>JAUESF010000019.1:2896538-2921179 GCA_032274765.1 Malacoctenus tetranemus | reverse complement strand
GAGAGAGAGAGAGAGAGAGAGAGAGAGAGAGAGAGAGAGAGAGAGAGAGAGAGAGAGAGAGAGAGAGAGAGATGCATCGATTGTTCGGTAGATTAATGTGACTCACACAAGGTGGCGCCTGCACGAGCTGTCGTCACGCTACCTGAAGCTCCTGGTAGAGTTTCCGTAGCTCCAGGGCTGCCGCGCCAGTGACTTGGCCACCCAGTGTTGTTTGTATCCCGTTCAGCTTTCCTCTCCGCAGGTCCTCGAGCTGCAGGCTGAGCTGCTCCACCCTCAGCACAGCGGACTGCAGCTCAGCCTGCTTTTCCTGGAACAAGCTGCTAACTTGCTCAATCTCTGCCGCTGCAAAGAAGGAAATCACACTTGTAATCATGTACTCGAAGAACGTATTTAAATCAGTGGTTTAGAACATGTTACGAAGCCACATCAGAGGAGTGTCTCTAGGTGTACATACACAGGTTGCCATTGATGACTTTGCTGTAGTCCACCTGCCCTCTCATTGCTCGGATCTTCTTCAGCTTGGCCTCCTGACTCTCCACGCGCTCCTTCAGCCTCTGCAGCTTCTCGCCCTCAGAAACCGTTTGCTGCTGGCGCCGCTCCTGCTGCTTCAGGTAACGCAAGCGTTGCTCCTTCACACAGGGATGAGTGAGAAATTAGTTTACATCAGGACAAATTACCTAAATAAATCGTATCACATGAAGTGTCAACAGTCTGGATGCTTTTGGGAGGAAAAAGCAGATTCGTATTCTCAGACTTTCAGTCATGTGAGTAATTGCAACTCTTCTCAAACTGGCCTTTCAAGACATCTCTGTGACAGACTTTGCCTGAAACTAGGCTAAGTCATTGAACTGTGTGCGTGAAATGAAATGCTGTGCAGTGTCAAGCTAGTCTGAAGGCTGGAGAAAGGGTCAGATGACTTCATCTCTACCCAACTGAGAACTGCTCCAGTTCGGCTCCTAAAATAGGAAGCGACAGGCCCAGGTTTCCAGATGACTGCAGGGCTTCCAGTGGGCCTACTTTTCAGACGCCACAACAAAAGCAATGAACGGCCTATCGATGCGGTTACAGTGGGCTTCGTCTTGCATGGCTGATCAGCGTACCACAAGCACGGTGGTCAGACTGACTTAGTGCACTGAGAATCCACTGAAAGTGACGTGTAGACAGTCAGCGTGGAAGTCTGCTCCTGTTTCCTCCACGGAGGAGGAAACCTCAGTGTCAAGGCTCAATCAAAACCAATAACAGATTCCTTATTCATGTCTCCAATACGACTCCAACACAATCACAGCACTGAGAGGCTGCGCATGTTCTTATTGCTGTAATTTCTGACAGACTAAACAATCACGACACCATGATTCACTCTCTAGCCCTTCTCTTTGTTACATAATAGGTTTTATTCCCAGGAAAGGCTCGAAATGAGACCTCAGAAACATCTTGTCAGTTTCTCAGACCTCTGGTCCTGAACCCAACCGAAATGTAGCTCAATCTGAGCACAGCTTTTGCTGCCTTAAGCCATTAAAATCCATAAGGAACACCTACTCAGTAAAAGAACGCGATCATATTGAGGCGATTATCAGGAAGATAAAGAGAATGAATAAACTACCTTTGCAACGAGCATCTGCTGCTGAGCCTCGATTTGTTGCTGCTGCCGTGTGGCCATCTCCTGCAGCTCTGACAGGGTGAGCTCCACACGTTGATTCCCCACCTACACACACACACACAGAAGTATTGGTAAACACAGTATCATCTTAAAGGGATCTCCACATTGACACCTACAGAGCTGATACAGGAAGCACTGACGGAGACTGAAACGTTTGATGAACAGAGACTTTGAAAGAGTAAAAGTGTCTTTGTTGGACAAAGTGTTGTTCGACCCTACAGTGCCATTGTTGGACTGATGTCTCAACTACTATTTTTAAGCTTAAGCAAAAGGTGAAGAATGAATATTTCAGTCAACTGTACCTGAAATAATCTAATCATAGTGTGAGGAGCCCCTGTGGGTCAGGCTCATACAGCATGGTTTCTTTGTATAAACAGTTGAAGTTATTCACCTGTAAAACTGATCTTCAGGCCAGAAAATTGCAGAAAAATGCATCAGACATACACGATTATGTAAACAACAAACATTATATAAGGAAAAACAGAGATACGAAGTAAAAAGAGACACGGAAAAAAAGCCATTGAGAGAAATGATGTTAAAAGACGTCGGATTTCTCTGCAGCCGGAGGCTCAAACAGCAGAGACTGAGAGGGGAGCGGAGAGCCTCCGTTCTCCACAACATTGTGCTTATTATGGAGGCCATTAATTGTGAAGGAGTCACAGTTACTGAGCAGGAGATTTGAACCTCTGAGGGCCGATGTGTCATCCTGTGTTTCTGCACGTGGCCTAAGCTTCGTATCGCATCGCAGGGGGAAGGAAGAGAGAGCTGAACTGTAACTGTGGAGCTTTCAGCAGGCAAAGGTCGCTGCATTCATCAAAACCACAAATTGTACCAGCAGCGTGTGTTTACAGCAGCTAATGCGCTCACTTTTCTTGATAAATAGTGGCACAGCTTCTTTACCACCTTATTTAGGCTTCCTATAGATTCATGAAAGCAGCAACTTCAGCCAAACGACAGACAAAGTGACTGTTAAGAAGAACAGCTTCTGAACTTCCAGTCAGTGAAACAGTCAAATAGCCACAATAAATGTCAGTAGTTTAAATATATCTGTAGTTGTAACAATAATAAGGCGAGCCCTCCAGCTTGGAGAGTAAAAAACAGACACCTCAGCAGAACCAAAAATAATATGGTTTTAAAACTGTGGGCCAACCTGACACAGTGACAGCTCCATGCAATAAAATATCTCCCACTTCCAGCGTGTGAAGCCTCGGCAGACCTTGCTGCAATATAAATGAAAAAGGATTTCACCTCCACAGTTTTCCTCAACTTCTCTCTTTCAGCTTGAATTGGTGCTCGCAGCGTGAAAAGGAGGCCCGACCCAACGCCTTCAATGCTGTTTTTCTGCCGACTTCTGAATTTGCAAAAAAAAGGAAAAGCAGCAGCTCGCACGCTGGCAGACTTCTCTTTCAATAAAACAGAATACCGAGTGAACGCGCTCCTGCAAACTACAAGCGCTCCTGAAATGCTAAAGTGCTGCCAGACTTCGCCTTGAGGACGGCCGTTCAGAGGGAACGAGGGGAGGCGATGCAGGAAATGTCAGGATTTCTTTTTCCTCCCCCAACAACAGCTCGAGAAACGCAGAATTCTGGTTCAGATAAAACCATTTCTACTGGTGAGGAGATTAGTCATCAGCAAACTGTACGCTTAATGTATGCTCCACAGTAAGCTCAGATAATCCTACACATATGTAGAGTGCTGGAGAGAAAGTCCAAGAGAGATGAACAAGCAGGGACTAAAATATTGTATGCAGTGCTGCGGCTTAATTAGAGGAGGCAGACATGTTTGTGACTCACCTCGACTGAATAAAACATGTTTCTACCTCTGCTGGATTGTGAGTAAAAGGAAGTGCTGCGGATACACACTCGTCCCTTTGCCGCTAAGTCGCTCCGACCGGTTTCTCCAACCTGGCATTTTGATATGAGCATGTCTAGAAAGACTCGGCAAGAGGGGGAGGAGGAGGAGAGGGGAGGGGGGGAGCAGTCGGGGGTGGCGAGGGGGACGAAGTGACTCAACCGAGATGGGGAGAGTGGGGGAAGCCAGTGGCGCACGCGACGCACGCAGCCACGCTCAGATGCACTCAGGCAACACTGCATCAGTGACAATTTACCCGAGGGAGACACAGACGCAGTAACACCCCCCCCCTCAGATCGAGAAGAAAGGGGAGTTAGAGGAACACCCAAGCGAGCAGATGAGGGAGGGAGAGAGGGAGAGAGAGAGAGAGAGAGAGAGAGAGAGAGAGCGAGAGAGAGAGCGAGAGAGAGAGAGCGAGAGAGAGAGCAGTCGCATGGGACAGCACAAACACACCGAATGTCTCTGCAAATCTGCACAAAGCCGACTGACTTCAGTAAAAAAGTCATTGTGTTTATTCATGGATGTCAGGAACTGGGTTTAATTTTCTATGTCTTGAATGTTGACGTCGGCTCTTCTGACGTTTAAACTGTTTCTATTTTCAAGATGAAATTCCAGAGTTGTTTCTGATCAGCCACTTTGACCGTGGATGGGAACATTTTTTGCATTCATAATAGAATACAAGTAACTGGACAAAGAACAGTCTCAAATCTCAGACACGAATGTTTGACACTGTGATATAAACTGTACCCAGAAGGTTTTCTCCAAAGCGGTCTGAAGGAATTGAAAATAGAAAAACTCAAAGTTAAAACCAAACGATTTCCAGTCACCAAGAGAAAAGAGAAAAGCCCAGAGTGCTGAACTGACCCTCCATTCACTTTTTCTTCATTGACTAATTCCTGCTTTTGATAAATGAAAACAGATGTTTCAATGGAGTGAGCGAGCTGTCATCAACTACAAACGTGATGATCAAGCCATAAAAATCAAAGGCGTGCGGTCGTCCTGTTGGCTGGGTTCCCTCGGGGAGTCTCTGTTCTTTAAGAAGCAGCGTCCCTCCTGGATGACGATCAGCTCTGCCCGGTGGGGAGAAAGCCACCGGGGTTTGGGCAGCCGCCCGTGGTAAAGCCACAGCAATGATCCTCTTAGGCACCATTAGATCATCCAGCAGGCCGACTGATATAATTCCACCAAATCAGATATTAGGAGGGATCTTGGAAATGCGCCTCGGCACTTTGCAGGTTTGGACGAGTCGCACAGACGTCTGATGTTGGAGTGAATTAAACGGTTCCCATCAAAAAGATTCAGTGCATTTATGGGCTACGAGCATGACAGAGTGGCTCTTCAACAGAAATGAATGCAGAAGCTGATTACTGACTAAATTTGTCCAGCAATGGTTAAAGTAGACAAAATTGGGGGTCTTCACCTTTAATTAATCATCAGTCTCTCCCTTTTCTTTCATCCCAACCTCTTTGTTAGAAGTGAATTATCTCATGAAACAACTTTGCTCCACAGTCTGGGATTCACCACAGAGTGAGGAACCTTTGATCATGAAGTCTTCTTTAATCATTGAGGAAAAGCCGGCGCGACTACACGTCCTGGAGGGCAGCCCCGACTTAGCGCGCATTATATCAATGAATCTGGCACGCTCACTTCCTCCGATGTGTCTGATGAGGTTGTTTTTTTAACCCTTAATTACCCTTTTTTCTCTTGAAGGGTGATTTTTGTGATGGTTCGAGCTTAAAAACAAGGAAGAGCTGCAGCTCACACACGGATCTCAGAAATTAGATTTAGTTCCAAGTCGAATCCAACACAAGGAAACAAACTCACAGTTTGCATTTTGCATCCAACTGATGAAAAGCTTTATGATAGCTGCTGAACACAAAGTCAAAAGCTGTGGATGATGAAGTAGGAATAGCTTCTGGGTGCTCTTGTGCTACTCTGCCACTATCCCCCTCTTTCTCTCTCTCTCTCTCTCTCCTTTTTGTGAAAACAAAAACCACGTTCCCTCCATCTCTCGCTGCGCCACATTTCTCCCTCAACCCTTGAGGTTGAATTAGTTACATTTCCTTGACCGCAACACTTTCCTATTGTGAAATCTGGGACAGATGGTCAGAGAGGGAAAAAGGATGCGTGGCCCCAGGCGGCTTTTACCACAGCCGATCCCGTCTCTCCGTACGCGCGTCCCGAAACTTAAGAGCTGAGCGCATCTCTTCGTGCGCGCGTCCTGGAGCTAAAGAGGCGAGTGTGCCTGACAATGGGTGCACCTGATGGGAGAACACTGAAGGCGTCTGGGCACAAAGCTGCCCCGTGACACAGGAGACATGTTACACGCCAACACTTGGTCAGGACCAAGTTCTCTTACACTCACTGACATCAAGAACTTCAAAAAATGACAATATTGTGTGGTACAACAAACACTTAGAGTACAACCTTTTACGTGTGTGTATAGAAGACCTTGTGAGAGCTGTCTGTAATTAGACAGGGCAATCTAGTTTATTTGTGCTCATCACTCACCCCGTTCTCATTGTGCTTCTCTCCAGTGTTCCCAGTCCTGCGACTCGTCTGATCCTGAGATTGCTGGCTCCCTGCGCAGAGTAGAAACAGCCACCATCACCCAAACAGGCCGGAAACATACGACGCAACACACGCGAGCGGGCGCAGCCGGGTGCAGATTCAGAGACAACGGCCATTGTCTGCAGAAGTTTGAAAAACCACTGACGTGATTGCACGCGACAGAGGGATTTGAGAAGTGGGACAGGCGCTGCTTACGAAAGCCGCCTACCTCATACTTTTTAATGGGGAGGGACGCTCGAAGTACGAGGATGAATATTTAAACCTTCAGAGGAAACTGTCCACTTTGCTTTCAGTCATGTTCAAAATTTATGGGTAAAATCAGGATCACTTCATAATCAGAAATTAGCTACGAAATACTGAGTTTTTTTCAGCGATCTGATATTTTTAAATTTAATTTGTAGCCACAAAAGAAAGGTTGAAAAACAATGACTAAAAATAGAGGATGCTCACTGATATTATGGTTCACTTGCTTCATATCAGATGAGCATTTCTTTGCCCATCATGGTGAGAATCATTGTTGAGACCTAAACTTTCAAAGTACACCTGCTTTTTAATGTGGCTCTGCTAAACCCAGCTAAAACAGCACCAGGCTCATTTCAATACGGAGCGTGTGAAAGCTGGCAAATGATTTATTCCCTTGACATGTGCCATCAAGCAACAAATGAGCTTTTCTTTTCATCCTACAAAGCCTTTTCAATTCTTAATGCCCGAGGATTACAGAGAGAGATCGCTGCAAAGAAAGAGACCACACGTAATCTGCAGTTTTAAGCTAAATATTAAGTCAGTTTATGGAAGGTTAATCTAAAGTTTACAAAGCCTTTAAGAGACAAGCATGAGTGAGGGGGGGGAAAAGGCGACGTGTGCCAGCTGGAAAGCGCGGCGAGGGAAAGCAGGGAAGCATAAACGGATCCAAAATAAGCCCGAGATGGCAGAGCAGCGAGACAGGAAACAATGAGTGACAGCAGGTGTCCATCGCTGCAGAACCAGCCCGAGCAGGTGTCAGGAATTTCCAGAGAGCATTCGACTCCGCCCACCACTGTTCACGCTGCATCACAAAAGGAGAGGACGCTCAGGACGGTGACGCACCTTGATCGCTGCTTTCGGTTGGCGAATCTTCGTGCCGGAGGAAGAACTTGACCTCCTGTTTCCGAGGTCCCCACTTCTGCAGGTGTTCATACATCATGTGCTCAAAGGGAATGGCTCGCTCTGAGAGGCAGCAGGGTGAAGAGAGCAGACACAGAGTGATGGAATAAGGGGGTTATTTTCTTTATGTGACCAACAAATAAAAGATGTAACGGTTATTGAAGGCACAAAATCTTTGTCCAACAAAGCAAAATGTGCAGGTCAGATATGTCAGTGTCACCATTTAACAGGCTACATCGTATTTCTTCAAATATTTCAATGCAAAAATTACAGTTTGTGTGCTTCGAGGGGAATTATTGCTATAGCTTCCCAAGGATACGGCCATCTCTCAGTTTCCATTCATTAGGTTCTTACTGTCGTCTCATTTCAAAAGAGAGAAACGCTCCTCCATAAGCAGAAAAAGAATCAGCATAGAAACATAAAAATGTCATCATCATCTTTTAAAAAGTGTCCCATCTGGTGGAGCGGCAGGAAGTGTTGCTTTGTCCTTAATACCTTAGTTTAGGGTTCTTTCTCTTTAGCAGACTTTAGCAGGGATAATGTGAGTGATTAATCACCATTATCCTGTTTTGTTTATGTGCTGGCAGCACCGAGAATTTTAGAATAAATCAAATGCAGAAGCCTTTCGGAGGAGTCCTCAGAGACTGAGCGGTAACTACATCCACACACTTAATTTTTTGGGGGGAATTTAACATTGCGGCTTTGACAAAAGGTGTTGGGAGGCGTTCGTCAGAAGCACAGAGCTGCATTGTGAAGTTCAGCCAAACATGATGATTGCATAACGCGGGTTAATAAAGCCCTGAGCCGGGAAGTTGTTTCCAGCGGGAGAGAGGGCCCTCCCTGAAAAAATGCTGATTGCACCGGGTGTGTCAGCGCCGCGGCAGTGATGAGAGCAAATCGCTTGGACGGAGCGAAATCTGTTGTGACAGTGAGGTAGACTGTACGGCACGTAACCCTTCTTTGACCTCCACATTCGTACTTGGAGTGGATTATACTTGTGTAATAGGTACAAACTGAACAGCACTTTGTAGTACGTGTCTTTGTTCTCTCCATCGGGCTCTTTCCATGACCAATTTCTCTCCACTCATATGCACTCAAAGCCGTGCCGAGCACCTGAACTCTCATCAATAAAGTGCTGCGTTTCATTAATAAAGAAAGCTAAAGGCGAGGGCTTGGAAAAATGAAATTCTTGTGCATACAAATGAACTGTCAGTCTGAGCGATAATGAGGTTTCAGATTACTTCACCTTCATGCGAAGCCAGAGACGTCCACAGTTCGTTCTCTTTAATAAGGCAGCGGACTGAATGCTGCTTCCCCACCAGAGGAGATGAGAGCCACTCGCTGTCCTGAATCTTGTGCGATTCTTTTGTGCACTGCTTTCTGTTGAAGTGGCCCCACGAGGAGCAGCGCCTCAGCCCCGTCTTACCGTTTCCTCTCCAGACCTCCGCCAGGTGACAGCCGCTCTCGCCGGGCTCTTTGCAGAACTCGACGACGTCGCGGCACGTCGTCTCGGGGGTGATGGGGACCTCAGACACAGCCTGCTCGCCATCGCTGAGGTACACCGTTAATATCATCTGGAAGTGGGGGAAAAAGCACAGTCATGGTGTGAGTAGAAGAGATGCCCCAAAAATATCCAGACTGCAGAAGCAAATGGTTATCAAGTAAAGAGGCCATATGGTGTCTGAGGTGCACAAAGTCTGTAGAGCTGGTGGAAAACCTCCGGCTGTATGTTTGAACTGCTAGTGGACGCATGCCTGTGCCTGCTACATTTCTGTTTATGATGATTAAGGCCTGACACTGTGAGGAAGACACACGTGCAGTTTTGCACCGAGGGGTAAAGCATAGCGCTGCGTGCCCTCACATGCTTCTGTATGCACTTGTATAACAGCAAAAAACCCAGGAGAGGGAAGAACGTTCCTTTCCTTCCCCACCAAATAACATTCAGACTGAGCTCTGGAGGTCTGAGGTGGCTCCGAATCCAATCTAACAGATCTCCCAAACGCAGCCGTGCTAAATGAGAGCTGGGAACGGAAGATGGAGGGATGGATGAGGAATGAAATAAACATGAGGTGCTGCAACTTCGAGCTAAAGCTGCAAGTTCAAGTTCAGAGTGTTTTACACAGTTCTGCATTAAAGTGTTCAGTTTTACTGGTGAACCGAAGAGAGGAGGGACAGAATTAAATCTCAGTGCGAGCCTGTGGACGAATCTATACTGTATCACTGCATCGCGCTGGGTGACAAATCGATAAGGAAGTTGATAGGAAATCAACAAGCTTCATGGTATAGCCAACGAGTTCATTTGAATTCAGACCTATAGGGTTTGTTTGTCTGCACCAACACAGAAGAAAGGCTCTGAGAACGCTAATGTCACTGAGTACAATTAGCCTTTTAGTCAGGCAAACGTGAGGACAGTCTGTTTCACATCAACGCTGTCTCTGATTCCCACACAGTCTAGCTGCATGTTCAGTCTGGTTTTATTTGGGTAAAACGCTGCAGACTAAGTGTTTCTCAGGCCAAGTTTACAACTCGTGAAATCCTGCTTCAATGCAGTGAGTCCGACAACACATCATGTACGACTGTGCTTTGGCCTGAGCCTGTTCCGTGTGGGCACAGTTCATGTGAGAACTGGCTATTTCAGTGATGTGATCAAGCCAGCGTCACTTCTTTTCCAAATTAACTCACTGTGTCAATAACTAACCCCCCCCCCACACACACAGCCCAATGTAGTCCCTCGAGGGGGGGGGTAAAGCTAAAAGAAGGCCAATAAAAAAATAAATAAATGCCTGAATCCAGATGGTCCTCGCAGATAAATCATGTCTAAAAAGATTCGGTCTACAAAAAGCACTGACTCACAGGGTTAAAGACTTTCTGTTGAGCATGTTCTACTTAAATTCAGGTTGGAGTAAAACATGTATTTACATAATTTGACAATATGTTACTGGACAACCAATCCTGGATTACACAGTAACACTACTCAGCAATTTAGTGCAGGAAAAAGAAAAGCAGGAAAAGAGGTAAAGTTGAAAAGAGTATCTAAAACCACCAAGAAGCTGCTGTAGCAACAACACCTGTATTCATCTCATTCCAGGCAATTTTCCAGTCCTCTTCCCAACTTGACACCAGACAGTGTCCTCTCTATCCACTGTTGCAGCAAATCAAGGTGTTTTTTTTCCCCCCTGCAGCACTGACGGGCAGACTTTCATTGTTTCCTGTGAACTCTGGGGGGCTGAGGAGTGCCTTCCTGTTTAATGTGACAGCCCCCGCTTCTCTGCACTTTCGAGTCATAACAGTAAAAACAGGCGCGGTGAGGAGTTCATGGAACGAAGGGCTCAGAACCAAAATGTCTACAACAAAGATTGTGTTGGGTGAAAAAAAAAATATCAGCAGTGTTTGGAAAAAAAATCTCAGTCTTTGTGCGAGTTGGATGCGAACTGAGCTCGCTGTTGGTAAACAAAGGAGAGGAGGGAAACCTGGAGTCCCCCTGTTTGAGTTCACATCAGGTTTGCTTTCAAGCTGTTCCACTTTGGGAGCCTCAATGCCTGAACACTCTGTAACAGGGAGAGTTTCAGCCATGAAACTGTTCGACCATGCTGCATGGGAAAGGTAACCAAGGCTGAAACCATCGAGCTCCTTAATCCTCTGGACAGATGTACGTTTCCTGACAGAAACACAGACTTCCTAAAACAAATGCCACATGGACAACACACATTTTGCAGTCTGAATTTATTGGCAAGTAAATGCAAAGCAGAGAAACGCCAGCGTCTTTAATCCTCCTGTACTCAACACGACACACTGCTGTCACATGTAATCCAGCTGTATCACAGCTACCTATAGAAACACCAATCCTGGAGTTTCTTCAACACAAAGTGACTCATCCTTCTGTAATGGTGCACCGTGTGTGATTCATTGACATTTTTTGCAGCAGAGTAAATGAAACAATATGATCACTTGGCTCTGCAGCTTCACTCAGCCGACTCAGAGCAAACTGGAGACAAGAAAATGGTGCTGATGCTGATGGACAGGCAAACATCCCTTCCTGACATCCCTTGATAAAGCCACCAGAAATCCAGCCAGCCATTATTTCACATTACTTTTTGTCATTGTGTTTAGGACTAATATACAGGAAGGGGGAAAGGAAAATATGAAAGAAAAGGCTGCGAGCACACTGGAGACTAGTTATGTCTTTACTGATGGATAATTACTTTGCTGATTCCCAAAGGTTACAGAAGTGCTACACCAGCTGCATAATAACTTCCAACACAGTGCAGGGGGGAAAAAAAATACAGGGAACACAAAATAGCTCGGCGAGGCCAGTGACGAACACCACTTTGAATACAGATAAGATTGATGCTTTTGTACCGCTGGTGGAAATCTTGCCTGCACATTTCTCAACCTGCATCTTCAAGAAGCAGCACAGATTGCAAACGCACAAATGACACCCGGTTCCTAGTAACCTCGACGATGTGGACTATACCAACTTTGATTTTTTTTTAAACTGTGACAATAAAGGCCACGAACTGGGAAACCTCCAAACGATTTGATAACTGTTCAGTCAATCAGGAACAAACAATCAAACAATCAGAGCGGGTGAAGTGCGAACGAGACCGTCATTCAAACAACTGATCGTTAAAACACCTTAAAGACTTTTCTAGCCAATATCCACAGTTGGAAAGAAAACGACCACATCAAGATACATCAGACAGCAGAGAAAGAAGTGATCCAGCTGAGTGACCACTGGAGGAATACCAACCGCCCTCACTAAGTTGCGTCTGCCCATACTCTTGGGTCTCTTGCTCGCCCTCCGCTTCCTCTTGATCTCCTTCTTTGGTGGTCGGTGGTGTTCCTTTACCCAGATGGGGTTCTCCTTGGAGAGGCTAACAAGGCCACGTAACACTATTGTCACAAACCTCTTCATCATAGCACTGCCGCGTTTGCAGGCACGAGACTTAATTGTTATGCCATCCCGAGCAGACCTCTAAACCCGACAGCGACGTTAGAAAAGTGCTGCAGAGGAGACTTGGGAGGGAAAAACACTGACTGCATGTGTAGTTGGATGAGGGAGGGGAGAGAGCAAGAGAGAGAGAGAGAGAGAGAGAGAGAGAGAGCGAGCGAGAGAGAGAGAGAGAGAGAAAGAAAAAGAGAGAGCTCGAGCAAAATAAACAGCAAGAAAGAAAAGGAGCGAGGGAGTCACGGGGTGGTGGACGTGGGCGGAGGAGGGTGGCAACAACTTCTAATGGAAAAGTGTCCCTGAGATGAGCCGGTGGCTGCGACGTCAATGACTCTGCTCAAATGACAATAACTTGGGCAGAGCCGTGACTGCAGGCAGGTGGGGGCACCATCACAAGGAAGACGGGGGCTCCTGCTCACACTGCACGGCTGCTGTATAAGGAGCTGAAATATACAGTTTCTTGTGCCTGATAGAAAAGGCTCGAGTGACATCACCTGCAGATCGCTGCACTCTTTAGCAAAAGAGGGATTCATGACTCTGACGATGAGTCAAACAGTCACTTCCTCTCACAAATCCTGTCAGTCACTGCACGAGAAGAATTGAACACGAGGAGGCAAAATGAACTGGAAGACAAACGGCTGCCTTCCTCGAATCACATCCATGTAAATCCCTGAAACAACAGTAAGGGACATTCCATCGCATACTGAGACGATAACAAAGAGGAAAATAACCACATCATGACCAGCATCAGTCATGATTCAGTGAATTGTTAATGTTAGGACTTACACACGGCATAATTAGAGAAACCTGAGGTGACTCAATAGAGACGTGACAAGGGTTGCCTTTAACACGCTAATAATAAACAGGCCGTAATCTACAAATTTCACGCACCCTAATTATGCAAAGCATTGTCAGTCGGAGCTAAAATTGCACTGAACCATATGGCGGAAAGATGAGATCATGATGTAACAATTGATGTGTAATAAACCAAAACATTTAATCAACCTCGGCCTATAAAGGATTCATGCATCAGTTTAGGGAGTGAAAGAGCCCTTTCATTAGCAGGGCTTTGCTACATCATCAAACAGGAGGTTTTGCCCTGAAAAACACTAATTTACATGTAGCAAACACGCAGGGAGATCTTTGACATTCATCTCCACTAAGAATACTTGCAATACATAACTCGAAGACATATTCAGCAATTTGAGAAGGACACGTCACTTTGATTGAAAGTCGAATGCTATACATTAGAGAGCAGCGTGCAGAGAGAGTGATTAATTATGTATACATCTTCAACCAAATCAAAAATAGATCAAGACATTTTAAACAGGTGGGAGTTGTTAAATTAATCAATAACTGACTATTCTCATCTGCTCGTCTGGAAATAAAAAAGCTGAACGATGAAGTTCAGGTATTTATTGATGAACCCGTTGGATATTAACCTCTCGCAGCTTGGCGATGTTAAACATGAGTGAGCCGAGGAAAAGCAGGAATGCCACAGTAAGATGTAGCGTTTACTTTTCCTGTAAGTCACGCTCTACCCGGTTCCACCGTGTGAGATTAATGCCACTTGACAATCTACTCAGCTCAAAAGTTCCCCTTAACAACAGAGCATTAGTCGACGCAGCCTCACAGACCCAGATCTGCCAGGGTCTCATTGGCTGCCAGAGTCACGCGAGAACCAAGTGTGGGGCTGCTCCTCTGCTCGACTGGCTCTTTGACTCTGATCGCCTGTTGGTGCCACAGGGTACAACTGTCCACAGAGGCTACGGTCGCAGTCAATCCCCACAACTGCAGCAAACATGGAGTCACCGTTTCTTTGTTGTCCTGACAACACAGGAACCGCTGTGAGGTTGTATCATCAAGTTGATAGAACACCAACATAATTAGCAGTTGCCTGGATGTTGCAATTTCCACCACTATATAATTATGGAGACCTAGTCGAGGATGCAGCACCTACATTAGTGATGACACCCTATTGAAGCGCCTGTAAACTTATCCGACATCACAGTTCATGTTCCCCTCCCTGAAGGCCAAAAGTCCAGTAATCACTTTTCCCACAATTCAGCACTGCATTCTCAGCACTAAAGATAACAAAAGAGGCCCCAACAAAGGCCGGCTGCTGTGGCGCTGCCATTCAGGTATTCTATTCTTTGCGCCCGCTGACCGTCTTGGACAATAACGCCGGGTGAAACAACAGAATGGAAATATTGTGCACCAATGACCGCTGCAGGATAACAAACATTTGTTTTAGCATTTTGAACAAGTACACATACATCAAAGAGTTACAAACATGAAACTAACCAAGTCTACTTTGAAAAACTATTTTGTGAAGCTTCATGCTTTTACTCTGTCTAAAAAAAACAACCTTGCTTGACAGAAACAGTAAAAAGATACAACCTCAGATAAACCGCTGACTATTTACATGCTTTACATGTTTGCAGTCATCCTAACGATCCCTGAGAAAAATGTAAGTCCTGCAGGTATGAACTCCTCAGTCACTGCGATAGCGCAGAGGTACAACAGATAAGGACACAGAAGATAAAGAAAAGCATTTAATCTCGAAGAAACGATCTTGCATAAAGAGGGATGACAAACATATCAATCACGCAATCTACAGTGTGCTGGAGAACCAAAACGTTTACTCCATCTGTGTTTGGATTTCACACATTGTTAAGCTGAGAAATGATTCTAAACATCAAATATTACAGCTTTGTTAACATACTTCTAATGACTGCATGGCACAGGCCACTGCACACGGCGGTCTGGTTCAACTCTCATGCCATGGCCACCTGGCAGATCAATGTGGATGGAAGCAATGATGCCGAGTGGATTACGGGGAGAGTTTCTTTTGTATGGACGGAAAGTTGTGAACACTCACCGGCATCATTTTGGCAGCTGTGCAGGATTAAACCCAGCGTGCATGGGCAAGCCGACTTCCGTTCTCACCCACTAATCTTCAGTGGCACCACCGTAGAGTCAACCAAGACCCACCTTAGCAGATATGGGCTCTGATTACTCCAACCGTGATAACCGACTGGGCCTCTTTCCCTCTCTGTGGAACAACATGAAAACACATTTTATGGTGTTGTAAAATGGATTAATAGATTTTTTGCCGAATATCCGACAGAACATCTCGTGATTTGGTTGCAAACAATCGTTTAAATGGCCCAGGCGTGGCTCCGTGCAGCTGGCTGCTACAAACAAGCTTTTAGCCAGTCGATCTCAGCTCGCAAAGCGACGCTGAAGCGAGTAAAAACAAATGGCTCACAGTAACGAGAACCAACAACATGGAGGTTACAGAAACACTCACCAATGTCAGAGACGATGCATGGTATCAGCGAATAAATCCCAGCTACGTTACTGTTGGAGGGAGGCAGCTAACCGACCCAGCTGTCTGTCAGCCAGCCAGCTAGCGTTATCTCCCGCAGCCGTGTTAGCAGGTTTCAGGGATGGCTAAAGGACGGTCCGCCGCTCGATCTCTCCGCTCTGGTCGGTCCGTTTTCTCGCACTGGCTGCACATCGGCACACGCTGTCGACGGAGGGCGTCTCAGGCCGGCGATAGCGTACACATCTCGATTCACAGCGGCTCACTCGTTTTTCGCACGGACGCAATGAATCATCGTTAGCAGGCTAGCCAGGGCTAGTAGACGAAAATACAAATAGCTGGAATCCAGTTGTTGACGACCAGAGGGGCGGGGCTTACACCGCGGCGTCAACGTAGAATTTCAGGAATGTAACGTCACCACACCGGCCATGTCAGTGCGCTGCTCCTGCTGCTAGGAGACCAGTCTACTGGACGGGCTCAGCTCCACCACATCCAACACCAGATAAAACACAATTTACATGTAAAACAGCATTAGAAAGAAGACTGTTGTCCCCGCTTGTGTCTTGGTAACATTGCTTTGTTGCTCAGTTATGTAGCTCTTGTTGCCTGGTTTACTCATAGTAATACATTCAGTTATGCGTGTATAGTAACGTATCCATCCCAGTCCCACACAACCAGACAAGAATCTTCAACCTTTGTGCTGCGAAACAAGCGCACCACCCTCCATCACTAGAAAGACTAGCTGTTCCAGCTCGCAGGTCCAGTCTTCATCATTTTATCAGGTTGTAATAACGGCACCGTTACACACAACTTTATTGACAGCATGGACCATGTATTTTGGTGTCTCCATATTTTGTATCCACCAAAGAGTAGCTGTGAGGAAGCCACTGAGGCCCTGTTGATGCTCAGGAGCTCCATTCAATCTGTTATCATCAGCATTGGGAGTTACACCACTGACATCAAGTGGCTCATTGCATGAACTGACACTGACGATATGATGATATCATTGATCCTCATGTTAGGACAGCTCTCTCCCAGGGGAGGTTTACAAAACAGCAGCTGATGTGGAAGTCTAAATGGAACTGAAGATTTGTCAAATCTGTTTGGTCAAAAGACTTTTTTGTTGTTTCAACATCTTAATATCAAAACAAACTCCTTCTGCTGATGTTTCCAGCTGTGTAAAATCTCTGACTCTGCCATTATAATCTCATGATATGCAAGTCAAGAAGCATTTAACTGAGGATAACCCACTGAAGTTTCTCAAGATATTTTATTCAATAAACATTAGAATACTTTGATTTCAAGAATAGAACAAAAAAAACACAACAAAAGTATAACCAGACTTCACATGATGTCTCATTTCATACAAGGAAAAAACTTTGAAAATGAGACACACAGGCAAAAAAATACTTCCTAGTGAGATTTGATTTGTAGCAGAAAGTGCAGAGTACAAGTATCTTCTCAACTTTTTGACCCAGAAATTTAAAGTATCAAATGATAAAAAATTGCACTTGGAGTAACTCCACATTTCTTCATCTGACTTTGCCTTTAGTCTTCAACTGAGTGAGCACTTTGTCTACCTGCAATGGAGAAAAACAGGCATGTATTTATATGCAGTTAATTCAGGAGTCGGAGTCTGTGCAGCGGTGATTAAAGATGGTGACATTTACATAGTGTCGACTGCAAACAAGCTGAACCAAACAAAGGAGAGAAAATGTCTTGCATTTATCATTCTGACAAATGAAAACCGTTTTTTTAAAAAAATAATCAACGACTGAGACTGACGACTGTTTCATTGAACTCCGACTCACCGTGATGAACCAGTGAGACTGCGGGCCGTAGGTGAGCTGCGACTTGAGGCACATCTGACTGGCTGGAGCCAGAGCGTGGAGGTGGAGGTGAGGCACAGACGTGAAGGGGGGGATGTGAAATCCCATCCTGCACAAAGCCAAACCGTGGGTTTTCAAAACAAACACCTCGAAGCTTGAAAGCAGCTCACAGTTTTATGGAAAATGACGTCGCAACAAGGAAATGATCAGAGGCACAATTGAAAAAGAATCAGCATTCATCTGAAATATCATCCGTCCTATTTTGGGGAAGGATCGTTTACCTCATGTCTTTCAGGTCGCTGACTTTGTTCTGCTGCAGTACTCTCCTTCCCATTTCCACCATCCGCTCCACTGTCAATAAACAGATCCCATCAAGAAGGAACAACCATAGATCCAAAGTGACTGAACACACAGCAGTGGATTATTGAGTGACGTAAAAGGACCAAAGGACAGTTTATAACTTATCACATCCTCCATGTAATCCAATACAAGAGCTCCAATACAGCATTCCTCCACAAAGGAAGTACTGATCATGTTGAGAGAGTGAACCCACAAACTGATCAATACACCACAATGCAGCCTTGAATTACACCTTCAGAAATAAGATCAAGAAACACATTTTATCTTTGTAAAGACAGATTTTGATGAGGAGTCCTTGAACTTCAAATGTTTGCAACGAAAACAAATAACAAAGTGGATCCTCCGTGTATTTGTTCAATAGTGTTGACATAAAACTTATCATTGACAGATATAGTTATCATATATTGTTTGTATTTATGTAGGAAAATGGTTTCACAGCGTTTTTTCCTCCCTCACCTAGAGCTATGTCGTCTCCTTTCAGGTCTTTGCAGCTGTTAACGTGTTTCCGGGGAATAACGAGGTAGTGATGAGCCGCTCCGGGCTTCACGTCACGAAAACACAGTAGCTCGTCATCCTGAACACACACAATAGACACTCAGGGATTTCCACTCCACTTTACCATAACCCGAGGAAACAGTTCTACTCACGCTCAGAAGGATTTCCGTGTCGGCCTGGTCGCTGACTATCAGACAGAAAGGACATTCTTCGCTGTCAGAGGAGTCCCGACTCCCCATTTTCTGTGTTATTGTCTGGTTTTTAACTCGGCGGACTGTAAACTCATCGCTGTCAGGCAGTGACGCGATTGTCGATAATAAAGCCTGTATGGGCGTGCCTGCGGTGAACAGACAGGATGACCAGCAGAGAACAGAGCTCATCGAACCGACTGACTACAAAAGTAATTGTGCATTGGATTGTGTGTTTGATTTGGTCTTGAACGGGGTAAGACGAGTAAAGACATTATGTAATATTGTATGTAACAACGTTTTGTTCTCGGTATACAATGGTAATTATGGTACAAATAGAAGAAGAAAAAAGCGGTACAACACACGTGTTAACTTTGGAAGTGAAGCATTAAAAGTAAAGGACATATTTTTAGTTGTACTGGATGACATTAGGAGACAAACATCTTCACAGAAGTGTGAGTAGTTGTAGAAAATATTCTTTTATTTTATTATTAATAAATTAGTTTCAATAAAACCACAAATATACAAAACTCCTTGTTTCTGAACCTAACATTATTCATTTCATATTTGTACATACATTCATACTTGCCACCTCATCATGTACAATCAACTGTAAATGCAGTCACATAAACCATAATCTTTGTAAATATCATATTTTCAGGAGTGCTTCAGAAGCGTCTTCCTTGCGAGGCTCTGTCCGACAGAACGCAACAACTCAAAAGTTCATTTGTGAAGCTGCTGGTCACTGAATTGTCAGACAATTGTCTAAATGACAGAGTGTCGACGGAGATACGCTCTCCAGATGCTTCTCTAGGCAGTTTACCTGCAAAGGGAAAAAAAGCATTAAATGAGAACATGTACACTGATGCAGGCTTGAAGCAAAGGACACCACTTTATACAGTAGCTTCATTGGTCAGTGCTCACAGTAATGAAGCGGTGACTCCCTGGAATGAACTTGTACTCCATCTGTATTGGGATCTGGCTGCCCGGGGCGAGCACATGGAGGTGGAGGTGGTCTACTGAAGTATACGGGGGCTTGTGGAAGCCCAGCCTGCAGAGAAAAACAAGATCATGGTTTCAGCACTTCCAATCACTTGGCTATGTAGCTTTGTGGTTCAGTCCAAACAGTTGGTGGTTTGGGAGTAGCGCACATGGAGCGATGGATGGATTATATTCAGTCCAGATCTTGCATATCTATAAAGAACCCCCCTTTCTATACCTACCTTATATCCATCATATCAGTGACCCCTTGTTCTTGGAGAACAGCTTTTCCCAGTTTGGCCATCCTTTCAACTGTTGGATAGAAGACTATTTATTCATCTGGGATGATCGGATTAGATGTGAATCAATTGTGCTCCCACAAGCAGAAGTTGGCAGGTTGAATTTAGTTCAGGGGAAACTGAAGTTGAAGAGGCCATGTGAGGGAAGAGGTGTTAGTGAGTACCAGAGAAGGAGAAGTAACAGCTGAGTTGTAGTAGGTATTTGGTTACAACCAGCATAGTTTAGCTGCAACAACAAAAGCAGGTCACAGTGGGAAGTATATACATTCACATGTTTTGAACTGACCTAGTCCAATGTGTCCTTTGTGCAGTGAGTTACAATTCACTATGTGCTGTCTGGGTATGACCAGGTAGTGATGAGGAGCAGCAGGGTAAATGTCTTGGAAACACACCAGTTCTTCATTCTGCACAGCACAGCAAACACAGAAGTTTCAACCTGTCAAACGTCACGCTACCACTATCAGATCTGGAAAATTTGTGGGGGGTTTTCATACACACCTCAATGTGTATGAAAACTCTTGTTACACGAGACAAAACAAAATAAACAAATTGAAATATATGTGTTATCTACACACGAGCATTATTGTGTCAATGCATTAACTGTGAAGGCAGTCAAGGTTTTAGTTTCGTTTGCCTTTAACATCCAGTGTGGCTTCTCGGCACAGTCCCTCGTTGAACGGGAAAACCCCGCCCACCGGCGACTGACCGTCTGATGACCCAACTCATGACGACACCGCCGTTTATCAAAAACTGTCCCACCGGACGCTTTGAAAAAGGCGTTTTGAGGTATTTGTACTGATAAACGAAGGCGCTAAAATATTTTCCTCAACATGTCAGGAATTTCACTGCCGCGTCGGCAGACTTCACGTGTTTTGTAACAGCGTCTCACCTTCTTCAGGACCACCGCTTCTGCGTCTCTGTCGCCCGCTATAGAACAAAAAATACACTCTTCCTCCGTTTCCTCTTCAGAGTCCGATTTCACGCTCGCCATGTCGCCAACAGGAGCCGTCTGTCCTCTGCGTCTGTGTCGGCGTTTGGACGTAAACAGAGGAGCTTCCGCGTGAGCAAGCTGCCAAAGATCTTCTGTGAGGCGGAAGAGTGATTACACGAACACCTCTTTATGGACGGACGCTACCTGTGGTTCCGGTTGTTGTCATGGTTACAGTGCTTGTGGCGCGATAAAACGTGATGTCACGGTCCCAGCGCCGCACTGACACAGGAGTGATCAGACACGAGTCATGGATACAAGCAACACAACCACTCATAGTTTATGTATATATTTAACATTTATTCAGGTTTAAATGTGGTTGCAGTAACAACACAATAAATAGATCCTTAGTGATACCACAGAACACAGCAGGTTTGTATTCACAAGAAATAATACTTAGGGAGCATTCACAGTCACAACACACTGAACAGCTGAAGACGACAAAGCTCATTTTCACATGAAGCGATAACTGGCACTAGTGGGTAATAGTATGGCAGGCATCATTACCAGTGGTGTCAGACATCTGCAGTGCTGCATATTCATGCACTACAAGCCTGTGTCAGATACAAAGGATATCTTGATTTCTCTTGAAGTGTTAGTCGGTCTGAATGTCGAGTTAGTGGCATATCAGAGTGCAAAAACAGAGGATCCCTTTTCCGTAAAGCAGTAGCTGCTCTGTGATTGGACAGACAGCTTCCCTCCTGTAGTGGTGATTGAACGACATTCAGTAATATTTCTACATTAAAAATAAGAGATTCAATACAAAAGAGCAAATGACACAGCGTTGGACCGTCAATTCATCCTGTAGTGCAAAGTGACAGATCAATCTTCCACTGGCTGTAATGACCACAGATGGAAATCAAATGAATTTAATACTGACAACAGTCTACTGGAACATTTTGCACAACTTTTCTATTTAAAGAAAGAAACAGACAATCTTAGAAAAACAACAGAACAGTATCTTTGTAAAAAATAAAATGTAAAAATAAAAAAATCTAAAGCATTCTTTTTATAAAATACAAGGAGCTTACAGCAAATATGAAATTAAAAAGAACATATTTGGTCATTGTAAATATTTTCTGGTTTTACCAGCCGTTTTAAATCGTAGAGGGAATGAAACCATGAAATACATAAGAGCTCATTCATTTCATGGAGGACTTTGAAATAAAAGAAAAGGGCGGCCTGCGAGAGAAGAAAATGCTTCCATTATAAACCATTTAATGAGACTTAAATTGATGGTGGATGACTGAAAAATCAATTCTGGCATTTTCAAGTTTCAAGTTCACTGTGAAGGAAGAACCAAACAAACAAAAGAAAGCCAACTTGGACACCATATCCAAATCTTTTCCACAATATTCTTTACGTTCCCAAACACACAAAACTGTTTAACCTGCACAGACAAAGCTACAGCATCAGCTGACTGTCTTTCTTTCACCAACACTTGAAATTCATATCTTTTTCTAAGCACAAAGCAACAGTGGCATCAACAGATTGGCTTCTGCAGCCCACACAGCTACAGGGTCAGAAAAGCAGCCTTGCTAACTTGGTCTCTCTCTCTTTGTCTCTCTCTCCTCATGAGCTTGTGGTGGTAAGGCAGCCTGCATGCTGGGGAAAGCTGGAGGCGTTGTCTCATGTCTAAGGCAGGTTATGAACAGAGCAAACACACAAGCTTGTCAGTCCGCCTGCGGGACGAACCCACCTCAGAGAAGCCCGACGTCTCGGCTCTGCTGGCGGTCGACGTGAAAGCTTCACAAGCTGCTCCGGTGCGCGTCTCACAGAACACTGAGTGCCGTTTGTGGCTCGCCGGGTTTGTCTCGAAGTGGTGCGTTTAAAGACCTGGGGGTGTTGTTTTTTTTAAGGTTTAGGCGTGTGGATGGAAGAGTGCAGCTGGAAAAGATGCGAGGGGCTACTCGAAGGTCCACACTTCCAGACTGTGGATGTTGAAGTCCTGTTGGGAAGAGAGTGGCTGGTTGTTGAAGGTGGCACAATGGGTGGTGGTGCCTCGGTACAGCTCGGCGTCCAGCCACAGACCCAGCTGACCCCTGCAGACACAGGAAAGGGAAGGGGTTAACAGGACGTGAACACAGAAAGCCTCGAGGCGAATAAAAAAGGCTGAGTTGTCTTCATGTAATGAAAACAGCAGGTGGGTACACACCCTCCTCCTCCCATCTGCAGAGAATCAGTATTGCCCTTCACAAAGTAGGAATTGTCTCCTGTCCAGCGGTACACCTGCAATCATACAACAAATCGTTGTAGATTTTTAGATACAAAACTGACATTTTTTACTGAAAGCAAGTCGCACAGACCTTGATTTCCGGACAGAAGCTGTAGAGGAATGTCTCTCCGGTGCCGTAGCAGTGCTCGCTCACTCTGAAGGGATGAGTGGAGAATGCCCCAAAGATCTGAGATAGGAAGGAGATTCAGTTCCCAATTAGCTTGGATTTTTAGAGTGAATTACACACATCATCCTGACGGCACTCTGATCAGCACGTCGTAATACTTTTTCTTCCACAAGGTGTCACTAAAGAGACCAATCATCTCCATATCCTGCAAAACAGTGACTCTATGTGAGCTGTGTGTACCTGGTTATCCATGTCCTTAATGACCAGCAACACAGGACTGTCCACATCTGTCAGGTTCCTGTACAGAGTCTTCAGACTGGTCCCGTGCTTCTCTGTGCTGTAGGCCAGCCTCCAGGGGTAGCCCTGCACACGGGCTGGCAGGCGACAGGCAAGCTGGAGGGTAAACAACCCGGACAATGAAGCAAACGAAGCATTGAGCCTGAAACTGAAGTTTCATGTCAGTTTCATGAAGCAACAAATCAGCAGGTCCGACGGCTACCTTCTCGATGTGTGTGTCCTGCAGCAGGTCGCTGGTTTCACTGAGTAACGGCAGAGCGTCCACCGCCAGGTCTCCATCACAGCTGCCAAAACTCTGCCTACGCTTCGCTTCATCAATGGTTATAATCTGAGAGCAATATATTCATAAAAAGTACAAAGATTAATCGGTAATACAAAGTCTAGATTGTGTTCTACAGTAATGATAATGAACGGTTTGATGAAAGCTTCACTGCCGCCTCACCTCCCAGCTACAAGACGCAGGGTCGCTGAAGAAGTTATCGATCATGTCCAGCTCGTCTTTCTCCACCACAACAAAGCCCTGCTCTCTGGCCTCCTTCCCGTACACATCCGGAGACCACTGGACGAAAAAGGCGTACAGGTCGTTCACCCTGAAACACACGCAGGCACACAGGCTGCATTACTTTGCTGTTGACTTGAGACTGAAAAGCAGCTGGAAAACTGAGCGTTTATTCCCCCATCAGCTGACCATCGCCTCACCTTTCCTGTGGCACAGCAAACCAATACTCTGGCTGCTTCCCGCGGCCCCCCAACACGTGTGCAGGACTGGTGGGGAGGCCAGTGGCGAAGGATTTCCTCATCGGTTTTCCGACTTTGAAGCAGAGAAACATGGGCGGGTTTTTGCTCTTCTCCTCTGATGATAAAAGCATGTCTGCAAACAGATAGAGGCAAAAAGGTTTCAATAAAACTAATTTTCCACCCAAAATTGTTATTTTAAAGGATTTATGATCTATTTGAAAACGTGTACCTTCAATTGGAGCCTGCATCCTCTTTATTAGCCAAGACTTCATCTCTGACTCATCGACTCTCTTCTGTTTCTCCTCCTCACTGAGTTCAGCCCCTTCTGCTGCTCTGTCTTGACTTTTTCCCTGCAGCTCAGACTGTCCACACACCGCCGAGACCTCCATCACACTCAGACTTTTGTTTTGGTCCACAGACGTGCTCGTTTCAGCAACTCCACTCGTCAGCAGCCCCTCTCGTCCTTTTGTCTCGATATCTTTGGTTTCAGCAACATGGCTCGTGGGTTTATCTTGTGAGTCACCCAGTTTTTCACACTCTAAGGAGGACTGAATCGACTCTCTGTCCTCGACGGAGCTGTTCTGAGCTACGCCTTCGTCCTCTTCATCGTCCAGCTTCCTTTTACA
>JAUESF010000019.1:2883877-2896438 GCA_032274765.1 Malacoctenus tetranemus | reverse complement strand
TTCTCCTCCTCACTGAGTTCAGCCCCTTCTGCTGCTCTGTCTTGACTTTTTCCCTGCAGCTCAGACTGTCCACACACTGCCGAGACCTCCATCACACTCAGGCTTTTGTTTTGGTCCACAGACGTGCTCGTTTCAGCATCTCCACTCGTCAGCAGCCCCTCTCGTCCTTCTGTCTCGATATCTTTGGTTTCAGTAACATGGCTCGTGGGTTTATCTTGTGAGTCACCCAGTTTTTCACACTCTAAGGAGGATTGAATCGACTCTCTGTCCTCGACGGAGCTGTTCTGAGCTACGCCTTCGTCCTCTTCATCGTCCAGCTTCCTTTTACATCCGCTGAGCTTTAACTTGTTCTGGGTGTCTCCTCCACCGGGACAGCTCGGCCCTTCAAGCTCGTGTCGGTCCGTGCTGAGGGGGCAAAGGGGCTTAGAGGACGGCCCCTCTGCCTCCTCTGTGCTCTCATTGATGGTCGCTTCCAGCTCTGTAAATCCTTCATCTGATGGAGTCTTCTCAGTCTGCTCCTCCTGTGTACTCCCTGAAAAATAAGGCAACATTGTGAGAGAATATTTTATCACCACCTTTGACAAATGCGCAAAACCAGATGTGCAATGACAATCTGAAAATTATAGTTGATCAAATGGTTGCATTAGAATCTGCCACTGTCATTTACTGCTCAGCTATTCAAGTTGATATTCGGCCACAAAAAGTTTCACAACACAGGAGCACAGCAAGAAGAGGAAGTGTATCGTGCAATCATGCTTTCTCACCAATTTCAGAGAGGGCCGATTCTATGTCGTCTAAGACTATGGGGCGTTTTGGATCCATTGCCTCATAGCGGCTGAAGGGGTTTAATTCGCGCTCCGATGGCAGCTCTTCCCACTCACCGGGCCTGTACACAGGACACAGATCCTGGGGTAGATCTCTGTGCGGTCAGGGCGCACAATTCATACCACAAACGATGGAGAGGAGGAGGGGGGCAGAAAAACAAAGAAAATGTCCAACACAAATTAAAATGAGAACAACTTAAAAAACAAAACAACATGTGATGTGACAAAGCAACATGAATCTTTAACAAATAGAAAATGAACAGAGAGAAAAGGTTGAAAGGAAAAAGGAAAACCTTGAAAGAGAGTGGAGATGAGCTATAAAGAGAGGAGGGATGATTGCCTCAAACTAAAGCGATTCAGATCACCAAGAAGCAGAAAAGTTGAACTGAGCAAGTCCAGAGTATTTTTTCACGAGACCAAAGAGGGAAAGTGGAAGGAGCAGCAGAGACGATGGAGAGGGACAGCTTGGCGTCCGGAGGTCTTACGATGGCAGAGCGTCTTTGAGCTTCATACGCGACACGTCGTCGTACAGCGCCACTGAGACCACCTCCTCCATGGGGCAGATGAGGCCGTACTCCTCACAGCCGTGCTCGATCACCACCGGGTCCGACTTGTGGGGGTCAAACATGATGTTGTTTGGCGTCACTATTAACACGCCACCGACTACTCCCTGCAACATTAGCACAACAGACAGCAGTGATGCTGGGACTTCACTGAGGCCCAAAAATAGAAAGCACATCGTTCCAGCTACATCCAAGGACAAGCGTTGTAGAGATACATCGATCCACTGAAACGTTGAGTTTGACCGTCCCATATGGTTACGATGCAGACGCCACCGTGCTCCTCCTCACCATGCCGTCCGTGAAGTATTTGCAGCTCATTTTGATGAATTTCACCGTTGCCGGGCTCTCGTCCTCAGAGTTCGGGGAGAGCTCGCGCTGAATGGACTTCGCTGACCTGCAGTAAGAATTGCCATCCTGCAAGGCAAGTAAACATCAGATGAAACACTCAAACGTTTCGCTTGAAGATTTTTTGTATTTTGTTTGTGTCACTTTCATTGACTGACAGATTTCTACAGCAGAGGTTTAGCACCCCTGAAGCCTGTCTTCAGACTGAAATCAGCATGAAGCATTGTTTGTACTTACCTGTGTCGACTTCTCAGACAAGCCATTAGTGAAGGAGGGATCTGAGGAGCTCGGACTCTTTAATTCACCTTCTGACTGGCTCACGTCAGGAACGAAAAGCAGCTGTAATGACGACGGACGGATGGAATTCAGCTCCCCAATAAAAAGGAGACGATGACTATCTGGAACCACAATGTGCGACTGCTACGGTTCTCACCTGCCCGGGGTAGACGCTGTGAGAGAACAGCCTGTTCAGCTGGACCAGCTTGTTCGGAGTGACGTTGAACTTGAGTGCAACGCTGCTGAGGGAATCGTTGGGTCCCACCTGTAACGAGAGACGAGCTCCTCTGTGAAATGTGTCTCTGAAGACCACTCACAATTAACGACCGTTTGTACAATGAGCCTGTGGCAGGTTATTTAAAGGTGTTTACACTGTTTTGTCACTTACAGTGAACTCCACCGTCCCAGGTGGTCTTTTCTTCTCCATCTTGGTCTGATTGCTACTTTTACAGCCATCATCTGAGGAGAAAACAAGAAAGAGGGACAGTAAAGCAAGAGCAGCTGTGAAATGAGAGCGAGATCCAAACAACACTCCCGTAGAAGACAGAAAATTGCATGTCAAAAAAAGGAAATGAAAAAACCCTCCAGCAAAGGTGGCACAAAGACTTCCCCCTGCAGAGAGACAACTTTCTGAATATCCTGTGGCTGCTTCGACTCCTTCCTTGTGTGTCTTTTGTGTTTCTTTGACAGGAGTCTGTCCCTTATCTGGCCTTAAACTCCCCCTGCCCATGTTGAAGCAGTTTTTGTCAACACAAACAATCTGACCCTTGCAGCCAACAAAGACCACAGTCAGCATTTTCTTCTTACCAGAACACAGAGGCCATTAGTGCACCACTCCCTTGCTGCCTTATTATTACTGCTACCTCCCCAGAGGAGGAGGAGGCCATGACTAAGCATCCGACGGCCAGTCTCCCGCTGCGTCGGCTGCTTTCTGCTCTACACTTCAGAAACCAGATCACTGTCACTTTTGAGTACTGTAGTTTTATTCCCTGACTCCAAACTCGGTTGTTGTGACTTGGAGCATCATGAGCAGGAAATACTGCGTTTCTTTTTCCTTTTTTTCCTTCCTGCCGTTGCACTGCAGAGTGTGTTGTAATAGGACTTCATTGTCGTTTCCTGCAGCTCAGTGGATTGGAGTTTACACAGCTGGCGGACAGTCTGCACATTTGACAGCAGTCCATTATTACTGAGAATATGACTGTGGCATGGCAGAACAATACAGAACTCTCGGAGACCTGGTTTGTATTGACTGACACTTTATACCTTCCTAGTTTACTCATATCACATCATGCCTGTAATCCCTCTGTAAGTGAGATTTGATGTATTGTAGAACCATAATGAAATCATGGCTTTATAAATAGAATTAGAGAGCATTTACATTTAACATTACAGAAAATCTGTGTGAGTCCGTGTCAACAGCGCTCAAAATGTTGGAGACGCTTTCATCCAAACTAAGAGGACTCACTTTAAACACGTACTTAGGACTCCCCAGGAGTTCAAGCCCAGCAGAAAGACTTCTCACACGACATTGTGAAAGTCCCTCTACCGTCACCACTAATCGTCAAACAGGAAGTGATGAAGATTATGCAATTTCCTTCACAAGGCCTGCTGTGGTCGTTTCACTCCAAGTCTTTCCCAGCACAGAAGAATGCTGTGTTACTCATCAGGCAGCAATTCAAGTTAAACAAAAGAGAGACTAACAGAGAAAAGAGCAACCAACATTTTGAACACTAGTTTCAAGAGGAAAGACGGTTACAGAGGTGGCAGAAAATCCCAATTTAGGAAGTGGGAGGTGGGTTTAGGATTCCTTACTGATCAGCCAAAAAAAGTACCATAAAAACAGAGAGAAGGATCTCAAGCAGGGTTTTTAATGCAGCCTTTACACTGACATGCAGGCGTGATATGATATCAGTGAGGTATTTCCTGTTTCAGTTCAGTTTTACATGGAGAATCCACCTTTCCATGCATTGACAGAAGTCTTTGTTGCGAGCGTCTTACCCAGTCCCGCCACTGGCTTTGCTGTTACTCTCTGTAAGTCCGCCCTCTTGTTTGGATCGCTGTCATTTGGGTTGCCGGCGCAGGAGATGATCGCCGGGTTCTGCTCGTTCACGCTCTTCTCTGATTGGCTCTGCTTCAGCTGTCTCCGCCTTTTCAGCCTGTTAGGATGCCAGAGGATAATGACTTGTTTACAAGCACTCGAGCAGTTGGAAAAAGAGAGTGCAGCTGGGTCATTTGAGTTCTTCGGCTGTAACTTTTTCCAAGACAAATCTCTCACAGACACTGCAAAGAAAGTTGTTCATAAATATCTGCTGTTGTGCTTTTTTCAAACCAAGTCGAACAGTTAATCTAGTCTTGCAGTTTGCTCTAGTGAGATGGAAGGTGGGTGAGGGAAGGTACAAGGACTGGATGATTGGATTTTGGTGGTGATCCGATCATCTAAAATGATGAAAAGTGTCATTTCTGTGGCGTGATTTGAGACTGCATGGCACCGAACGAAGGGCAGCGTGCCAGAAGTTCAAGCTGGAGAGGTTATTTGGCTTGGCGGAGGTATGCGCCCTACCAAGTGCTCTTCGAGTTTATGTTCTGTGGTCTCCAGATAGCACACGACATTGTCTCAAGCCAGAGCTTCACCACTTTCACCGTGAAAGCTGCTTCAAACAGCAACAATAATTCCTTTTTCCTGTGTGTTCTGCTGCGTCAGCTTAGTTGAACCTTCAAACAGACTTTTGGTTTAGTTTAATCATTGATAAGTCGGGGCATGATGTAATGCTGTCTACTAGCACCAGTGGGGTGCGTTGGAGGGGGACACTGCAGTGCAGCACAACCACAGGTTAGCGTTGCACTTCAAGAAAATGCACAGGTCCTGAGAGATCTGCTGAAAACCTTAACAGGGCTTTGAGTTCATTACAAGCGATAAGATTGATTGCTGAACTGATTTCTTGCAAATGCTTTAGGAAATAGGAGACATTGATGCCTTTGCATAACTCCGGGTGAAAAAAAAAAGCAGCGATGCAACGAGAGCGTCTTAAGTGTTAGAGTGCTTTAATGGAGGAGGGAGATCGGGTCGATAAGGCTGCAGACAGACAGAGCTCAGACCACTCTCTCCCCCACTCTAACCGATGCTGCACACATCTGGTAGTGAGCTGAAAAATCCGCAAATGCTTTCTTCCAAGCACCATCTGTTTCACTCAGGGGCATCTCTCAGACCCCTTCATCACTGACCCACCCCCCCCACCCCCAATCTCCTTGTCTGCTGTTTAACCGCCTTTCCTCTGCAAACAGTGAATCTGTTCACAGCGTAATGACCCGGAAAAATGATTTGAACGAGAAAAGAGGAACTTGGGTTTATCATGTGGAGTCTGACACGAACCTGTTAGTGGCTTCGGTCACCACGTGTGATCATAGCACAGTGACGGCTATAACACGGAGTAAAGCTGAGCTGACTGTGGTTGGCGTGTTTATTATCTCCTCTCGTTACACATTATTCAGGTTTAAAACCTGGACGCACTCAGCTGCAGTTTAAGGTTTCCATTCAGAATGTTTCCGGATTTGTTGCTCTAAATTTGATTTTTTTCTGTAACTAAATGTGAATCCTGCTTTGTGTGGCCTAAGTTCAAATGCAATAGTCTAGTTAAACAAGACAAAGTAAAGAAGGAGTTAATATTTTCTTTATTGACACCATATGTGTGTCTCACATTGACCTTTGCTCTATTTGTCAGGAAGCGGGGCAGCGCACAGGGCGACACATGTTGCAGCGGCGGCACTGTCAGATGGCGATAAGCCGTGTTTTGGTCCCTGATAAATTCTCTCTCCAAACTGGCAGATTAAGTTTATTACTGGACTTTCCAGCATTCATTGGAGGTCATCATATTGGAGTATACTCATTACTTTGCGAGAAGTCTCTCTTAAGAGGCTAACTCATCTTTGAAGCTTGAATCCCATTATGACGCAATGCTCGGGCCACCTAATAATTAGAGGCCAGCTGATTTACGATGCCAGCATGAAGTCATTTTTCTGCATAATATAATGTTTCCAACAAGAACCAATCAAAAGACGACCAGACACACAAGACAAACGGCTGGTTGACAGCAGGCTGTCAGTGCAGGCGGGACGAGTAACCGGAGACATAATGAAGCAGGAGCAGAATGCATCAAGCAGCACTGTGTACAATTCGGTTCTGCATTGTGCACATATTGTTTGGACACCTTAGACAACTATCAGTTAGCATCATCACACTGCTGTACACAGCTGGAATAATAAACACGTGCTTTGATCCATCACCTGTGTAAACGTCACACGCAAAGTTTTGCCGTTTTGTCGACACCCTGCTTATTTCTTGTTCATCGACAAACCGTAGCTGTGCTAAGCCCCTTTCCCTTCATTGCACAATATCATGTTTCGCGGCGCTGCCAAAATCCAATTTTTTTGTGTGCCAAAGCCTGCAGGAACTCTGACGCATGACTTGGATTATGTGAGGTTGTTTAAGGTTGTTGCAGCTCAGAGGCAGGTAACCCAACAGTTCAGGGCCATGACATAAACAGCTGGAAAGAAGCAGTGAGTGAATGCACTGCGAGAGCAGGACGAATGAGCAGCACGATGGAAAAGCCCCCCTGCTGTCAGCTGTAACAAGCGCCTCTTCACACAAAACTTTGAAGCATGAAATTTCTGAACTTTACGCACTTGCATGTGAACTGTTGGTGGGAGTCACAAAGAAAGGAAATAAACAAAACACTTAAAACACTTCCGAGAGTCTTGGAGAGGCGTTAACAGTAAACTGTGATGAGGGTTGGGTTTGGCTGCTTGGATGTAGAAGTCTATAATAATAAGGTGATGATCTTGACTGAGATACTCGCATATTGTGAATAATTTCCAAACAATCTTTTCAGAAGTTTTGGAGATACTATACAATGTTGGAATGACTTTTACAACACAGTGAGATGTTAAAATGCAACTTGATGGGAGTGATTTTAAACAGACATAAAAAGATACAAACTGAAGGCACAAAAACACATATGAAAGGATTCACAATGAACCACTCACCTGGCAAAGTACCCCGGCTTTCTGTCCCTCTTTTCCATCAGGCCAGGCTCCTAAATCTGCATGCAGATCGGTGCATCCATGCAAACGTCCTCACACACTCCCCCCCTCAACGAGTGTGTCCAAGCCAGCAGACACAACTTGAGGAAGACCACCTTTCACACCGAGCTGTCACGCTTCCTTCTTGTCCTGCAGTGGGGAGCAGCAGGCGGATTAGCACAGATCACCGTGAGCCTCCTCTCTCAACAGCACACACACACACTCACACACCAGACTGCGAAGGCCCAATAAGTGATCCCCATCAGCTTTAAGTGGAGGGCGATGAAAGCATCCCATAATGAGTGTGTCAGGTCAGTCAGCTGACAATGACCAGGGAAAAGGCTGGAAAACGCACCCCTCCGTTGTAGATGGGACCACCATCTGGTGCGAGTTAACCGGAGCCACACAGTAAACGTGTGTTATTATGTAACGTAGTAATCACAGCAATGTGTCTATTATTAGCTAAATCAGGCCGATAGTGCACTTGATGTAAACATCCATAACCATTAACATGCACCGAGACTGCAACATGCGAGACGACACGCACGGTTACAATAAGATAAACGGCTGTCTGTACATATAAAACACATAAAGAGGAAAAATTAGGAAGCTTCCGTCCTTCCGCGTGGAGCAAACAAATGTTACATAACGCAGAGAAAAGGTGGGAATCTAAATCCGAGGCACCTCAACCCGCTAAACTGTCATTTCGCAGCAGCCGTCCCAGCGGGAGTCCCTCCGTGAAGACGCCCCAGCAGCTTCCCCTCACAGAGCGTTAATCACAAACAAAAGCAGACCCTCCAGCCGTGCCCCTGCTCACGCCGTCAGCTCCCGCCAGCTCCGTGCAAACGCACGACACAACGGCCAAGGTCCACACCGCCAGCTGACCGCACAGCTGGCCGCTAACGATGCTAGCTAGCCACTTGTTTACAAGACAATAGCAACCTGGAGGGGATGGTGAAGGGGTTATTCTTCCGTCCGTAGGCAAACACGAGCCGTTACGCTAAGCCCCCCCGGACTCAGACGACAAGCTCCCACGCTGGACCCGAACGCGGCGATGCAAAAGCGTACTGAAAACGCTGCGTTTGAATGCGAACCAGGTGGCTAAAATTGCCAACATACCTTGCGTGCATCTTCTGGCAGCTAATGTAACTTGAAAAAAATATGACGGTCGGTCCCTTTAGAGCGCCCTCTGGTGTCGTAAGTGATGTAAAAAAAATCACGGAAACGCTCTCTGCCGATGCTACTTTCCTGGGATTACTGTGAAATTGTATCACTGTCACGCGAGTACATATTCCTAAATTTATCGCCAATGCAACCCCGTTTAATGAAAGTTGAAGAAATCAGTAGTTAGACAGATTAAACGAGACTGTCGTTTGTTGAAAATTTAGCTTGCTGGAAGAGTTGCTAAGCTCCCTGGTGGTCTAGTGGTTAGGATTCGGCGCTCTCACCGCCGCGGCCCGGGTTCGATTCCCGGTCAGGGAACATCTGTTTTTCTCAGAAGCTGCTGAACAGTTCTCATTGAATCACAAGTTGTAGATGAATTATACTATAAATACACTTTTCAACTAACAGATTATCGTAATTGACATCCTCTATTACATAATTTCTAAACAAGGAATATTACTATTTTACACATGCATCCCCGCGTAAATGAAAGACAAGACATACAACTTTTTTTTTCTTTTGCAAACCATCATCCAAATTAAATTACAATCAAACATATCATGTAGAAAACCTATAGTCAGTGGTCCTTTTATGACCCCTCCTAAACTCAGGTCTGCCGCTAGATGGTGACAGTTCACAATTAATTACAGTTCTCTGCAAAACAGGAAAGAGCAGGTACAGGAAACACTCCATCCGTCGAAGATACAGAATATAATAATCTACCCACACAACTTGTGCGAGGCTTTATAGTTTTCCTATCTTCAATAGAGATAAAAACGAATGACCATAAGGCTATTTTTCACTGCCTGACTTAAGGTCTTTGAAGTTAGCGTTCATTAGTTTGGTTTCAAATTAGGAAAAAAAGTTTCACATTTGAATCTCAGTTTATTGGACAGGGCTTGTCAGGAGTTGGCCAAGTGGAACTAACCCTGTTTAAGGAGCAGAGATAATGTTCATTTGTGGTCCCAGATAGCCGCCCGGGACGTGGAAAGATCCAGAGAGTCCGGCAGCAGGCCCCCTCCGACTGGACGGCCGGCGAGTTAACCAGTTCCTGGCTGGCTGTGTATCTTGGCAGTTATTTTGACAGGCGCTATCATTGTGAGAGAGGAGATAAGTTGTCTTAGGGATCGCCATGGCGCCGGTGTGTCCCTCCTCCGGCCTGTTCAGCCTCTCGTCAACCAACCCCCTTCTTCCCCCTTCCCCTCTCCTTACCCTGCGAGACGCGGTGGATGGTGGGGGGGGCGGTTTAGCCGGGAGCGGGGTTTGTGTTGGCAGGGACTCTGTGGATCTGGGTAGCATCGTCCCCTTTCAAACCTCCACCGAAACCTTGATGTGACTCAGAAACGGGACGACTAAGAGAACCAGCCTTCTGGGTCTCTCTGGACTGCTGAATTCGTATCATCTTTTTTAAACTTCGAACGCAGCTATTTTCTCCTAATTTCTTACTTTTCCTCAATTCTTTGTTATATTTGTGGAAACACAGGAATGCTACGCAAAACCATGCTGAGTAAGGCCCACTGCTACAGAATATTAGGCACTAAAAAGTGCTGAAAACGAGCTGTAGTCAGGGCCTAACTCTATATTGAGTAACGTTTTCAAGATGTGCATTGCAGACGGAGCCATAATATGACTTTAAAGCTGCAGTCTTGCCGCCATACAAGATCTGCACAGTTTAATTTCAGGCCGATGAATTTTTACGGCACTCTCCTGTAGCAGCACAGATCAAATGGGAGCATCATGAGTGGCTGCATACGACTTTGATACACAACATATACGCACATAACATATACACACATGCACAGAAGCCAAAGACACAAAATGTGTGTCACCTATATGCGTGAGTGTATGTTTGATACCGACAATGTGTTTATTCAAAAATCCAATCTGTCACTGTCACAGCCGTCTGGTAATCACAGAGACATTAGCAGCAGTTTCAAACCTCCGGTCTGCTGCTTTGCCAAGTCACTGAAATAAAAAACGCCCGTATCTTGCTTATATCTTTTTAAACTGCTGCAGTCACAAAGGTCTGAGCCGAGCGCAGACCTTGGACAGATTTATAATCATTTCGTCCAGACGTCACACTTTTCCAGCTTAGACTACAGCGGCTGATAATTTCAAGTACGTTGTGGCAGCGAGAGGACGCAAAACCTAAACAGTGTTAAAGGAAATGTCACACAGATGATAACTGATTAACAATACGGGGGGGTCATAATTCACTGGAATGAACCAAAACGTGCAAAAAGGAGCAGCCATAAATTGAAAGAATGTGCATTTTTATCTGCGTGTTTACATTGAGAAGCAAGAATGCTGACAGATTGTTGAGCAATAAACCAATTAGTGGTCGAGAGGCTCAAAACTGAGCAAAAATAAAAATCAAATTGGACCTAAATTAAAACAGTTTATATTTTTTGAGAGATTGACTCAAATCACATTTGTTTAAAAAGAAAAAAAACATTAATTTGATGATTTGTTATATTACAACAACCAACCAAATTAAATTCATCGCATTTTTGTGAGTTTTTACGGTTGGTCGAGAGTTAAAGATACTAAAACTTTTGTTTGTTTTGGAAGTTGCTTGCATCAAGGTTGTAAGCGAACAAATAATGAGCCTAAAGAGCCAAATCAACACAAGGATAAAGAGGTAAATACAGATATACATAAAGAGAATGATAAAATGCTAATCCCTTTATTGTCATTGCATGCTAACGCATAATAAACTTGTCTTTCATTGAAATTCTTATCTTTGTATACACAAGCTGCAGTGATGAGATTGTGTAAGTGAGTGCAGTTAAAAAGTGCAACAATACACTTTGATCAGTTTTACTAGAAACAAACCAAGTTGTTACATGTATCTCATTGAAAATAAGCAACTTCCCTGCAATTTATAATTTTGCTGTTGCAGTGCAGAGACGAGGTATAAAGCTAAAGCTTCACCAGGCATGAAAAAAAGCCCCATTCATCAAAAAGTAGCACGTTTGACACTGATGAAGTTACTCAGGCTTTAGATTAGCAGTTGATGGAGCGGCTGCCTGAAGTGATCTGAGGATGAGTGATGCAGCAGGAATGTTTTCACATTTTTTGATGACTCATTAAAAAACTAATGGTTTGGATTTTTCAGAGGCACTCATCACTGCCTTGGTGGTCTCTGACAGTCCAGACTGACTCAAAGACCACCTTCTAGGTTATTCAGGGGTTAATGACCCTCCACACACACACACACACACACACACACACACACACACACACACACACACACACACACACACACACTTGAACACCCTGGTTCCCAAAGACAGAGAGCAGAATGAAAGTGATGGAGACGTGGCACGAAAGAAGCTCTATACTGTATCCCATCCAGCGTCACTACACCCACTGTCAATATGCCAAGTCAGCTGAGGCACTGCAGCCATGACCTTTGACCCGGGAACTGCGCAGCAGGGAAAAGGTTATCAATGTTGAGGGTTTTAGTTCTCAAAGCCAACTATTCAGACGGCACAGGAGCCGCGCCTCAGCGACGGAGCGAAGGAGTGAACCGAGTCCGAAACTTGAAAAGGAGATGGACATAAACAACGGAATATCACTCTACACACACACACACACACACACACACACACACTCTATCATTAGAGCTTTTTGATCATGTGACAGTGGTTGGAGAGCAAACAGTGCATGGATGTTTACCCTGCTTATCAGCTGTGTTGTAACAAGTAGAGGAACACACAAGCTGACCTCAACACTTGCACACATGTGCAAAAACCCTCACCTTGGACAAAAAAGCTCCAATAAACCACTCTGAAACTACCTTGGATATTTATTTACCTGAACTGTCGTCCTGTTGTTCATGCCAGCAGAGGTCCACAGCATATCTAAACACAGGGAGCCATGATAATGAGAACAGATCATGAGCCAGCTGTTAAGATCGCCAATAAATCTCTTTTAGAGCTCCTTAACTCTCCTCTGATCTCATCCACTATGAATGAGAGCCTCGTCCTCTACGGTGACAGTCAGTTTTTTTTCCTAAGGAGAAAAAAAGCTTCAACTCTGCACAACTCACAGGTCAAACTACGAACCCCAGTAAACACCAGCCTGTAAATAACAGGAATAATTCCCTATAAAGAATATGACAGTGTCTGCTTGTTTGTGGCCACGCAATAAGTCAACTTTTCATGTACAGCAAGAGTAGTATTCCTGAGAGCGCTGAACAATATATAACATGAATGTCTTCGTATGTACGCCTTTTGATGTGTGTGTGTGTGTGTGTGTGTGTGTGTGTGTGTGTGTGTGTGTGTGTGTGTGTGTGTGTGTGTGTGTGT
>JAUESF010000019.1:2776462-2792004 GCA_032274765.1 Malacoctenus tetranemus | reverse complement strand
ACACACACACACACACACACACACACACACACACACACACACACACACACACACACACACACACACACACACTATTACAATTTGTCCTCCAGAGCTGTCAAAGTAACAGTGAGAACAATAAATTATGCTTTCTGGGAACGTTCTGTTGGACCTCCTCCAGCTCTCAGTAACCTGTTGTTCCACCATAAACTGCCAACAAGAACCACTTGTTCTTTTGCTGCTTTCTGAATTGAGCTTCTCGTCCCCGTTTCTTCACTTTCTACCAATTTTTGTGATCGTTTTGGACTTCAGTATGTGTAAAAAGTCTGCGGTGCGTCTTATCTGCCCACACATACTTGAAGTTTGGCGGTTTAATGCTGAAATCTTGGAGGCAGCGTGGTCTTTCGTCCTCCCTGGAGGACGTTGATAGTGAAGATGCATGAGTTTGTCGGCTTGCGTTCGATAGAGAGTTCCTGTTAAGTTTATTTCTGATGAAATATGAGGTGGTCTTTCCTGTCGAACAAATCAATACTTAAATAAACACTGATTTATGTCTGTGCTTCACCAGCTCCTACATGATTTATCTCCCCCTGGATTAAACTAGATTATATTACATTTCTTCTCTTCAACTCTTCCTGTTCGCTCGATAAGGTTTCATTCATGGGTCTCGATCCTGTTTGAGACTGTTCACATCATGGGTGCACAGAGGAAGAAAATAAGACTGGAAATGAGCAACAGAAAACATTCTGTCAGATGGTTTTTCGGGTGTAAATAACAGGAATGGTGGGAGGTTCTTTTTCCTTCGATGCTGATTGTTTTTTCGTCATTCGACGTCCTCTGCTGGGTCCGAGTTGAGGTCGGTCAGCGGAAGAGCAGCATTAACCACTTGAGTGGTCCATGTCCACATAATGGAGCGTCTGCGGCTGCGATGCACTTCAGAAAAAAAAAAGGAGCTTTTTCAGCAGCTAATGGTGCCACGGTTTTGCCAGCACAGCTGTAAGCGCCGGAGCCCGGCAGCCTGTGACTCCCTGTGACTTTGCTCCGGGGCTCTTTTAGCCTCAGCTGTGGTCTACTTAAGGGAACTGCATTTGTTACTCCCGGTGGTGAAGCATCAAGTCACGCCGATCACCTCGAAGCTGTCTTCTGTGTTAAGCTGCTTAAGAGTTCATATCAATAATGAATGCTTGTCATGTTTCCTCCCACCAGAATAAGAGCAGTCCTGATTTCCCTTCTTGCTTCTGCGGTTTCTTTTCCACACTTATACTTTCAAAACAGATGTGACACGTGAGGTTTGGAGATGTTGCAGTCACACTGAGTTGTCGTGAAATAAGCCTTCGGAGTAACTCTGAGATGATGAGTTCAGGTGTCTTTTTGGAGAGAGAGCAGCTCTGTGCTGCTCTTTCAAAATCTTATTAAGAGTCTCCTCATCCAGCGTGACCTCATGCTTCGGCATATCTTGTGCTGATTTGCTGACCGCCTCCGACAGGACGCCACCTGTAGCGGAAACACATGGCTTCTGTCACATGACAGTGATCACGGCAGTAATCGCATTACGGGTGACATTGTTACATTAATGCACCATATTACCATAGTAATGTCTCCTGATGGCACAGCAAAATGATAATGGTGCTGTAAGCCATTTCAGACACCACACACGACTTGTTTGACAAAAAGCTCTTCACAAAGAGGCTTCTTGCTCAAATTTCTTGTCATGTTTTGACGCAACTTCATGTGAGAAAGAAACTGCCTTCACTCTCTCACTCGTCAGCTCTCACATCCTTCTGAGGAGGCTCATTACTCATTGTTGTGCTGTGTTGTGCACCTTTTAGCGCACGATTTTCACAGTGGGAAGTGATACGGAAAGAGCAAAATATGTCCGGTATCTTAGGAACAGATGCTCCAATATCACTTTTCAAAGCTTGCTTGCTCTTTATGGATGCAAACCGTTTCCATCCGATGCCTCATGTTTTTATTATAAGGCTCATTTTCTACGGTAGTCTCCTGTGCTTCCAATGGAAAAGATGACAAAGTTCATCGCCGGGCGATTGAATTATCGCACACTCTCTCTCGGTCCTGCTGAAACCACCTGAATCTCCTCTGCTGAGTTTGCACTTTAATTCATGCTGTTGAGATTTATCTGCAGTTTGTCAGCAGGAGGCGTCCCTGAATATAAAGCGGCTACGTTGGGACTTTTTCCTCTGTGTAAATTCACTTGTTTGTCGGGGTTAATGTGCTGCGTGACCTGGTGGGTTTGATTTGTTAAGAATCATAAAACATAATGATGTTGGAAATATAATGAGAGCGGAATCAGATATTTTTTTAGCAAAGAAAAGTAATTTAAGCATGTGGAGCAAGAGTTGTGATCACGCCACAAAGTCTGTCTGAAACTATTAACAGTTTAAAGTGTGATATCATTTGCGTGGGGAAACACTTTATTATCATCCTTCAGGCTTCGCTGGGTCCATAAATCCAGTTAATTGCAAGCTCTCTTCTGTGTTTCCACATCAGTCTGACTGCAGCGAGGTGACAGGACAACAGATCAGCCGCAGCCCGAGATACGGCGAGCACTCGCGTGCAAAGCGGCTCCTGCATCAGATGCTGGTCCGCGGCTCTTCTCACGCTCATTGTCAGCCGCTGCTTGTTGCAGCTCCTGCCTGTGTGCGCCTCAAAAGGAGTCTTTCTGGTCTCATAGCAGACAGGAGTCTTTCATCTCGCGCTCGGCGAGCCAGGGCCCCTGCAAATATCAATCATTACCAACAACTGAGGGGAAGGAAGCTCATGCAATGTGCACGTGCACACAAGAGTATACTCCTGCCTTTATAACGAGTGCACGTGCGTGAAGTCACTCTGGTGTAACTCAAAGTGAGGCAAGGAAATCTGGACTCATCCTTCAATCTGTGCTGCTGCTGCTGCTGCTGCTGCTGCTGCTGCTGCTGCTGCTGCTGCTGCTGCAATCACCACTTCATAGTCATGGTTAAAAATTCATCAGGACATGGAGGACACCTTTCGCAGTGGAAACAGACTTTCACTGAGTTAATGGGATCTTCTGGTGGCAGCACTGGTTCTGTTGGATGCAATGAAGAGAGCAGTGCTAACAAAGCATGAATCAGTTTGGTGTATTCACTTCCTTCTCCGTCACCTCACATGTTTCCTCACCCACTTTTCTGTTCCACAGTTCAGAGCTCGATGAGGGGGAAAGTCTGTCTTTTTGTGCCTGTTGTTTTTTTCCTGTTTCTTTCGCCTCCCAGTGAAACGTCAGTGTCACCCACCACCCCCTCCCCCCCCCTCGCTCCGTCACACTGCTGCACCACAGCAGTGGGGGGTTAATTAAGATAAATGTGGCAGCTCAGGAGCATATAGCAGACAGAGCTCCCACGCGGAACACGCATACACGCGTACACGTTACAAGGCAATCTGGTGAGGGGAGATAACCGCGGGCTTGTTGGTGCAGGCCAAACGCAGCGATATGTATACACGAGAGCGTAATTCAGAGGGAGAAAAACGGAGCAATAAATGTCTGCGTGGAGCCACCTCAGCGTCACAAATCACACTCTCTAATTTCATCTGTTAAAAGAGATACACAGTCACTCAGTAAGCACATAAAGGTCATGAAGAGGGTCATAAAGCCACTGGTGTCAGGAGTGTGCAGTGTGAGCGTGGTCTCATGAAGGCACTACTGCGAGCCACGAGAGGTCGTAAACACCAGTGTTTAATCCTTCTGCTTGTCAAAACGGCGAAAGATGGGAACTTGAGAAGATCCATCTGAAGCTCATCAATGCTTCAGCTCACAGGTTGGAGTCTTCTTCTTTGAGTGTGTTCAAACGTGGCAAAACAGTGAAGATGAAACGACAATAAAAGGACCTCGTATCAGGCTTGTTAATCTTTATTCTATAAGGGTGCGATCCTGTTTACCAAACCTGCCTCTGCAGGTGTTTCTGGAGCTGTGACTCATTTTATTCAGGCAAATAATTTATGATTTATTTTCAGTTTTTTCATTTATCCTTCAAGAAATCAATAAAAAAGGTTTTAAAAGTGAGATGTGTGCATCCACCAACTCCCACTGAAATTCACATTGAAGAGACTCCAACCACAACAAAAACAGCCCTACCTTCATCCGTTGTAGCTGGTCACAGAGTAGCAGGTGCACCGTATTTATTCCCGCGCTGCTCTGTTCACTCTTTTTTCTTCCTCCTGCAGGACCAGAGATCATTACGAGTCCGGCGCCGCGCTGTCACGGAGGAAATGGGGAACTTTTCCTCTGGGGTTGTTTGTTTGACAGGGAGGTTTTCAGAGTGCAACACACACACAATAAAACACACACACACACACACACACACACACACACACACACACACACACACACACACACGGATGACAAACGACACACAAGGTGAGCCTCTTAAATAATAAGCACTCTGTGTGGTGCGACTATTAATACAGCTGACAGAAAGACGAGCGTTTCTACTGGCGTGGATTTAATGATGGTTTTGATTAATTCATTTATAAGAAAGGAGCTTCCAGAGAAATGATGGTTTTAATAATCGATTCTTTTCTTTGTGCCCACAGTGACGCTGATGTTTGGAGGGACTTCATATTCACATCCAATCTCTTGCTGCAGTTTTACTGAAGCTGAAAGCGACTCCAACTTAACCTGACTTCAACCCTCACAAATCTAGTTTGTTCACAACCCCCCCCCCCAACCCCCCCAACAAAAGTTGGACCCTCCCTGACGATAAACAAACATGCCGACGGATTCAGAGAGCAACGCTCAGTTTTCAGCGCTCTCCTCTGAGCACTCCTTCACGAGCTGCCAACAAACAGCGGTCAGGGGAAATGCCGCGCCGGGTCAATCTATGAATCCATTCATGAGAATTGGGCTGTCACATTTGAATCCCACCTTGTCCTTGCCTGCGGCCTCGGCCACCAAACAACAGCAGCGAACCGCAGAGCTGATTGGACTCTCATTCGCAGAGAGCATGCGGCTGCAGAAGCAAACACCAAGGGTCATTTAGCAGGAACGTATGTATTCTTACTCACATTGGACATTCTGAGAGTCGGCTGAACCGTGTGCACTGAGGGTTCGCACCTCCTATAATAAGCTCCTGCCCAGGGATATTATTATCTGGTGTTGGGGCCTTGATAAAAAAAAGAAACGCACCCACAGAAATCCTCCCTCTCTTCCCATCACGTCGACTTTGTGGCTTCCCTTTTCCCCGTGGAGCTTTCAACCCACAGCAGCACAACAGCTCATTATCTCTCACATAATGCATGTGAATACATTTGCACCATCCTGATCATACAAACTGGTGATTAGGCTCTTTTTTTCCCCACCCCCCAATGTTGTCATGGGACATTTTGAAAACTCCGGGTGATAAAACGAGTTCGATTTTCTTGCGTCTTCATAACCTTAAATCGGACATGTTTTGTTGCCGCTTTTGAACCTCTCTTCAAACACTTTCTGCTGCACATCAGCCGGATGAGTAGCGGGGGTGTTAAATTACAGTACTGGCCGCCATGTAGGTCACACCAGAAATTGTTTACTCAGTCACTCATCGACACACACACACACACACACACACACACACACACACACACACACACACACACACACACACACACACACACACACGGAAAAGGGAAAGCAAAAACTCCTCTGTGTTTGCAGGTCGTCTCCGGGAGTCGCAGTGATTTGGACGTCCACACCAGAAAGCAGGTGCCGTCCGTGTGGAAATTAAACACGTATGAAACAGATACGGGGCGAAAGCAGATGGTAATCCTGCCGCCCTCTGTTTACCTGCCACACTCTGTATAGAAAGTTAATTAACAATTATCTCCAGTTGCCACAGTGACACTGTTGATCTCACTGAAATCTCCCGGCGTTGCCGCTTCACAAAAACACTGCAGTCGAGTGATGCTGCGTATTTTTCTTGATGTGAACAAACACGATAAAACAAAAAATGCTGCGCTGGAAAGGATTTAGCTTCAGCTTTGGGCCAAAATCAACATCAATCTGAGTGTATTTAACTAAAGGAAAAAACACAAGTGCTGATCACAATCACACTCTTTGACAAGTGGCTTGAATCCGTTCCCATAAATTGGCCGACGTCTGGTCGTCTGAGCCCACATTGGCTTTACTGAATAATGGAGACACGATCACCTCGGCGCCCGAAGCTAAAATCTTTGTGGAACTGCTCCAGAAAGCACATTGAAGTTGGCACACAGCAGCGATTACATAGTGTGTCTTAAAATATCGAGCGTCTTTTTGTGAAGATTTGTGTACTCTGGCAAAAACACAGTAAACTCCAGTCTGCATTCTGCTCTCCGAAGCTAATTCATCCTTTTTGTGTCATCTGGATCAAATGCAGTCGGCCTGCTGCTCCAGCTAATGGCTCTGCTCGTAGCCGCCGCCTCACAGTGAGGGAACATCGAGCCGATGAGCGTCACATGGCGGAGGCAGACTCCCCGTTCATTACAGCTCATCTTAGAATAAGTGCTAATGTAGGAGCTGTGAAAGTGCAGCCGGACACGTGACGAGAGTCGTATCATCAGAAGCTGAACTTCCTCTTCACGCGGCTCCCACGGCACGGCCGGTTACTTGGCAGCGTCACCGTCTGCTTTACCGTGATGGTGCACTTGGCAGAGAAACCGGATTGTTTACTTGCCGGCGATGTGTTGTATATTGCTTCTATCTCAGCACGCAGTCGGCATCCTGAAGAGTCAAAAAAATCAATGCCATAAAGAATTGAAGGGAAGCTCGTCAGCCATTTTTTTTTAGCTTACATAATATGGAGGAAAGAACATGTGAGGCGACATGAGAAGGATTCCCTCATCTGTTTCCAGATGGGACGCTGCTGTGAAGTGAAGCGTTTGAACCTTGACTCACTGACCTGCATTTACACTTATAACGCCTGTGACACCAGCATCATGCTGAAAACTGCACAATAACCTCTGCTTGTGTTGCCGGGCAACTGAACTGTAAAATCCTTTCTTAGCCACCATCTTGCACACACACACACACACACACACACACACACACACACACACACACACACACACACACACACACACATTCGCGCGCGCACACACACACACACACCCACTCAATGGAAACCCACTGTGCATGAAATGTCTGCGATATACTTTTCAAAGGGTATGTCCCCTCCTTAACTCATCTCACAGCGCAACGAGAAAGAAAACGGCCGCGGTGACTTTTATCAGCTTTTAGCAGGAAGTGTCACAACACAAAAGCTTTTCACAGTTTGACCCGGAAAGGTTGAGTGGTGTGTAAAGTGCACCGCCGCTGATCATCAGCTGAAGAGAGCGGCAAAAGAAAAAGAAGCTGTTTCTAAGTACACACGAAGCTGTTGAAGTGTTTGCACAGATCGTAACAGGCAGCGGCAGATCTTCCCACAAATGATGCATTTTGGCGGCTCTCACAACTACTTCATGCTTCAAGTGCTGCGCGGTGAGCCGATAGACATTGTGGTGGGACGCGGGTGTTTACAGGCTGGGAGCAGCGTCTCTGTCCATTCCTTCAGTTGGTCATTTCCAGAGAGATCTGGACGGTTATTGCAAATGTTTTCCAATCAGACACTGACGGCGTCTCAGGAAGTATCAACTGAGCCGGGGTGAAACGTGAGGTTGAACAGTGATGAGGCTCAACACTGTGAGGGGCAACGCACACATCTGCTGCCTCTCCAGTAAATCAGACTCCCGTTATTTATTTATGTGCTGTGTCTATATGCTGACTGCTAGAAAAAACTTAGTGAAAAAGTCAGGTTTGTGGTGGGATTTTGTGTTTTCAGCTAAAAGTAGGAAAGTTGAGTAAACTAGTACTTACATACAGAAGTGTTGTGTGTACACAAACTTCCCATGGTGTTCAAAAACACTGAAAGACCAACTTATATATCCTAAAAAACACCACTGGAAGAAAATAAATGAGGGGAGTCTGTATGAACTGTTTCTCGACAGCTGTCAAATCTCTCAATTTAAGAGTGAGAGAATGTAAATGTTAAACATTTGTTCTCTCGTACATATTGAACCAACAGCAAGCGAGTATATAAATTTCAAATCAATGTGCTTTTGAATGTATTAAAATGTAGTAGCAGCAAAGTAAATCTCTGAGGGATTTCACCTCACTTTGGAGATGAGGCCTTTCCTTGTTGATGATCACAAATGTACTACAGCACTGTACATTGATGTTGCTTTGAATCTTCTGCCTCACACGCGTCGCCTCATGTAAAATTCAGCCTCCGTCTGCATCAAAACATGTGGTCAGAAACTCCTCGTGTCCCCGGATTTTCCCCCGCGAAACCAATCCATCAACCTTGAGCGAGTCGATTCCTTCGCTGTGAAATTCATCATTTGCATCGACGGTGAATTCGTACATGCACCGAAGTCCTCCCCGAGGATTATTTGCGGACCCTCATGTAAAAATAGTCCCAAATAAAGCAGTGAGAGTATAATCACATCCTCCCACCTTTCTGAGCACTGCAATTTGTCAGCCAGTGAGAGCAGAAGCCTCTGGTGATAAAGTGGCACGCAGCCGTCTGTAATTAACTTTTCTTTGTGAAACTAAGGGAAGTATCTGATCAAACAGAGAGCGTGGAGGAGAGAAAACCCAGTGTTTGGACGGAAGAAAGAAGGTGTCAGTCTCCTGGATTACACAACCAGCTGTGAGCGGTGAACATGCAGACGAAGTAAATCGCTGAAAGAGCACCGAGACATGCAACATTTCACTTTGCGTGTTACATAATCACCTCCCCGCCACAGCAGTGCGACGAGCGAGAGAAGCCCTCTCACCCAGCGAGGGAAAACAAAAGACGCTGGCATCAATGAGCCTCTCAAAGTCGCCCTCCTTCATTGAAAAAGCAGGCTGACAGGCGCTTATCATCCTTCAATCTTTAATCTGAGAGATAACGCTCACCCTGAGTGGCTGCTGCTGTTTTCCTTACCAAAAATGACCCCTGAATTTGTGGAAATCGAATTACCCGACTCATTTGTTCGAATGAAATCCCTGATTCAATTTGGGAATATAATTTTCATTATCGCTCTGTCATGCCTGTGAGCAGCGGCGCAGGTCTCAGGAGCGCGGACGAGGAGGGGGGGCGGCGAAGCGGTCTCGTGAAATTGAGGCGAAGCAGCCAAACGTGCGTGAAGTGAAGCGACAACCGACAACAGGAATTAGGGGGGTCCTTATCTCCCCGGCGACCTTTAATCTACCCACAGTCTGCCTGCAGGCGGCACATCCATCTCTGCAACTGTCACAGAGCGTCAAACTTTCCCGGCTTTAATCTGAAGTTGAGTTTGGAGTGGACTTTATGGCTCATATGTAACAACGATCCTCCACTGAATAACTTATTAAAACCATTCGGCGCGGTCCTCCATTCCTGCATTATGATCTGCTCTATTGCCCTCGGACCCGACAGCAGCCTGAATATGTGATGCCCTGGAAATGAGACCTCTGTCTCCCCAGGACAGCAGATCTGTCAGGTCTGCAGGCGATGCAGAGAAGGAGTTAAAGTTTTATGATTCCGGTCTGAAACTCTGTCCGAGAACAGACGCGTTCGACTTGATGAACGAAATTGACGAGACGGGCGCCTCGTTCCATACGGCCCGAGCCATGACTGCAGATATGTGGGCGCAATTGAGAGCAATTTGGGGTTAATGCCTTTGAATGAGACACAATTTTCTATCCAAATCCAACATCAGAGATTCAGGAGAATCTGTTGCTCTCAGCTCCATTTTCATGCATGAGACGCTGTCTGGCTTTACTTTTAGGCTGTAGTCGCTGAGAGCCGTCGATGCCGTGGAGAAAGGAGGCGGTGCACGCAGGTGTCCGTGGTTGGGATTGTGCGTTTTCTGCCCACACAAGCAACCAAACAGCTTTGGTCCCTCAGTGGTCATACAGGCTGACTGCTACAACAGTCTCAGTCAGAAACACGACTTTGTTCAGCAGATAAACAAAGAAATACGACATTTCTCAGTCAGTTACATTCTGCTAATAACACAGGACTCAAGATAAGATGTGTGCACAGAACGGTCTGTCAGTCCTGTGAAATCTCCACCACAAATCATTTTGAAACATTTCTAATGTTGTATTTAGAGATGAACTGAAACCAGACATGTGACTGCAGAAGCTGCTTTTGTTTGAACCCACAAGTCAGTTTGATGAGTCGAGAATCTCTTTGAATCGCACTCATGACGCTCTTTTCTTTTAAACACGGAGCTGCGAGCGTTTCATTGTACACAAATAATTACCGTAGTCTTTTGTTGTCAGAGAATGAGATATAGTGGAACAAAGGCTTCATGATCTCATTGTCAGAGGCAGCACAAACTTTTAATTGCACATCACAAGGCTGTTGAGGGTCCATACACACGCACACACACACACACGCGCACACACGCGCACACACACACACACACACACACACACACACACACACACACACACACACATGCGCGGTCCTGTGCCAATATCATTATGCAAATGAAAAAGAAAGCATGTCGCTGTGATTAGCACACAAAGTGGGCAGAGAGGGAGCTATAAGTTAAAAAGCCAGAGTGGGAGGAGAGAGTTATGCTTTGACGTGCAGTCTGAGGGATTATAGCAATTCATTACTCAGTGTCAGTCACGACAGCAGCACACAGCAGCCGAGCCTGTTAGCCCTGCGTGCGTAGCCATCCATCCTGGGTATCTCTCTCCCTCTATTTCATCTCTTTATTTGTTTTTTCACCTTCATCTCTACAGGAAAGGGGACTCCCCCCCTTCTCTTCCTCCCTCCCCCCACCTCCTCTCCACAAATGACCATGCATGCGTTGTTGCCATGACGACCAGGTCATGACAGGCGAAATGTGATTTGTGGTCGTGTGTTGCGTTTATGAACTGGCAGCACCTGTTTCCTCAGCTGATGCCTCGGTCAGCTTAACTCGACGGCTTCGTACGCCAGCGGCCTTGTTTGTGCCGTGTCACACGGCGCCGCGCGCACGGCTTCTTTGTTTCATACGTTCGATTACATCACGTCATGTGAGGGTGGTGGAGGGAGGCCATGAACACAGACTGGAGGGAAACAATGTTTGAGGGTTTAGTAATACATACACACAGTTCGACTGTTTCCTTTCCCCTTGAAACCAGGCTGGATACAGTGTTAACTCATGAAAGTTTGATGATATTTACTGTCCGTGAAAACAAAGTTATTCAGCATTAACAATGACAACAACGCTCCACAGAGTGAGAAAACAGACTAATAGGTGATTAGGCTCCTCTCTGTGTTATCTTTACCACCACTGCTTCCTGCCTGTGGTCCCAGCGGACCCTCTCTGCATGTTTCAGATGTTTTCTATGATGCAGTTGCAGAAGCTTAAATTTTTTCTCTCTCCATCTTTCAGCTTCTTCCAAAACATGCTTGTGTAGAAACTCTGGCTTGGCTTCTGCAGTGATGATGTCGGCCATCTGATTGGATGACCTGTTTGGTGTCAGAGCCATCGAATGAAAAAAAAAAACAGTGACAGTCAGAGCAGCTTTTTGACTTGCGAATTTGCATAAAATGTCATTTAGATTTAATTTGATTCGACACGGTTCTTCCTTCTATTTTCACCCCCCCCCCGCAACTTTCTCATGATACATCACAACGAGAATCATAATTATTCACATTTTGGTCTTTGAAACCTTCCAATTTAGAGCGATTCATCACTGAGGTTGGAACAAACGTTGCTGCAGATCCATCAGAAATCTAATTGCAGCCTCAGACGCGACTGAGCCTCGTTGTGCTTGGGCCCCAGCAGCTGGCTGCTCTGTCAGCTGACTCTGTAACACCTCCGCAGAACTTTGAGTCGTTGCTCCCGGTTTGTTTCTTTGCTGTAAATCCACATAACTGTGGATCAAATCTCCAAATTCCTTCCTTTACATGACTGTACAACACAATGACAGCCTTATTCCTGCAGTGCTAATCTTTACAGGCTTGCCAGGACGTCTGTGTGTGCAGGGTTACCTTGCATAAGCTCATGGATGCAAATAAAGCGATCTTTCTTTGAATTTATTAAATTTTGTTTGTGTTTGCAACAGATTCATTATTATCTCATGCATGCAAACTGTTTAAAGCGCACTGTATGAACCTTTTAAAGCCCATCGGTCAGTCTGACTGTGTTTCGTCACTACAGAGCCATGCCTGTTGTTGGTTTTTTTTACCCACAATGCCGTGCTAATTAGCAGGATATTCAAAGCTTTGCTTGAAGCCTGCAGATAATCCATCACCGCTAATGCAGCCGCTGTTAAAAACAGTGTGACATTAACACATTCAGTGCGATTAGGCATGTCACCGACAATACATACAATTACTTAACGCTTGATTACATAAAACTCTTTGATTGTGAGTCACTGCCGGGGCCTGCTGCGGTTCAAGAACACTTTAAGTGGACAGCGTACACCGAGTGATGTCCATTGGTTTTTATTCAAGCTATCAAACGGATGTTAAAGAGGTTAGTATGATGCCAGAGGCAGATGTGTGGGAAGGAAGAATGAGAGCAAAGTGACAAATCTACATTGTGTGTTTAATTAGATGTTGATGACTGTAAACATGGTGACGTGTTTGCACTGTTGCATTACCAATCTACAAGTGACCTACAAATTAATGCAAGTTTGATGAAAACGATTTATGTTCATTCACATAGTTGATTTGTATTTTCTTACTCAGATTTCATCATGGAAATGAAAGGAAATGATGAGTTTATGAGGTGGCAGTGTTTATTTGAGGGAAAAAACAACTTAATTGTGTGTGTGTGTGTGTGTGTGTGTGTGTGTGTGTGTGTGTGTGTGTGTGTGCGTGCGTGCGTGTGCGTGTGCGCGTGCGTGCGTGCGTGCGTGTGTGTGTGTGTGTGTGTGTGTGTGTGTGTGTGTACTCACCTCAATGAATCTGAGTGTGCGTTGCCGTGGCGAAGGCAGCCTCGTCTTCCTCCTGGTAATCAGGCGAGACAGCGGCCAACAAAAGCGCCTGTATGGATAATGCAACTGCTGGAAAACCACAGTCCCATTTTACGTCATGGGCAGGCAGAGAGGAGAGACACAAACAGAGTCCGCGTTCATGAAACATTCATTCACTCCTTCATCCTGTTAGGATGGAGTAGCCGCATGTGAGGAAGAAGGATGCCAAACACTGCGATTCTGTGTTCAGGCTGGTTGATGCAAAAACATTTGGAGTCACATATTTTATGTTATTTGTCATTTTGTGTTTTGACTGAAACACACGTTTGCTGTCAGCATTGTGTGAGTTGCCTGAAGTCCTACAATTCTTTAATATTGCTAAATATAACCTGCTGTCTGCCTCTCTGATCCGCATCACATGAGCTGTGTGCAAACTCGCCGCTATCACATGAAGTCACCTGCAGCGTAAACTCTGTGTGCGTTTCTGTGCGAGTGGGCGCGCTGTTTGTCTGCAGGATGTCCAGAGGACATGTGAGCGCACAGGCATGAAGAGAGAGTGAAAATAAGTGATTATTCTATATGCAGCCTCCAGCGATGTTTGGCAGAAATGCTGAAAAAAAAAAAAACCCAAACAGCCCGAATAAAACAGGAAATCAGATCGGCCCAAAATGGAGGCAGAGTCCATTCATTGCTGGTGTGCACCATCGTTAGTGCAGAGGAGACAGATATTTCTTTTTTGGGTGAGTTTTAAATAGACTTGAACTTCTGAATTCTTTCATGTGCTTTTGTGTTTAAGATAAAATACTTGAACAAAGGATGAAAGAGTCGCCTTGAATTCTGACACGAACATTCGGCTCCTGGCTCAGAAAAGCTGCGAGTCGTTTTTTTCTCTTTCTATCTTCACTTGTGACGGAACAGATGAAACAAAGTGTTCAGCATTTCATCTGTTGTCTAAAACCTTTGGAGTGCAATGAAAGAAAAACAAGGTGCAGAATACCAACACATGAGCGCTTGAACAGGAGCAGCAGCCACAATACAAACGAGGCTGTTTCCACTTGTTGAAATTCCTGAACTCAGATGAGGCTCAGTGGTTAAATCTGACTGTACACACAGAGAAATGAGTGAAATAATGAAGACGCCCCAACAGAAAAGGCAAAGAGAAAAAGCATGAAAACGTTTGAACTTCTTCAAAAAAAGCACAACTAACTTTGATCTCTGTAAGAAAATAGATCAGTAATTATATGAGATGTAGATCCAGTTTCAAAGGAGAAGCTATTCCACTGTCAAAAAGTCAATATAATGTGAAATAAGTGGTGTCTGGCAAAAGGAACTGAATTGATCCTCTGTTTAATCTCTTCCTTCTCTGGAATTTCGAGGCGGCTTTTCGATGTTGTGTCATAAATATTGATTTCATACGCTAACAGCAGCACTCACTTCACCTCTGGGAAATGCTTCTCGTGTCGGCGACGTTATTCAATCCCTCGTTGCACTGTAAGTGCTCCGGCTGCAATTGATGCTTCGATATTCAGCTGGAGTCTGATTTACGTCCGCACACAGTGTCGCTTGTGTTTTTCTGCCATCCTGGCAAACGTAATGTTTTCCTGTAGCGAGGTGGAGATAGTGTCAGGGTGAATGTCAGTGTGGAAGCAGCTGTTCTTGGTTGACCACTGTCCAGTAACAGACACACACACACACTGACACACTCTCACACACTGCTGAATGTGTGAAATGCTCCTTCTGTCCTGGAAAGTGGAGGTCAGGCCAGGTGCGTCCTCAGGAGAGTCACGCAGCGTGGCCGTGAGGAGCTGTGGGGGTGGAGGCTTTAACCAGGATGGATTTTATGTCATCTCGACACAAAACACAACACATCATCTTTAACCCCTGGATGACACGCTCTTGTCAGTGTTTAGTATTAAAGCAAACACACGTTTTACTACAGTGGTATTCCACATTTTACCTTTACTGATCAGCAGCGGTCAGTGTGAATAGTTTCTCACCTGTTATCTAAAGTGAATAGTTGCTTTCGAGGGTTGAAGAGCTCTTGTGTTGACTTTAATGATGCACCAAGACATTAAAGTGTTTGTTTGAACACAATTTCATCCTAAAATTATGGAATAATATTATTAAATCTGTTGTTTTCCCAATTCAATCTTCTTCAATGAGATTTAAACTCATTCAAACTTTTGTTGAACAATAAATTTTGACCTCTGGTTGTAAAATGTGAGCAACATCAGCCTTTAGAAAATATTAAACCTGACAAATTTTGACATACAGCATCATATTTGATCATTTTTATGACTGCTTGGGTTAAATTACAAACGTGGATTTGTGTGACATGTTTCAGTTTGTGTGATAAAGCTGAGATGAACGTGTCCTTGCCACTGCAACGTGACCTCTCCACCTCATCTCCAGTCTCTGGTGTCAGGACGAAATGTCTGTGTTTGGTCCGTCCGCCTCTCCTCGCTGTTTTCTGCCTCTTCACTTCACCTCCAATCTGTTCGAGTTGAGCTCGTGTCCACGGAGCGTTTAGTTAATGTGGCTCATGATTCCAGGAGAAGCAGATGAGAGGGTTTTTTTCTGTCTCCTTAAACCTATTACAGAGCTCTGGATCCTCCAAATAAAAAGCCATTCAGAAAAACAGCGC
>JAUESF010000019.1:2723528-2736149 GCA_032274765.1 Malacoctenus tetranemus | reverse complement strand
TTAAATACAGAAGATAAAAAGCCACATTTCAAAGTAAAAGTCTTTTTGTTCCTTAGCTGGTGTAAACTTTTCTTTAATACTGGTATGTCTCCGCATCTCTCTCTCTCTCTCACACACACACACACACACACACACACACACACACACACACGCACGCACACACACGGATGTATGTGCAATGAACGCACACACCAGATCTAACGCAGAGGTTAGTGAGTGTGTGTCTCTCCTGCCCTTGTTATGTATTGCTGTTTATCCAGACAGGGTCAGCCCCAGCGATGGCTTCATTCCTGATGACAGATTTATGACTGTTTGCCAGAAAGCTAGCAGGGGGCCTGCTGCGACTGCGAGCGCGCGTGTCCGTCCGTGTGTGTGCGCAAGGAGAGAAACATGTTATCATAGCACACACGATCACACCCCCAAAAAAACACGGGAGTGTACTTGGAAAATACAGCGGCGTCGTTTTCATCCGTTTATCCTGAACTTCTGCTTATTTAGTTTTGCTCCGTTTGGTCATCACAGATAAACATCAGATGGTAATCTTTTGTTCTCTCACAAGAAACAGAACGAGCCGTTGAGGGACTGTAACTAAAACGACTTTGAGCAGAAATGGAAATTGTTCATTGTTCGGTTCAGAAGGAAGCGCGTCTGAAACTGATTGTCTTCGGTGTCTAAGAAAAAGGGGAATTCACGGCTCTTCCTCTCTGAGGCAGTTACAGAGGACTCCATCTCCATACCTGCTGCTATACCTGCTGCTTGCTGTGTTTCTTCCTTTTTACCTGCAGATGTAATGTCATGCAAGATAAAGTTTGGTTCCCCTTTTGACACCGAGCTGCCGTCTCATTGTTTCTAAAGGCCTTTCAAGGACGATGTTGTCTGAAAAGTGCACTTCTGCTTTCTGATTTGAATATTCCAACTCAGCCCCATTGTGTGGATTTATTTTAGATGCATAGTTCTGCTTGTTAGCTCACAAGATAGTAGATCAGCTAAGGATTTCACTGTGATTACATTGAAACATGGAGGAGTCATGATGAACAGATAAGAAACATTTTTGGAACTGAACCACAGAAAAAAAGCCGGTGTGTGAGTTTGTGTATTTTCAAATTTGTCATTTAACTTTCTACATTTGTGAAATCTTTTCGCTTCCCTCATGTTGTGGAGATTTAGCGAGACAAACAAACCTGCTGAAGGTGCTCAGCTTTATTCCACTTTCTTCTTTATTATCCTATAAAAACTAACAAACCAACTTGTGTTTCTGAATAACATTAAATTAAATTCACACCGTTGCTTTTGCATTTTGTACCTCCTCTAAGGGTCGATATCAAACTTTTTCCACTCATGATCTCAATGCAGAAATAGAACATTTATGACACATTCAAAGAAAGACGACACATTTCTGCCACTTTTAATTGAACAAACACTAAAAACAAACTCTTTCTAACTCATATTTTGTTGAGTTCTGTAAACTCTGTCACTCTTTGTTTCAGTCGATAACATCTTGTTGGAAATCTGTTTTCGCCTTGTATTTTTCTTGGCCCGTGTTTTCCCCGTAGATCATCTTTATGTTTTAATGTCTTCTGTGCAAGCTGGCTGTATTGCCCTGATTAAACGGTGCTTTGCAGATAAGCCTACCTTGCCTTGAACCTTCACTCATCAATCCTTCCTTACTTCCTACCTGCCGGCACTTCGCTTCCTCTTTCGATCGTGACCGTCGGTTGGTTTTATAGGGAAGTCGGTCTAAGAGGAGAAGAGAGAAAGTTCCTTATGGCCCCCAGGAGGGAGGAGATGGAGTGTGATTAAGATACAAAGCAGGAGGGAACTGCATTGTTGAGGGGAAAGGGAAGAAGAAGAGGCCACGAGGTGAACACACTGTAATGTCGTCCCATTGTACCTGCGCTCCTCAGCGTATCCTTTTGGGTTTTTTTAGACCTCTGGTGCTTTTTCTTGCTACGTTCAAGATGGGAAAACGCCAAGTCTGTGCAGACGGTGTCCAGTCCGGAGCATTTAGACGTCTTTTAGTGAACTGTAGCAGTGGGCTGTGAGTGACCCATGGCCCGTGGACGCAGCTAATTCTCCTTTCCCTTCCTCTTTTTCTCGATCTCCCTCTCCCCCCCTCTGCCTCGCTCTGACAGAGCGGTAAGTGTAGCCAGCTCCACTGTACTCTCCCTGCAGCTCCTTAGACATTAATCCATTGTGATGACATCGACCTTGCTCTGAGACGTGTGCGTGCGTGTGTGCGAGTGTGTGCGTCCAGTATCTTCCCTCCAGCTCATAACTACACAGGTATCACTGGTCCGTTCAATGACGATCTTCTCTCCTTGGCTGTCAAAACAGTGGTCCTGGGGAGCCCTGAAGACTGGTTGCTCAGTTGGCAGTACTGTGTGTGTGATTGTGTACGTGTGCGTGTGTGTGTGTGTACAAAAAAAAAGTACAAGTCGTATCATAGCCCTCTCTAACCTTGGCTGCAAGAGAGCTGCATGGGGGCCCTGGAGTTCCCGGCAGCCTCCAGGAAACGAGGGGTCTTTGTCTAATATGCTCCCCAGCTGAGGAGCCTGATCCCTGGGCGCGCACAGCCGTGACCCTGGGTTCTGGCCCTGTGGGTGACCAGACCTCCTCCCTCTGGAGAGCAGAGGAGAGCGAAGCAAAACGGCACAAGAGGCCATCTGGTACCCAGTGAAGCTACCACACACACACACACAGACACACGCGCATGCACACACACACACACACACACCACACGCACACACACACACTCCCCTAAACACGCTTGACTTCTAGCAAACAAGAATGACTCTTCGTGTCCGTGTCTTTGTGCGGTCCCAGTCGTCTCCCATGTGCTCAGCTGGTTGTGGATCAGAGTTTACCTTAAAACTGTGTCGCGTTAGACTTTAGAAGAAGAGCTGGAAAAGTGAGCATGCGATGTTTACCTCGAGTGTTCGCAGGTGCAGCATCTCTATGAGTGGACCAATTATCTTCGTCCTTTCTCCTCTGTGAACTCAACATCTTTGCTGATTTGTAGCAAGATTTTGAAATCATTTAAAGTTCAAGTAAATTAGATTTGTGGCTCCTAAACGAAAGCAGTTTGTGAGTTATTGAATAAGAGAGTTAACAATTAGTTCACTGCTGAAAAGAGGTGAAAACTGTTGTGCGGCTGAGACAGATTGAAGCAAACCGTTCCGCTGTGTGTTCTCAAGTGAGGCCGCTTTCCATTTCTTGGTGTGTGTGTGCCGTCTGAGTGTGTGTTTGTGTTTGAGGTCAGGTCATGCAGATGGTGTGAAGTTGCTGCACAGACGGTTTCCTCAATTTAACTGCTTTTTATTATGCAAATCGCCCTTTTTATGAGACACACACTTTGCGTCTGTGTGTGCGCGCCTCTGACTGTTTCCATGTCTTTTTGTGCTCGTTTTGGAATTGATTGCATCAATTGCGACAAATATTAGGTAATCGAAGACGCGCCTCTGAAACCGGGGTTAAATTGGCAGGATTTAAAAGCGGGACACTGGAGTGATCTTGTAAGCTGAAGATCAATAAATAAACGCAGTGATAGAGACACAAAACAGTTTCTAGTTCACATTAATCACCTGGTAATTAGTCCCGCCTGTGTTCTCCTGCAGCGCCAGCGATTTCTCTGCCTGTTAAATTATTGATTTCTGTCTCTTCTTCTCTTTATTCTCTCCTTTCAGAGGTGGGAGGCATCTGCGAGGAGACGGCTTCCTGCGATTGGTGGAGTTTAGGCGCCATCCTGTTCGAGCTCCTGACGGGCATGGTGAGTTAAAAAGTACAACAAAAAAACGTGTTTTTTATCTCTGTTGCTAAGGTGTTGTGGGATGTCTGTAGGTGTCTTGGCTTTCAACTCTCTCACAGTCTTTATGGTGGTGCCAGGTTGTGTGTGTGATTCGACGCGTGTGTGTTTGTGCGAGTGGAGTTTGTTGCTTCAGTGTGTGTGTGTGTATGTGCGTGAAGTGCGTCTTGGCTGCGGTCTCTTACTCTGGTTCTCGGGGAGTGCCAGGGGTGTCGGTGTGACTTTCTCCCCCAGCCTGAGCTCCATCTGCTGGGCCATGGGGTCAGCTCTCCCCGGGCTTCTTTGCTGGCTCCTGGAGCAGCGTTCGGGGCTCGGAGCACGCCGACCTCAGAGCGGCGTGGAAGGTGAAGACCGGGGCGGCTCTCGAGGTGCTGCGGCTTGGCTCGTCTCGATTCAGGGGGACAATCCTTCAAGACAGGCTCGGGTGGGGAAGCGGCGTCTCAGAGGCTTTTATTTTGAAGGCAACAGATCCATATTCAGCAGCTCGTTGTGTACACATGCTAATTACAACTTGCTGCTCCCTTGAAGGACGAATGCAAGCGCAGACACCCAGTGCAGGTGCAGCGCGTCCCTTCAATTTTTTATTGTCTATTAAATTTGAATAAACTCTAACTGATTGCCAGTGGGCATATTTTCATATCAGCCATTATCAGCCATCAGTGCTCCTCTTTAATAGCCCCCAACATGAGTCACGGTGTTAGGTTGGGGTGGTTCTGTTGAGCAACACACATCGACTTACCTGGGCAGAAACAACAACTGGGAGCGGAAAAAAAAAAGCCCCATCTCAGTCACACAGATGTCTCCTTTGATGATTATGTCTTGGTACAGTCCTGGCAAGCAAACACACACGCAGGCACACACAGTGTCTCTTGATCCTTGCTGGATAAGATCTTGCCTGGAGCAGTCTTGACTGCGGTTAGGACGGCAGCCAGAACTCCTGCAGCACGTATCAGGAGGGAGAGAGACCGAGGCAACCGCCTTAACTGATGGAGAAAAACACATAGCACCCCCCCTACACACACACACACACACACCCCACCTACTCCCCCCTCCCCCCCACACCCCTGTACAAACACACCAGTTTACGGCTCTCGCTCGCCGCGCACACTCCGCTCCAGCCTTTTTTTTTTTTTTTCCAGCCGGTGGATGTAGATGCACAGAAAGATGCGGCGCGCTAACACGGAGTCATTACAGCCATCATTGTCAATTATGTCAACAACAGGCTCAGGAAGGGATTCGCAGGTCTTGTGCTTCACTCTCGCCCACTTGTAGAATTAGTTTTACTTTTTATTTTCCCGCGAGTGTGATAATGTCCACTTATCTGATCCGACAGTTTGACCTGGTCGGATTTCACCGCGAAAAAACACGTGGTGGGAAAAAAAAAAAGGTTTCATCGACATCTGTCGCTTCCAGTAAGCCTGTGCGTACGAAATCATTTAAAAACAGTGGCGTGTTTGTGTCGTTCTCACTGTGACTTTGTGTCTCTTGAACACACGGTGAATCTAAGAAAGAGCAACAGCGCTGAAATCATCACCGTGTTGCGGTTTGGGGGGATCAGTGTTGTTTCAGGTGCCCCGGTGCTCTTTGGTCTCCTCCTATCTGGCCGCTCCTGAAGCCCGGGCGCTGACCGAGGCACTGCGGGTGTCGCTGTGTGTGTGTCTGTGTGTTTTTTTGTCGTGTTTTAGCTTGATGGTTATCCGTCTCCCTCCCTTCGCAGTCTCTGCTGCGGTGCCATCCCGCAGGAATCGGTCGCCACACGGCTCTCAACATCCCCGAGTCTGTTTCAGAGGAGGCCAGATCTCTGCTGGAGCAGGTGAGCGTTCAGTGCACGAGTCTTTCCCGAACTTATTTGATACAAAATTTCAGACTTTCTTTTTAAAATAACTCAAAAAGAGAGTTTTTTCCCGTCTTTTCCGGGAAACAAAACTGCACTTTTGGCCATATTTTTGCATTAGTATCAACAGTTTAGGTTAACGCCAGTCAGGCTTGCGACATTTGCACAGCCAATTGAAACAACAGATGGTCTTCTTCCATAATAATTACAAGCGAGACATCGTGATGCTGAAAACAGGAAATCGAGCAGGGATTTCTGTGAAGCGTCGCGCTGATCTCCAAAAACAAGCCCAACTGCTGCCGGAGTGATTATAAATGTACACATTCTGTCCGTCGCTCATGTAGGATAAACAAATATACATTACTCATGATGGACTTGTCCTTAATAACAGATCTGGCACCATGCTGGTTTCTTAAAGCTAATTGCAAAATCCTCCGAAACTGGTAATCTTTAAATGTGTATTAAATGATTGACGTCGCTTAATGTAGCTCAAATCTAATCCAGTGTGATTCTGTTGAGGAGACGGATCAACTGCAATCAGCACATTGTGTTGATTTGAACCGTCTGGTCTCCCAGTCTGGTCTCCCAGTCTGGTCTCCCAGTCTGGTCTCCCAGTCTGCTCTGGTCATTTCTATGCACTTAGGATTGCATCCTTCACTCCTCGTCTTCTTGAGTTCACTACCTTTATCAAGTTGTTGTTTTCTACCCGTTTTTCTCTCCACGTGCAGCTGCTCCAGTACAACCCCACAGAGAGACTGGGGGCAGGCGCGGGAGGCGCCGACGACATTAAGTCCCACCCCTTTTTTGCCAGAGTGGACTGGCCCAAATCTGAGTAGCCGCTGGCCGTCGCCGGATCGTCGCCGCCTTCCAGGAAGTCGCCTGTCCTGAACGAACTTCCGAACAGAACCAACAAAGAAATATATTCAGCCAATCCTGATTATGCATCACTGCACAAAGGTTTTTTTATATCTATATATATTTGTCCATCTTGTCTCTGTGTACGTGTCAGATGTTTTACTTTTATTTGCCAAGCAACATTTCCTTTTTGTGATGTTTTTTTTAACACAATCGCCAAGTTGTTGGTGCAGGAAATACGTAACATGTGGCGCAATAATTTATTAAGTAAGCGTGAGTGCCGATTCACTACAATGTCGTTGCTTAAACACTCCTCATACAGTAGCTGTATGCCAAAATCATGCGACTGAGCCTGATGTGCCCACAGAGAGCTCTGTCAGTTCTCCACTACGACTACGAGGCAATACAGTGAGTATCCTTCCATATTTGTCACTCGTATCATTCCTCGTGGAAGACGTGAGGCAGGTCGATCACGGTTACTCCGTTTTCACTTTCCCTCCGTTTTTTTAGTCGCCATCCAAGCCGACAAGGACAGACACTATGCAAAGTGAACGAACAAAACGCTTAGTTGGAGGGGGAGAGAGAGAGAGAGGAGGAGGTAGCTGTTGTGCTTAGAATTTAGTGAATTTAAGATTAAATTATTTGATAGTTTGTAAGTTTAAGATAATGTCAGAGTTGAGCTTTTTCAATAAAGAAAGAAGAGGCTGGGAATCCGTGATGGACGCAGCTCTTCCAGTGGTTTTTAAGGATATCACAGGAGGTTTTGTGTACTGTGCAACACTGCATTTTGTGCATGTGAAGTGAAGATTGGTGTAAAATATTTAATACTTTGGGAAAAAAACAAAACCTGTCATGTAAATAGACCTTTATAAGGATGTAATGCAGAGGAAACGGTACACCCAGGCCTCAATTCTCCAGGCATCCAACCATCTCTTCCAGTAGACACTGTATCCACCAACTAACCACATGCAGACTGTAGTACTGGTTTTATAACGTCTGCTGTTACTGGTTTACATGTTCATGGTTACATCACATGCGATATATCACCTCTATAATCACGAGGCTTTCAAGAGCCGTTGGAGCATATTAAACACATTTAATAGATTTGTCTAACCACCACTCAGATAATCACATCACTGTAGATGCTGCACTCTGTTTTCTCACCTCTGCATCGCGTCCATTACAACGAGAAGATAGCGTGAAGTGCCGACTTCATCGCCCATCGACTTGGACAAATTAAAGGTTGTTTTTTTATTTTCTTTCTTTCTGGTTTCTGCTCGTGTTCACTCCTGTCTGCTCTGTCCCCGTCGTGTCCGTGCACTCTGGAAAACAATAAACATACCTGGATGAGTACGAGAACAGGATCTATGCTTCTTATGTCAATAGGTGTGTATGGAGGACGCCTGTCAGGCAATGAAACAAGACAATTTAGAATTTAGATCTGATCACGTTACAAACCACACACATCTTTGATGTTTCTGAGTCAAAGTTAATAAGAAATACTCCAGCAAAAAAAAGTACCATCTGCAGACCAGAACCAGGTAACTTAACGGACCCCCTCCCTCCCCCCCCCCCAACTCCTGAGACAGCCCCAGAAAGCGCCCGTGTGAGCGGTGCAGGAATGAGGCGTTCAGCCACACCGAAGCACATTTTTTATTCCAGTCCAAGAGATGTGGAGTTTAATGACACCGCTTCCATCACTCAGCTCCACATAACAAGTGGCTCCTAATATCGTTTTAAAATTTTCTGAAATATCTCCAGATTATTCCAGCAGTGGTGGTTTGAGATTAGCATTTCATTAACAGAGTGGCCTTGGCAGAGCTGCGCAGCCTCTGAGTGCATTTTTTATCTGTATAAATGGATGTCCTGAATCAAGTTTACACCAGTGGAGACCTTAAGAAGATAATGGACTGAAACTGAGCTGACTGGAACACTGTGGTGAAGAATCTGAGTGTAACTCGAACCAATAAAACTAAACTCACCCGTGCCTGAAACCTGAGAAGAATCAACATCTCCTCACTAAAGTTTATGCTGAAACCTTTAAAATAAAAACTCCATTTGAAGTTGTGAAACCTCCTCCTGATGAATCTCTCGCCTGAGTCGACACTCACAGGTTGGGGAAGTTGTTAGCGGTGTCGCCGTGCACTCCCTCGTGTCAGCTTCGCCGCCACAGGGTCAAGAGTCTGAGCTGATTAGCGCCCGTCATAAGACCCGTGTCGCATTACACACACACTCGGGGGCGAGAGGTTCGCTCCGGCTCTGGGAAGGAACCTGTCAATCTTCCTCAGCGCAGACTGAGAGCTGCGCCTTCGACGGGCTCGAGTGGAGCTGCACGATCCCTCCGAGCACATTTCCTACACCACACAAAGAATCCCCCCCCCTCCGATTGGTGATAAATGTCCTGCTTTTAGAGCTGTTACGGAGCGAAACAACACATAAGACAAACAACGTGTCGGTGCGGAAGGTGATTCAGCGCATGTAATGCCGGAACCGTCCGACGTCTATTTGCAGTGGTGGCGTTTGTGGAGTTCGTTCTGCAGTTTTTGGAACAAGTTCCTTTTTTTCCTCCCCACACTTTTCCGTTTTTCCACGACTTTAATCTGGGTTTGTATCTGTTTCATCACAGCACTTTGTGCAACAGTATATTTTCGTGTGTTTTGGCAAAGCTGGCCTGACCCGACCTTTCTGTTTTTGTTATCATATTGAGGTGAATCCCCCAAGGCGCTAGTCTTTTCTTGATAGCTGACAAGAAAACATGAACTCCTACATGCTGCCGAACGCTGGCTGTGTGTGTACGTACGGGGCTCCTCGGGCTGCCGGGTCAGGTGCCATCGTTTCAGTTTTCTTGTGTGCACCTGCTTTTTAAGAACTGCTCCTGCAAACCGCCTATTGCTTCCACTTCACTGATGGGTATCAGCTTCACCGACGATCAGCCCAGTCGCACAGTCGAAAGAATCTCAAACTGAGCTCCTAAAACCAACTCCAATCTCTAAACTGCTTTCGGGGGTTTAATTCCTGCCAGACTGATTCAAACCAATAAAAACTAGATCAGACAAGGAGATAGTACTCTCAGTATTGGTAGCTAAAGAATACTTTAATGTACTTTCATGAATTAAATCAAAAAAGTTCTACAAAAATTTCGTTTTGAAGTTTTCCTGCAAGGTTTTGGTGGTGAAACGCTTCGATGTTTCTGCGTCTCCGAACATACAAAGACTGAAGGTGCTTGCGCTTATTTAGAGGCGTGTGTGTCTGTGTGTTTGTGTGCATGTGAAGCCACGAGGGTGGCGCTGCCTGGTCAGAGGCAAGATGAAGAGGACAAACCAAGGACTCCCATGATGCAATGTGGGACTCTCTCTTTCTGAGCCCTGAAAGCGTCACCCGGGCCTGCGGGCTGAATTGACCCCTGAACCGCTTCTGCAACTTCCTGCGCCCGCCCTTTCTCCCTCGTTTTTTTTCTCTGGCTGTTGTCTCCTCTCCAGCTCCCTCCCTCCCTCCCTGCCTCCCTCCCTCCCTCTCTCTCCTTAAATGTACCTCCCCTCAGCCCTCGCACCCATTGCCTTCACACAGAGGCACCAGCGAGCGGGCAGCAGCCAAATGGCCTGCCCTCTGCTTCATATTGCTGGTGGTCAGGTTTTGTTTTTGTCTTTGACGGTTTGACTTTCGTTCACAAAGCCCAGGAGGACTCGGATAGCCCAGGGATGGACACACACAGATGCAGACTCACACACACACACCCACAAACACACACACACACACACACACACCAACACACCCTTGCGCCAAGCTGAAGAGTTCCGCTCGGAGACCTCGGGCATCTTCTCCAGCTTCTGTCAGAGCCATGATGTCATTAGGAAGAGACACAATGCCTCTTCATTATCCCCCGTAAACACACACACTCATACACACACACACACACTCATGCACACACATCCTTACCACTGCAAACACACACTCACACAAACATCAGGAGCAACACTTGTTTTCAGGTGAACAGTAACTGGAAATCAGGTCAAACCAGAAACAGGTGGAAAATCAGGAAGTTTTATGTTTCTGATCTATTTTAAATATGTCTAAGAAAAAGAAATGATGCAGTTAAATTTGCTGGATGATGCCGTTCAGCTGTAGGAACAACTTTTTTCATCATATTTCTGTTTCAAAAAGACAAGCTGAAACACTCCAGTTGATCCCGGCACCGTCTTTGCTTTTCTACTCGTGCAGATGTGAGTGCTGCTTTCAGTGTTCTGTAATAACCAGAATCAGCTGGTGTCCTGTGTCCTCTCCGGGGACGCGATCCCGACCAAAGACTATCAATAAAAAGCAAAACAGTGCGCACACAGAGCTGCATCCAGGCGAAGTGATGCCAGAAGCACAGAAAGTGCCGTTCAAGCACGTTTCCATATGATCTACTGAGCTCGGTGAGGTACCGAACCGCGTCTCCTGCTCGGTGCGTTATATCAGAAGTACTGACGGTGTCACTGAGTCTCCTCCTGGTCTGAGTTTAATTAGCTGCTGTAACACGACGTGTTAAAGCGGGGTCACTGCCCCCTCGTGCCGTCGGCTGTCTCACCCGTCTCTGATCAGAGTGCAGCGCCCTTCACCTCGCCGCCGTCGTAATGAGATGAATGAAGCTCTCCAGTAACGACGACTGGACGCAACATTTTACGCACGGGCACCAAATTAAATCCCGACTCCAGTGTAAACGCAGCACCCCCCAGAAATTAACCGCTGATTGGCCTGCAGGGTTTAGTGATCCGACAAACAGATCACTGACCCGCAGTGTCCTCCTCCCCCCTCCTCCCCCCCACCCCCCACCTGCAGTCCTTCATTAGGCGTGTGTCTCCAGACTGTGATGATCTGTTTTCTGCCTCAAGACAACACAGAGAAGGGGTCACAACGGGGCCACCGGGACCACTGAGGGTCTATCAGATTATATGAAGCTGTTCCAGTGGGGTAAAAAAAAACAATTAAGTTAATTAAATGGATTTTCTGGGAAAAATACGAGACATTATTTCATCACTCATCCTCCTGAAAAAAAGGAAATAATTTAGACGCTGAAAAATGAGGTAAATAAATTGATTGAATGTCAAAAACTAGTGAAAAAACATTGTGAATGAGTAAAACTGGCAGCGTCAGAGAGTGTAGCTCACATTAATTAGCGTTTAGTCTTAAAACAAGCTCTCCAGGCTTTGAAGACAGCGACACTCTGTCAGGTAGCAGAGAGGCTGCCCACCCTACATGCCTGCAAACCCTGAGATGTGCCTCAGCCCCCCCTTCCGGTCCGATTACCCAGGGTGTCTTGCTGCGTGAAGCCCCCCCTGCATACCTCGACTTGAAGTGCCGGTTATTTTCCCCGCTCTGAGCGTTGTTCTACCTCACCTTCACCGCCACATTGGATTTAGGGGGGGTGGGGTCTCTTTATATAACCCGCATCCCCGAGTGTGAGTCATGATATTAGAGGCTCAGATGGTAAAGGAGTCCCAACTGGTGCCCAAAAGATGTGTCACTAGTAATACCTCCCCCCCAGACCTGAGGTGTCTCCTTTTGTTGCACTGTGGGCCTCTGTGATGTGTGTGGAAGGGCGGCGTGCCGGGGCCCAGGCATGCCGTTAGCTGCTCACTAACATAGCATTAGCTCCGCGCTCGTCTCGGTGGGCCTGCGCTGTCTCAAATGTTTCCTCACGCTCGGCTACACACACCTTCTGTGGCTCCACACCGCTTGTTAGCCACAGACTCCCCCCCCCTCCCCCCTGTCATAAGACCACCCCCTCCCTCTCCCCCCCAAAGCCATGTCTCCTCCCAGGCCTTAATATTACAACCCTCTTTTTTTTTCTCTCCCCTTTCACTCACACTCTCTCCATCCGCGCTCTCCAGAGGGCTGAGGAGAGCTCGGCGGGGGCTTCGATTAGGGACACACAAACACACGCGTGAAACATCTTACAGCTCCGGGTGAGGAGGTCTTTGATTGTCCAGCGACAAAGCGCAGAGATAAGCCAGAAATATGGGAGGACGTGCCATCGGATCACTCTCTCCCGTCGCTGTGTTTTAGGGCACTGGGGTCGCCGCCGGCAAACTGGGAAGGAGGCAGGGCGGGGGAGTGGGGTGGAGGGGGTGGGGGGGGGGGGGGAGGAGGG
>JAUESF010000019.1:2664031-2678928 GCA_032274765.1 Malacoctenus tetranemus | reverse complement strand
GAGAGAGAGAGAGAGAGAGAGAGAGAGAGAGATAAAGGGACCATATGTAATGGTTAAATAAGGCAGATTGAGGTGTTAACATCATTATTGCACATTTCCTCCCATGAAATAAAGCATTGTTTCCTCTGTTGCCATCACGATGGGAATACCATAATCCCAGATTAAAAAGGATGGGTTAGCGGACACACAGCAACACACAATGAGCCTTTTGTGTTAGCATGTGTGTGTATGTGTGTGTGTGTGTGTGTGGAGCGCATTTTTTTGTTTACTGTACGGCTCAAACACCTGCGAGAGGGAGAGAAATGTTCTCATGCGTGCACTTTCCTGCAACGTGCAGCCCCTCTATTCAGCACCAACGGCAGCCACAGATGCAAACACATGGCTACAAAAGTGTCATATGGTGTTTTAACAACACACTGTTGTGACAATTAACAACAGAAATTGGTCACAATTTGTGTTAAAGACACAAACACAAGTGAAGCGAAGCCTTCAGAAACACCGACAGAAACCCAAAGACGCTAAATATTCAGTGTTATTGAGGATTGTCTGATTGTTTTATATGACAGAATTCCTACTCCTCTGCGCCCATATGGGGTCTCCCAGGCCATGCGCAGGGGCTCAGGCCCCAACTAAAACTCTCATAGTTCTTGGTCAGTCATGCAAGAGAATCAGTGGGTCACACAGCGGGCTGGAAAAAAGCAGCTCACAAGTTGCTCCCTGCGACAGATGTCCCCTGGAAGATTTCTCCATCTTTTTCCTCCACCACCTCCGACTCGCCCATCCCTAACACCCAGGGAGGAGGGAAGGGGGTTGGGGTGGGGGTGGGGGGGTGCGGCGAGAGGTGATCCGGGCCTGCTTAACCTACTTCCCACAAGACCTGGCTCTTAGGATGAGTGTGATTACATCTGTGTTTATGGATTTAAGTGATATGTTTGTCTGAAAGGCTGTTTAGGGAAAATGTGTCTTTGCTTCGACGTGTCACTCAGAGTCAGTGCGACTGTGGAGAGGCTCTTGTTTTCATTAAAGTTTGGCTTCACTGTAATGTTTCAGCAGACCAAAGTTTGAGAAGAGGGTCCATAGCCTCTCTCAGAGACTAAACTAAAAAAAGGATGGAGACAAGCAACAGTTACGCAAGTCGCACAAATAATGGCGCCACGCCCGTGTGATCACAGTCAACACAAAGACACTCGGCGTACAAAGCGCTCAGAAACAGCAGCCGGTGACATGAAGGTGAGACGAGGGGACCTTGCAGCCGCTGACTCCTCGCCACCGCTCGCAGTGAAACAAAGATCAATCAGGCAGATGAAGGGAGGGAGTCTTCAGATAAAGAGAAATTAAACAGGGGGGGAGCGGCGACGGGGGGGAGGAGGGAGTCTCTTAAATAAAGAGAAATTAAACGGATGAAGGGAATGGTGTCTTTAAATACCGCTCAGCCACTGTACGGGCCGCCCCTCATCCTTTAATGTAATGAGAAGAGGCGGAATAAAAGGCTTGGCCCTGGGATAAAAAGGTGATGGCGTTTTTTATTCTTCCTTTTTTCCCCCTGAAAGCCTTATACTAATGTAGATTAGATGTTAAATCTGATACACACAAGGGTGAAGCTTTGGTGAGAGTGTGTTTCACCTCGTTTCACTTGGCCTGGCCCAGGTCTGCACGAAGACTGTGTGACGTAGGAAAGGTGTGTGAGGGGAGGCGGAAAGGAGTTCACGAAGATGACAAAGTGGCACACAAACACACACAAACACACACCGTCCTTGTCACGCTTACTTCACAGTGTATCACAATGTCGGTTCCCATGCACCAACACTGAAGATAAATACCATTTGTTGGTCAAGCAGGTCATTAGTGAGTGACGGAGAAGAAAAAAATCTGAAATCTGTGCGCCTCTGTGTGTGTTTGTGTGTGTGTGCATACGTGTGTGTGTTTGTGTGTGTGTGCGTTTGCATTTTCCCTGTAATAATAATCCCTATGAAATCCAGATTTCTCAATCCAGTAGCTCAAGCTGACACTTTAAATAAAATCATTCTAATCCCACATGGTAAGAGAAATGAAAATGAGGAGATTAACATGGAGCAGAGGGGAGGAGGGGTGTCACCCTCCTCCTCCTCCTCCTCCTCCCCCTGTTCCCTGTACTCACCCACCTCTCCCTCGCTCATCCTTGAACTTCCTCCAGTGAGGCTGTCGAGAGAGAGAGAGAGAGAGAGAGAGAGAGAGAGAGAGAGAGAGAGAGAGAGAGAGAGAGAGAGAGAGAGAGAGAGAGATGAAGAGCACTTGTGGCAGGTTTGAAAAGCTCAGTTTTTTAGCCTTCGATTCAGTTACCTCATTTCTTCGGTGTGGGGGGGTGTTAGACAGCGTCCTCTGTGCACGTGTGTTCACATGCTCTCGCCCCGTCTACCAGGGGAATACAATAATTGGACACTGGCGAAACCACTGAGCCGATCAAATGATGGGCAATGAGCTCCGTGTCGCTCGCCGTCGTCCCCCCTCCTCAAGAAAAGGAAAAAAAAAACACCCAGTTTATTCACTGGGAAGTAAAACTACGAACTGGTTTGGTTTGAATGCCTTAGGATTTTTCACCAGTTTGGAATTATTGTGAGTTTTAACATCCAAAAGGAAACAAATGAACACAATTCTGGAGAGAGACAAAAAAAAAACAGAATCCAGAAAGTGTTTAAACACAATATTTTAAGATGATTGAAAGTTTAAAAGAACCAACAGAAACATACAGAAACTGCAGAGAAATAGTTGCTTTTAGTACTTTGTGAAGTAGCTCCTGCATGTGGCCACAGCTCGTGTTGGCAAGATTCGCCCCACGAGTCTGCATCGACGCCCTTTCATCCAAAAGAAGCACAGTAAGCGGTTTTTCGGCCGGGGCGTCGAACACTTCACAATCGTTGTTTTCACGGCTTAATCCGTCTCTTGTCCTCCTCCTTCCTGCTCCCCCTTTACTTTATCTCTCCATCTCTGCCTCTCTGTCAACCTTCCTCCGCTCTCTCGCTCCGCCACCTCACCTCCATCTCAGCCTTTCATTTAGACGTGTTTTCCCGCGTTGCTGTATTTCTGTCCTCGCTTTTTGGTTAACCCCCCCCTCCCACGCACACTTTAGCCTCCATATGATTCATTTGCCCTCTTTCCGTATCTCCGACTGTCCTCACAATCTCTCCCTTCATCCGCCCCCTCCATAACCATCTCTTAAGCACATCCTTTTTTTTCTCTCCTTCTCTCCACCATCTCCACCACCATCCCTTCCTTTTAAAGGATAATCTTCAGCTAAGTGGACAGCACTTCGCTCTCTCTCATTCCCTCTTAAGTGACCATTCGATAATCTCAGGACTCGGTCCGAGCAACCTACAGAGGAGGGAGCCGCTGGAGGCCACACAGATCTGCGGGCCCAGAATGGAAGCCCCAAACTGGGTCAAGACAAGGCCAGCGCCAGGGTCCTCTGGGGCCGGTGGGACCGGAGTGGGACGGAGGAAAGACGGATGCCAGACAAAGTTGGAGGGAGATCATGACGGCAGATGGACATCATCTTTCCATCACTTCCTTCTCTGTCTGTTGTGTTTGTTTTGAGCCTCTGAATTGGAAAAACTACAAACATCAGGGAAAAAAAGGAACTGTTGTTCAGAGATTCAATAAAAAAGCGTCACTTCGCTAATTCAGGGACTTATCCAACACACACAAACAGGCTGGAAGCTGGATGGAAAGACGCTGTCATGTTGGCGAGGTTGATTAGAGGACGCGACACCCGACTCACGCAGACGAGCCACACGTGTGCCGAGGTTGTGCTGATTATACAAGAATGGCTTCGCCTCCTTACTGGAAAAGAAAAGAAACCCTGAGTCAGGTTACACACGCAGACGCAAACACACACACACTCATCTGGTTTGTCTTTCTTTTTTTTGCGCTTTTTCTTCCTCTGTCCTCTTCACAGGTCAGCGGGTGAATACAGCCGCTGTCACTTTCCTTTGGGGAGCGTCGGTGACAGGCAGGCTGACCACAATAAACTTCCGTTACAGGAAGGAGAGATTCCTGCAAGGAAAAGGCCAGAAGGATCAGCAACGGCCCCGGGCAGCACTTGTCCTCCGGCTTAGCTAAAGACACCGAAAACAGCAGCGCGGTTATCAGTGGGAGAGCGAGGGGGGTGAGGGATGAGCGGCTCTAACATCACAGCTCCCGCTTTTAAAAACAGAGCAATCTTTTGAGTTTGCAGTGCAACAGAAACAGAGGGATCTTTTCACAACACACGTCCAAAAAAGAGGAGATTACGGAGGAAGACGAACAAAAAAACGAAGGGAATTCAAGTCAAAACTCTGAGCTTTTGGTTTCTCTTCTTAGATCTGTCTTTAAAATCTTTGTTGCTTATCTTGGTTTCATTTCGACTTTGCATTCGACAAAAATTTGGGTGAACTTTTTGCGACAAAACCAACATTCACTCGTTCATTCTTCCTTTCTGTCAACAACATAAAGCAAATTATAACAATTAAGACCTGAAAATTACAGTTCTGAAGTCTATCTTCACGTCTCTGTATTTCTCCATCATTGCATCAAGCGCATGAGGACTTTCTTGGCCTCTAAAAGCACCGCGGTCCATCTCGGGACATTCGCGGCGCTGGTGGAGGGGGACATTGCTCTGGGAGCTATTCATACCAGCAGAACAAAAGAGACGGCGTGCTATTGTGGGACTTTCCTGTGTCCTCACGCTGGATCTGCACCGGCACAGGTGCCGGCGGGGGGGGCTCATTTATAGGCAGGTTAGGCCACGGTGAAGGCATGGCGACCGCGGTGTGGCATGCACGCACACGCATGCACGCGCAGACGCACCGTGCACACATCGTGTACGGCTGAAAGAAGCTGCTTATGGGTGTATAAAAAGGAGATTACTCTACTGTCTCTTCCAGGAACTGCTCAGTGCATCTGTGAGTCTGTTGGCTAATGCCTGGACAATGTGTGAACGTGTGTGTATGTGTGTGTGTGATAGAGGGGAGAGAGAACGAGTTCATTAACATGTTTGCATTGAAACTACAGGCGATCTTTCGGGGTGCGACTCTTGGTTCTGTCAGTAGCTTCGTCCCTTTCATTCGATGTCTCGCTGTGTATCATTGCCTCATGCAGACACGCGTCCACGTTGACGTGCATGTGTGGGCGAAACAAGTGAGATCTTTTATCTCTGTGACAATGATGCCACAAATAGGCACATGCCTCACTATTCTTGTCCTCTCAAGGCTCCTCTGGTGCTGTGTGTGGATGTAGCAGGCGTACGAGGGGTTAGGGAGAGATTAGGACCTATGTGCGAACATGTGCACATCCACATGCAAATACTTGTTTGTGTTTGCCCATGCGTGCGCGCGCATGTGTTTCGTATTTGTCTAAAGCGGCAATTTTGTTCAAAAACATGTGTTCCCCCGCTCTGACACAGGGTGGCTTTCCGAATTAAAACACACTGTTGCGTATCACTGGATTTATTGGCAAATTCTGCGAGTTTTTACTTAGAAATTAAATTTTTTTGGAGGAAGTAATCATTTCAGTGGGAAGGTGCCAAGCAACACACGGCACAGATTTTCTTTTCCAAAGTGGGTTTTTGTCTATAATAAGACCTTCAAGGGGAATGCCAAGAATCAACCGCTGTGTGGATTGTTTGCTTGGCGTCTCCCTCCACCGCAGCAACAATAATCAGCAGATAACCCGACACTTCACACGTTTCTTTGTTCACTTTTATGCGTCTGTTTGGTCTCGGCTCCGTAATGCGCCTGCACACTTGGCTTCTCTGGCCAGCCTGTAAAAACGCTCTCCTCCTTTCCAACAACATCACACTTCCTCCAGAGAGGGTCATGAAGGAAAGGTGCACCTTCTCCGCCAAATTCGGCACACCCTGAGGTGAGTGGAACAGAGGGAGCTGATTGGCTCAGAACACCTGTGCCAAACAGGCACACGACAGGATGAGGGTGTCTGCATCCTCCTGGTAAATGCTTGTTTCCTGCTGTTTTCGCTGTTCTCTCTGTCTATTTTTTGTTCTTTCTCTCTCTCCTTCTGCTCTTCAAGCAGGAAGTCATTGGAACGGAAAAAAAGTGTTAAATGAAAGAGGGGAGGGGGGTTAAATATTGTTCCAAACAAACAGAGCGCTGCCCAAAAGTCCACCGCAACAACTCCCCCTCCTAAAGATAGACAGGTTAGACTGACGGGGAGGAGGAACAATGACAGGGATGGAGCGAGGAGGAGGAGGAGGTGAGGAGGAGGAGGAGGGCAGGTGGGGGCACTGAAAGGAGGAGGAGGAGGGGTCTTCTCTGGGGTCATGCTCGGAGGGCGTCGGGCAGCACGAGAGGCAGGATGTTATGGTTTATTCAGCCCAGGAATGGGGGCGACGTGGACAAGGTGCGCCTTGCCCTCAGCGCCAGCCTCAACGTGATTTATAGCAGCGCTGGCAGACGCCGCTGTCCACAGGGAAGTCTTTGAAAATGCCGGGAGTGAGTGCATGTGTGTGTGTGTTTGTGTTGCACACGTGTACACGTGCACTTTATAGGCTGCTGGTTTTTAACCTGTGGTTGCTCATGCGTGGCCCAGCGGAGGATAAATGGCAGAAATACTATGAATAATTACAAGCCAGACACAAACATTAAGCAGTTGGATCCTATAAGTAATGTACACACGTTTAACTAATAACAGTCCTCAGGAGGAACACTACATAAAGCAGCCGTACCAATCCATTACTGAATAGATAGCTGGCATTAATCCAGAGGTTGGTGGTCTGATTCCCCATTTAACCGTCATAACCCTGATCCTAAAGCACCTAAACTGTTCCTAGTAGAGTATAAGGAAGGTTAATATACAATAAAAAGTATTTATACTTTTAAGTTAAATGGAGTGTTGAATACAGTATTTCCCTTTTCCATTGGGACTGAGCTAATTCCTCCTAACTTGTTGAACCTTTTACTGTTTTTGGTCACCATGAACCAACAGCTCCACTGCAGAGCTGCAGGCTTGCCCCCACTGTACGCTGCGTTCACAGGCGAATCAGAAATGTCACCCTCCTCCCCGACTCCCCGAAGGCAGCCGAGTCTCCTCTGACGTGAAAAGGTCAGCGGCGGGTCGCTCTCCCGTGAGAGGGCCTGCTGGGAGAAGCAGGCCCGAAACCTCCCGCGCTGGAGGTCAGAGGTCGGCGCAGATACATAAACCAAACAAGAGGGTGCCAACAGGTACAAGAAGTGTGAATGGCCACGGCTGTAACAGGAGAGCGGACTGTTGCAGAGAGCTAAACTTATAACCGGAGACTAATGTGTGTGGTGAGAGGCACTAAAGCTACTTAAGCCTTGTACATGTCACTTCATACCCTATAGATGCCTCCCTTTATAGTATGTGGGGAGGTGTGGAGAGAGTAATGCACAGGTAACTAGTCACTAAGCACCTTTAAATGCCTTGGTTAGTCAGATTAAGCTCTGTGAGTGAGTGTGTGTCCCTGTTAACTCACCATACAGTCTTAGAAGCTACTAAACACGCACTAACCTGCCTTTTATTCGGAGCCTCACTGCTCTTAATGTATTTTCCGTGCGTTTTTTTTTTCTCCCCGGTCAGATTTAATTTAGCTCCTCTTTGATTTTACGACTCGCCTCTGTTATTGTAGGATATCTTCTCCTTTCCTTGTGATTTTATTTTATGACATGGAGTGAGTGGAGTACAATACGCCCCCCGGGGAGGACCACTTACCTCCACGCCAACAAATGTAATTACCGCTGATCAGAGGAGCGAAAACAGACCGCCGCTTATCTGCTGCAGCCCCTGCTTTTTTTTTTTCCTCCACTTTATTCACAGTGAAGGACGGTGGCTGTGAAAACCTGACGTGGAAAAGACCCTGCACGCTTTGCGATTGACGGAGGCTTGCTGCCTCGCTGCAAAGGAAAAGACCCAAATTCATCTATTTGCGAAATTTACGCATTAGAGACAAAAAATTGAAATGGTGAAAAAAACCCGAGGACAAGTTATTTCTACACTGTCTATTTGTTCACTCCACAAATTGTTGATTTTAATTGTTTGGCAACTTTCAGAAACTGTTTTCCTTCAACAAAGCGCGCATCGCACGGCGTGAACGCGCGTCACAAGCCAAACTTAATTGTTTATCCTGTTTGTCACCCCAACAATGAACCAATAACGCAAGCAAATAACAACAAGAGAGACTTAAATCTAAGGTCATTCCTATCAAAGTCGGAGGTTTTGAGGACAGAGAGCGTCGCGGCTGTAACCTGCACCCGCGGCACCGGGGAGCGCGAGCCGTGACCGCGGCCTCGCTGTGATCCGCAGCAGGCGAAGTCACCGCCAGAAGTAAACCGATAAAGTCCCCTCGTGTTTACCAAGTAAAGTCCTCTGCTGCATGTTGACAGGTGAGAGTTCAGCGGAGCAAAGTTGGACCCCTCTCCAATGGAGCTGCGAGCCTGTGTGTGCGTAACCCTAAGACATGGTGAGAGAGCGTGTGTGTGTGTGTGTGTGTGTGTGTGTGTGTGTGTGTGTGTGTGTGTGTGTGTGTGTGCGTCAGACAGAGGGGGAGATAAACAGGGAGAGTTGCTGAGGGGGCTCTTTGACTTTGAGCGCATAAGCCCTTATTTCATGGTGCCATTGTTTGTTTTAAGGACGTCAGGCTTAATACAGTTCCAGGCGATTTCCCTGCATGTCTGTCCGCCCAAGCACCTCCAAGGCGCTGCGCGCGCGTGTGTGTGTGCATGTGCGCGTGAGTCAGCGTGCGTGCGTGCGCGCGCCCTTCGCTCCTGTTGACTTTAGCCTAACTCCTGTCATCGGCAGTGATTTTAAAAATGGAGCTGTAACACTGCCAAGGTTGTGCGTAAGGCACGTGGAAATAACGAAGATTGTGGCGTTAAACTCCTGTGGGACTTTATGAAAAACAGATATATTTAACTAAAGATCAGTAGATTTTGAAGTAAAATCAGGGTTTGTTTTTTTTTCCTTTTACACACGACATGTCTGGGAGTAATTACGATGTTTAGAATATTCCTGTGGATTTAATGAGTCTGACTGCAGCCATATTCCCATCAGCCGCACTGAGCACGATTCTTTTAATTGCCTATTATATTCAGACAGGCTCGGATGAGCGTCAGCTAATGTTAAAGCAAACAGGTTTGTACACAAGATGTAAGAAATAAAAGAGGGTTTCAAACGTTCATAAAGGTGAAACAATGATGTCTTTTACAGTCTGGGAGTGAGTGAAGAAGCAAATATAAGTCAGTGCTTTAGACATTAATGTATTTTTTTCCGTTGTTAATGATGTTTGTTGTTTATCGTTGTCAGTGTTTGGTTCGAGCGTGTTCTCATATTTCCCTGCCGCGCTGTCTTTACATTGTGTCATACATTTGCTTCTGCAGCCGTGGCCACGGTCCATTCATGCAAATAAAGCATATTTGAATTTGAGTGAATATGTGTGCGTGCTCATTTCAGTGCACTGCCATAAACAGGCCACAGAGGACGAACACCCCCCCCCCCCCCACTCTCTCTGTCTCTCTCTCTTTCTACCAAACACATGCACACGCACACGCACGCCTCCATAATCATCACTACTTGTAGCCTAGAAAGAGGGATGTGGGTCATGGGGGGCCACCGTGTGCCAGTTACCACAACCCTGGCAGCCAAGAAGTAATAACTCTAATAATAACATATATGTAAATTGCTGTTATTTTACTACCAGCGAGACCTCGCTGGAGCTTCTTACATTACTTACAGGTCACGCATATACGGGCTCTCTCCCAGATAAATGGAGTATACCTTGACCACAAAAAAAACAAGTGCACATTTTCTCCAGCATCCTCATCTTTGTCATCGCTGGTGAAAGCTGAATACATTAAGTCCTGGACACGAGGCCCAGCGAGGACTTCAGACTCCTACTCACTTATTACGTCGCATCCTCATCTCCTCTCCTCCGTCCTGTCTCCTAAACCTTTTTATTCAGGGACCCGGAGACCTCTCCGGAACAAAACAGCTTTTAGCGCTGCCATCTCTCTCTCTCTCTCTCTCTCTCTCTCTCTCTCTCTCCACAAAACTCCCCCCTCTGTCTAACTCACTCACTCATTCCTCCAACAACTGTCTCTCTGAAAAGAAATAAAGCTGTTGTAGGAGCTCAAGTCATTATCTGATCAGGGCCATTTTTATAAACTATTGCTGTGTAAGATCCTACTTCTACTTCCTGATAAGTTTCATGCTCTCCACAATGTGTCAATATGTGCAAATTTAATATAAGAAAATATCTTATTTCATGCAATAAATTTACGTCAATAATAATAATAATAATAATAATAATAATAATAATAATAATAATAATAATAATAATAATAGACCCGTTATTAATCTAAATTATTTCCAGGGAAAACACACACCGTCCCTCCTCCACCCCAGCAAGCCAGCACCGAGTACGCACTTACTGCCACTCAGAAAGGTATAAAAATATACCTTTACAACACCTCAGGGAGGAACGGCGTTATCGCCACCTCCCTCCTTCTGCACGCGCTCACAGCTGTACAATAAATACGTCGGTAAATTCAGCGCGCATTATCAGTCTTGGCCATCGAGGTGTGTCGCACTCGACCCCAAAGAGAGAGAGAGAGAGAGAGAGAGAGAGAGGGAGGGGGGGGGGGGGTTGAAATTAAAATAAAAAAGTGGAGTTGATGCAGGTGGAATGGGCCGCGATAAGAGCAGCCGGCGGTAACCAGCGCGTTTCCTCTGCGCCCCGTCCGAGTCTTCCTATTCCAAACACGCGCTTCTTTAATGTCCCCGGCCTGTTTTTCCAGCCTGTGTGCGCACCGACGGCACCCAGGGGAGCCGAGGCCAAACCAGCCACAGGCCAGTCCGGGAGCAGGGGGGGAGGAGGAGGAGGGGGGGGACGGGACGGGAGGGACGGGAGGTGGGGGGGTGGGGGGGGGGACACCTGCTTTGGAAAAGCCACTCCAGTCCAACTTCGCTGACTTGGTCGCTGCTCGCTGGTCCCAAAAAACACACTTGCTTGCGACATGGAAAAGAGACTCGCCTTTTCCTTTCTGGCAGCCGGCAGCAGAGGGGAATATGGAAAATAAGATTTCTCGTTAAGCACTCTGTGATCCTGTTTGCGCAGAGGATAAAAAAAGAAGATTCAGCGCGCAACAAATGGATCAGAAGAGAAAAGTGGAAAAAAAGAAGGCAAAACCAGGACGATGTGACGCCACAGTGTGTCTGCAAACTTTCACCGAGCTGCTTAAATCTCACAAATTCCACCTGATAATAATTATGATTACATTCGGAATTACAACACGATATTAGTGTGATAATAATTTTAAAAGAATGTCAATTAAAACTTTGTTTTTTGAGTGATCGGAGACTTTCTGTAGGATCTCAAAATGAGCACATAAACGTGGATATTTGTGCTCTGTCCCGATTCAAATCAATTCAAATATAATGCTCAAGCGTGGAGGAAAAAAAATTAATTCAGTTGCAGAAAAATCCTGTGTGACCAAAGCGCTCCGACACACGCTCGGTGACCGTCACCTGTTGTCAGTGCGGACGGTTGAAACGTTTGTTTTTCTGACGCGTCAAAACTGCGCAGTAATTATCTGAATCAGGAAAAAAGCACGCAGAGAGACGAGATGGTTTGATAAATCTGAAACAGCTCGTTTTTATCTGAGGGGAGGATCAGATGTCACAGTCCGCAGAGTTTTCTGTCACAGGTGGCAGAAGAAAGAGAGAGAGAGAAAGAAAAATACAGTGAACTTCATGGAATTAAACTCATTTTTCTGGACACGTGTTGCTATTTTTGTTGATTTGTTTTCTGCATCATTTTCGATTAAAACAGTGTGTGATGACGGTGCGTTTTGTGCGTGCGGGGGTATTTCGGTGGCAGCGGGCTGCAGGTCCGCCTGACAGGCGTTTAGAGAGGATGGTTTTCGGGGCAGAGAGACGCTCCGCTCTCCTCAGACACTGGCTTCTCTGGATCATCGGAATTCCAAAGCAAATCTGTGAGCCCCCCCTGCGCCGCGTCGTCCGTTCATTAATCAGACTTTGCCGCGACCAATGAGCAAACTCTGCACGTCAAATATCTCCGCGTGCCACTTTGAACCTCCAATACTCAAGTGACCCACAACTGTGCGACCGTTTTAGAAACTGCTGTCTAAATGTGTCCAGTTGTCTTTGCAGAGGGGACGAGAGGGAAAACAAACTAACTGTGTGGAGCACAGTGACGAATAAAACACGCTGAGCAGCGTTCACTTGGACATATTAAAGGATCAAATTACAAAGTTGCTAATCGTTAAAAAAAAAGGACGGTGCTTGAAGGAATGCTAATGCCTTTTAATACAGCCCCATAAACATCATCGAAACACGCAGTATTAGCAAGGTGGCGTTGTAAAAAGGACTGTTAAAGTGTACATTTACTGCTAAAATTGCACGTGAGACAAGTCTGACCTGTAAATACAACTGTCAGTGGGACAACCTGTGAAAGTGAAAGGTTAGAGGAATAAAAGATGGAGTGTCCAATCAGCGTCCAAACTGTGGGAAATTGAGACAGGTTAAAAATTTACAAAGTAAAATTTAGTCCAAAATAAAATCAATTTGATTTATTTTCTAAGAAATCTTGATTTGAATGGAGATTTTCCCACAAATAAACTTGTTTTAATACAAATGTTTCTCAGTCTGAACGCACACTTTCGCTTTTTGTCATGAAAACTTTCTCATTTAATGTCTCGACAATAAATAAGATGTGATGAAGTGTGAGCGTCTGCTCGCCGCCGAGCCGGTGTCATGTCAGAGTGCGTACCGATTCTTACTCGCGTCGCCGTTGGATTGAGAAGAAAGAGATGAGTAAAGAGTGGTATTTCCTTTTTTCCTCCCTCTCTCCCTCTCTCCCTCTCTCTCTCTCTCTCTCTCTTTGCTTGCATGCTCAAGTCCCCATTATCTGGTCAAGTTCAGTGCGTTGTTCTCCGGACCGGACGGACGCTTCTTATTGGTAGGCTGCGGCGGTTACATCACGGCGCTCGTGACGTGCGCGTCTTCCTGTTTCCTTCAGCCGCGTCTTAAAGTGAATCTTAGTGGCGGAGGAGCGCTCCAGCATCCAGTGCTCTGCATCCAGTGCGCCTCGGAGACGCGCAAACACACCAGCTCCCTCTCTCTCTCCCTCTCTCGCTCTCTCTCTTTCTCTCTCTCGCGGACTCTCTATGTCTCTCGCTCATTTAGTCACAGCAGAGGATAGCGGGAGAGAACGGAGCGCAAGAGCTCTTTTCATCCTCTATACTTTCTCTTTTTTGTCCCCGTCGCTCGCGCCGCTGACTTTTTCCCAGCTCTCCCCTCTGTGAGAAAGTGTCCTCTCCCAGCATCCAGCGATCCGCGGCGCGCTGCGCGTGTTCTCTCTCCTTTTTTCCCCCCGTAGGAGTTCAGGTTGTCCCCCCTCTTCATCTAAAGGGTAAGTAACCTTGTCCTCGGTTGATACCTCCCTCTCTTGCCCCTTGTTGTGCGTCGCCTGCGCGCGGTGGGCGGACAAAAAAATAAACAAATCCAACATCGTTAACGGGGGAGAATTAATTGTGGTGATCCTCAGCGAATCGTTTCGTTATCAATGTTTATTTTTTCCTGGCTGTGTTTCGTTGCCGTCATCTCGCTGCGCGCTGAGAGTTGTGCGAGCGAGCGAGCTGCCCGTGTGTGTGGCGAGGACCATTAGCGAGCGCCGGCCCAGCCTTCCTCATCAAATGCAGGAAATCAAGTTGATTCGCAACTTTTGTGAGTAACTTTGCGACGCGTGGCGAACGCTCGCAGTGGGAAACGGCGCAAAAACGCGAGCTGCTTTTAGACGGAAACTCGGGTTAACTTGTGTTTCTCTCTCCTCCGCGCTCGGCGAGCGCGTTAGTTATTGTGATGACTTCAAATTCTCGTGGTTTCGAGGGTGAAATCGCACATCAGAGCGGAGAGCGAGTGTTTCTTATCGGTACAAAATTATTTGAGCGTCCTTTCGGAGGCTTGTCGGCCCCTGTGGTCCGCGCCGGGGTTGCCTTCGCTCTGCGGTGGCTCCTCGGGACAGATGTGAGAAAGCGCTGCCGGGATGGTTTGTTGTGAACACAACTCGTCTCTCGCATATAATTTGTTCTCTTGTACAGGACAAAAACACACAACATAAAAAAGTTGTCCGATATTTCAGTAACTGAGGTTGCAAAACACCAAAAGTTACTCGCTTGCAGTCGCAAACTTTACTTTAATGCACGTTTTCTTTCTTTTTAAGCTTGAGACGCGTCTGTTTGAGCGTTTGAATCGGAATTTGAGTTATTCAGTGGAGAGAAAAGTCCGACTTTAAGTAGGAAAATTTGGACTAAAGATGCTGGTGTTTGAGTGGTTCAACTGTTGGAAATTGTGTTAAGTTTGTGATGGGAGAAAGGAGAGAGAGTGCGCATGGGCAGTGGGGGGAGGGGGGACAGGTGCGCCGAGGAAAGGACAGGTGCTGGTGACTATTTGAAGCTCATTGTTAAAATCCTGCGGCGATCAAGTCATGCTTTTTTCCCGTCTTGATAGATGTATCACTCCTTGTCCGAGCTGCTGGCTCTGGAGATGTGAGCCCAGCTCATCCATCAAGGTTTTGTTGCACAGCTCTAAAGTGAAATATTGAAACTCTTATTCTGCATTTAATCTTTTTATGGATTCTGATAATTCAGCAAAACGTCAGTTTGAAAAGTGTCTCCTGGCTGCCAGTGACCAGGCAACGTGTGTCACTCCAGTTCAGCATATTTGTAACAAAGCCAACAGCAACGTTGTGCGTCTGCACAGTGTGAACGTGTGAGGCGAAGTGACAAGAGTGGAGCCGTTTAAAAGGAGCTTTTCACTCCTGGTGATAATGTAAAGATGCTGCGTCTCCTTTCAGGAGGGACCCAGGGAGAAGCATCTTTTAAAGGGAGCCGCGG
>JAUESF010000019.1:2596229-2608508 GCA_032274765.1 Malacoctenus tetranemus | reverse complement strand
AAGAAGGTTAATACGGTTTCCTGAGCTATTGGCGTCATACTGACACAATGAAGTACTTCAGAGACACAGAGATGTTTTACTGAGAAAGTTCTGACACAATGTAACACAAAAAATGTGCTTGTGTGTCAACAGGCCATGGCCATCATGGAAGTAGCTCACGGCAAGGATCATCTCTACATCAAAGAGCTGCGCAAAGAGATGGCACAGAAATGAGGATCAGGCAGAGAAAACGAGCTCATCCCAAAGGACTATGGACATTCCTAAAGACATCCACTCCTGGTTAGGAGGTTTATAGCACTGAGGGCACCTTCTTTTCTTTCTGGCACTGAAGTTAAGATGGAGAGCACTTGTGTTTTAATGCTAAGATTTGTAAAACACAACAAATTTACGGGGAGTTTTGCATCAATGTGATGTTCAAAGATTTGCTTTCTTGAAAGCAAGACTTGTTTTTTTATTTAAACCTTTCAATAATTTAATACGGACCTTATGTTAGGTTCTTTAGGGATCCTCTTTACCTCGGTGTGCTCAGATGATCCATCAACACTAAGGAACCGCTTTTCGTGGGCGTTCCTAGGAGGTGACTGACACCTCAGCTGGCTGCTGTGATCCATCAGAGTCAAGTTGTTTACAAATGTTTGTGAAGGGCGTCCATGCAGATTCCTGCCAGACGAACCGGACAGCTGCCTCGCCACAAGGGGCCTGTTAAAGCCGCAGAGTGTGACTGTCACAATGGATGTACAGAGCGCCGTTTGCACCGACACCAACTGTTCCAGCGCCACGCCTCCGCCAAGGACTCCCAGCAATGTTAGAAAACAGCCTCTCACCTACACACACCAGCCCCACTCTGCAGCCTCAGCGCTGAAGCCCTTCACAGAAGAATGTACGAATAAAATCCTCAAAGAAAAAGCTAAATTGCAAATGACTTTGGCTGAGGTCGCGATTTTAAAGAAAATAAGGCTTTATTGCATAATAAGCAAGTACAACAGCTTCATACATGTCGGGGGAGAGGAAACAGAAGGCTTGATGCACTGAAATGCATATACAAAACATATGTACACATTTTATCGAAAGGTGTTTGGGGAGTTTTTGCCAAAAACAACAAAAAAAAGTAAGCATGAGGGCAAAAAATTAAATATAAACAAACAGTGGAATGCTGTGTGAGAGGAAATACTGTCAAAGAGAACAGAAGTGCAACAAAACACTTATATGTAAAGAGAGCATAAAGCTTATACTTATCTGAGAATATATACATTGAAATATAAAAAACAAAGCATGCATAGTTTATGTTGTCGCGGTATTCTGAGGGTACCAAGTCAAGGAAAAAATATATAAAACTTGTAGAAGTCATCATCTCACATGCCCTTTATGTACAACGTTATGACGGACACGGCTGGAATTACAGGGGAGAAAAGAAGGAGGAAGGAAGAAGGAATCATTTCACGGACAGCTCGAAGGAATGTGGCGTCACAGGAGGCGACTCGCTCCGGATCAGGTGATGGAAATGTACAGCGTCCTTTGATAAAACGTGCTGCTTCCGTCCTTCGAAAACAAATCGGTTTTTCTCCCGTCCAATCCTCGCCTGAGAGTTTGGCCCAAGACCTGAAATGTTGGAAGTTGCTTTTTTTTCTCCTCCTGAACAAACAAACTGATTGAGAGATTTCATCTTTGGAGGTAAAAAAAAAAAAAACAGAGTCGTCGAATTTCTGCAAAGTCGATGGCGGACTGGGCAGGTTGGCCAGGCGGCAGCTCGCTGCTCCATGTCTCAATAAGGCACAATGATACAGTACTCACTGTAAATCGGCACAGCTCTCGATTGGCTACGCGTACAAACTTACAGAGGTTTGAAATGTTTTAAGGGGAAAGAAATGTGATAAGACACATCAGATAACAAAGATTTGTGTGCTTTGTGTTAGTGTGAAAGTGTGTTCAGCAGAAAAGGTCTAAATTGAAGCACTTTCGAAGGAAAAGTGGTGAAAGTCCAAGCAGGGAAAAAAAAGGAGTAAAAAATTAAGACACGATCAAAAGCTCGACAGGCTCGTCGAGGACAAAGGTGACCACAGTCTGAAGGAATAAATAAAGAAAAACATTAGTTACAATGTTGAAGTAAATACTTGCTGTATTATTCAATACTCTGTTAAAAATAAAGGAACATTTTAGAACAGTGATTTAAGGAATACTTTAGTTTGGCAAACTCTTTCAGAGTATGGAGTATAGTTATAATACTGCTGCCACCTACTGTTCATGCAGCATAATGCCACCTCTAATATCGGCTAGATAAAAAAAAAAAGGACAAATGTCGTGGACAGGCAACTGGAAGTGGTCCCTCCAGGACGTGGCTGGAGAGATCTTGTGAACAAACAGTCCGCGTGGACGCGCGGAGACAGACAACGTCCTCGATCGGGTGAAAGTCTGAACGCCGTGATTTGGAGACGTTCAAAGCGGCCCGCTCGAATCCTTTCCTCCCGCGAGGTGAGTTTGTTTAGAAATTCACTGAAAATGTACACGAACGCAACGCTGCCACGTTTGAACCCCTACGCAGCCCAACAAACCGCACACGATGTCACACTGTTGTACAGGACTCGTGCTGAAACGGAGGTACCACTGTCAGTGTCCGGTGCCCCGCGGCAGAGAGCCGGGGGGGCGGGGCTTCAAATGAGGCGGGAGTTCTTGAGGAACTGGATGAGCACCTGGTGGACAAACTGGTACTGAGAGATGGTCTGGACCATCAGCATCCTCTGCTGCCTGAGCTCTGACAGCATGGTGGGAACCTCCACAGGCTGAAGAGATGGAGAGAGACATGAGTCAGTGGACATGAGGAAGCAAGAGTCAGAAACATTCAGAACTTGCTGTGTTCACTCCAGCCCTGCAGAACAACCCTCCACACACACCTCATTGTGCTCCAGGCAGCTGATCATGAGCTCAGTCAGGATTACCACGCCGGTCCGGCCCACCCCGGCACTACAGTGCACCACCACAGGTGGGTTGAGGCTCTTGGAGGTGTCCAGCATGGAGTTCGTGTGTCTCCTCACTGACTGGATCTCCTCCAGGTAGGCTGCAGGACAAAACGATACATGGGTGTGATTAGGACCAGGTTCCCCACAGAGATGAGAGCAACACTCAGAAATGCACTGGAAGCATCACTCACAGAGGAATCCCAGTACGTATTCAGGGCAGCCCTGCTCAGGCCAGTCGGTGTACTGCAGGTGCCACACCGTCCTCTCCTGGCCGGACAGCAGGTGTTTGACCTTCAGCCCCGTGGTGGCGTAGCAGCCCGAGTCGGTGCGGAACTTGGTGGTCACCTTGAACTTGCCGTGGGTGGCGGAGTTGTGCTTGGAGCCCAGTTTGGGCCAGTAACGGTGGCTCTTGGACCTGCCGCCCTCCTGGACGGACATGGGGGGAGGAGAGAGACAAGAAGAGGAAGAGGAGAAGGACATCAGGACGATCGGCGGGGACAGATGCAAAACAGTCCCACACGGAAACGCTCCCTCGTTCCATTTCTCACAAACCAGCTGTTAAACGCCTACATCTGTCGACGCCGTGTGTGTGAGCGCAAGGATGTGTATGTACCTCCTCAGCAGTAACCATGGCGATGACGCTGACGCCCTGCTCCCACACCATCTGCCAGAAGTCAGCACAGGTGTTGGCTAGCGGGCCCTGGGTGGCAATATAGTGCCACTCCTCCCCTCTGATGGTGACCTGGGAAAAGCACACACACATAAACAATTAATTAGTGGAGAGTAAAGATGGCTGTGCAGGCAACACTTACTGTGCATGTGTAAAAACAAACACATTCCTTCACTATAAAATACTACAATAAAAGAAACTGCATTTATTTTCTACAAGCGCTTGAGGTGCTTGTAGTAATCACATCCACCACTGGGGGGCAGTATAAACACCTCGTTCTCTCTCCAGCATGACTTCTTTTACATGCACTCCTGTTTTCCTCAGTTTTCCCCTCGATATTACCCATCAGGCCTCATATGGCACTGCCACACTTTCCACCTTCTCCTCTCTCCAACCTCAGAAACGTCGGTGCGATTACATAACGAGCGCGTCTCAGCTGATTCCTGGGGCCACCTCGTGACTGTGAACGCTGTATTAGGAGACGGATGGAGAATAAACTGGGCCTTTTGTTCTGCGGCGGCTACCTTAGATGACAGGGGGGAAAGTAAGAGGGTTACAACGCGATCGGCAGCGATTCAGTGCCGCTTCGACGATCACACTCGCACGCCGGACTACAATCGGGGCACACACGCGAAGTGGAAACTCATACGTACACACGAGCTGGAGCGCGCACGCCGTTTTTGCGACGAAAAGCACGAACAGAGGGCCAGTGAGAGCAACTCAGGTTGCCTAAGAGGGTTTGGAGTTCGGACAACATTCTTTGGGAATTCCACGAGCTCTGGGAGCTTAAAGGCCCAAACAGGCTTCAATAGCAGCCTTTCATCCTCTGCTCCCGGCCAGGCCCTGCTTAGAAATGACCACAACAAAGAGCAGAGGGAAACTGAACGCATCCACTTTACACTCTCTGGCTTCATTTAGGCTCTATGATGTGGGTGTCGGAAAACAGCTTGAGACTCCGTTTAACCGTGGGATGACCCCCGAACTCGCTGATGCAACTTGTGCGAAATTTCAAGGTTGAAACTGATAAAAAACCTGTTTATGATTTGAGTTTGAGGGAATTTTGGGGTCAGTTCAGAACAGATAGCAGCCCAAAGGAAGCTTTTCCCTCCACCACCGACGCCCACCTTGATGTGCGAGGCGTTGATGTATCCCGTGTTGTTCTCCTTGTTGGGTACCAGCTCCACCCGGTTCTCCTCGTACGGCACGACGTCCCGAAAGCGGTTGCGCTCCGTGTTCTCGGGCAGCGTCGCCGTGGTGAGCGCGCAGTCCGCCCTCTTCTTGGGCACCTGCTCGTACTCGGTGAAGACCCGCTCCTCCTCCAGCTTGGACTCCAAGGTCTTACACTGGAGAGGGGGAGGGAGGGAGGGAGGGAGGGGGGGAGAAGAGAGGAGAGAAAGTGGGGATGAAAAGGAGGGAGGTTTAGTCACTGAATACCGAGCAACACACCATTCAGAGGTTTCTCTTTCAGGCCCCAACAGGCTTTTATCCATTTACATTCCACTATATATGAGACCATTCAGAGCACAACAAGCTGAAGGTCTCATTAGAATCAGGTCCACATCATTAAAGTCCTCGTCATCGCTCGCGGCTGGATTCTGACTTCAGTGCGAAAAAACTCAGAGCATTTATGGTGCATCAACACAGAGCCCCAAAAGGCACAATATGCACCAATGATGGTATTCACTTCGAGGGGAGGGGGGGGGGTGTTTATTAGGCCAGTCATGTTTGGGCGAGCTGAGTCTCTCTTTCTGCCCCTCTTTTTTTTTCTTCTTCCCCCTGCAGATCGCCCGCTCCCTCGCTCTCACGGGTCACATTCTTAACATACCAGCAGGCCCGGAGGCGATAAGCACCACCATGCCACGCGTTCCACAGCCCACTTAGGGTTTGCCCCCGTTAGCTTAGCAACAGTCGGGACAAAGGCCGGGTTTCACACCTCCACAAGGGAGCAAACAGACAGCGTCTGGGAAATGGAGCTCATTCAATTAATGTGATTATCTGAGACTGTTGTCTTGTGACACCCATCGATCATAAAGCTGAAGTTTGGACAATAAATTCTTTGAATCGTAAAGAAAAAGGAACTTATTCAAAGTTGCAATCTAAAAAAATGTGACTTCATTTCTTTTTTTAGCAACTTGGAAGAAAAAAAGCTTTAAAAAGCAGATTTTCTTCTAATATCAAGAAATTACTCCAATAAATCTTCAAATTTCGCACCGTTTGGTGTCTCTTCAGTTAAATGCTAAGAACAGTTCACAGTGTTTAAGAAAGATTTCAACGCTGACACATTGATCTGAAGTTTTTTAGCCTTGAAACTGAACTCACTGTCAAATTCCCTGACATGAGAGGAAGATCATTTGCTCAAACTCCTTCCTCAAAGACTCAAAGATCCAAAACTATCCTCCCAACAGAGTCGTGAGTCAGACGGAGTGTCCTACCCTTTCGTCGGTAGCTGCCTTGGCGCTGTCCTCCGCCGGGCTCTCGGGGACGGGCATGCGAGCCACGTAGAGGCCGTTGAGGGCGGCCATCATCAGCGGCCTCTTCATGGAGTCCACAGACATCTTCTGTCTCTCCAGCGTCTTCAGGAGAGAGGAGAACCCCGGCGTCATGGTCACAGCTACCGGCAGCATGGCGAGACTGGCTCACTGACTGACCTGCCACGGTCCCAGCACAGTGTGTGCTACCTAAAGTAGGTGGGTGTGTGTGTGAGTTTGCCGCGCAGGTGTGTGTGTGTGCGTCCTGTTTGTAGGGCAAACCTCATTGTTCCAGCCCCCCCCTGCAAATGTGTCTACAGGTGCGAAACAACAAGTCCACGTTACAAAGCCTATTAACAACGACTTATCCATCGCACTGCCTCCCTCGTTCTTTCTTTCTTTCCATGCAATCTTTTTTAACTCTTTCCTTCTTTCCACCTACCTCTTCAGGTTCTTCCTCTTTACGGAGCGTGCACCCTTTCTGTCATCCTGGCTCTTTTTCTCACCCCCCAAACACTGACCCACATCGCCCGGTCCCTCCTGCCTCCCACGGATTACCTCTCCTAATCTCTGATGCTATTAAACCTCCAGGACAGCTCCGCCCTGCCCCTTTTCCACCGCCCTCATCCCCCTGTGGGACAGTCAAAACAACAGCTTGGTGGTCAAAGGAGGGAACCCTCCGTGCATGAAACAAAACCAGCTGGTCTCCTCGGGGTTAACGGCCTCTGGATTAGACACATTCGGAAGTTTAATGAACTAAAATCGCGTCCACGCCGGGTCATTCACGAGCAGGAGGGAATGAATGGACTTGTACCGAGACTCTGTGTCAAATGTTTGCGCCTTACCAGAAAGCCGAACACAAGAACACCCAACCCAGAGAATAATCTGAGGGATTTGTGAGGCTTTTAGCTGCCTGGGGGAACTCAGAGCCTAGTGCTGCCCTCTTAGGGGCTGAACCCCAGATTACTGCTAATCAGGAGCGAGGAAACTAGCAGGCAAACAACAGGCCATAACATCTGAAACTGGACCAGGGCAATACTGTCAGTTCCTGCTGAACCAAGAGTGGAGGCACTATATACTACTAGGCTATATAGTGCAAACGTGGATCTGCAGTGTGAAACTAGAGAAGGTAGCATGTATGAGCCTAGATTGACATAACAGATGTAAACAAGCTTGTTCGTGTCACTGTGGTCCAGTCTGTGTCTGCGTGCCTCTCTTACCCTCTGAGCGATTTCTCTCTCCACGATGCTGTCCTCCAAGGAGAACATCTCCGACACCGGCCTCTCCTTCACCGGCTCCTTCCTCACTCGTTCCTTCACGCTCGTCAGGTCCGGTTCTGAAATGGAAGGACCCAAAACCGCCCCGTTCACCCCGCTCTGATCCCCTCGGGTCAGCGTCCCACCACCGCCTCCTCCTGCACCACCACCACCACCACTGTTCCCACTGACCCCGGGCCCGCCAGAACTCGGGCTCTGCCCCGAGTTAATGGTGCAGCCGTGGGCCTGCGTCGGGTCCATCGGTCCCTGGCTGCCATGTGGCCCTTGACTGTGGTTGTGGTGGTGGTTGTGGTTGTGACTGTGAGCGTGGGGGCGGATCTGAGCGCTGCTGGGAGGTCTGGGAGGTCCGGGGTACTCTGGAGGGGGCTTGTTGGGCAGTTTAGCCAGAGCAGCCTGGAGCTGAGCGCTGATGCTAATGTCCTCGTTGAGACCCGGGATCTGCACGTCCAGCTCGGGCCTCTCCTCTTCCTCCTCCTCCTCCTCCTCCTCGCTCTCACTGCTGTGTATGAGCATGGTGGCGTTCGAAAGCGTCTTTTGATGCTGGTAGGCCACCGCCGCTGCAGGTGGAGCGACGGGAACCTCGGGCGCGCTCTGGGCGGGCAGCTGCTTGGGCAGCTCCTTGGCCTGCTGGGGGGGAGGCTGAGGTTGGGCCTGAGGTGTCTGTGGCTGAGGCTGAGAGATGGCCTGAGACTGAGAGGGCATCACGTGTTCTCTGAGAGTATTCCTCCGATGCAGAGGAGCATTTATCCCCTTCATCACCAGGCCTTCCATTCCTCCTCCTCCTCCTCCACCTCCTCCTCCTCCTCCTCCTCCTCCCGCTCTCATGCTGCTGATCACCTCCATGCTGTGTCTCTTCCCCAGGGTGGAGCGGTGCTTGGCGGCCGCGGTCAACGGCTCGCTGACCTCCTGCAGGGACTGGTGCACCACGGCCGAGCTGTCGGGCTGGAAGGTCTTCACCGAGAGCTGCACCATGCGGGTGACCAGCTCGGGGCTGCTGCCACCGATGCAGCGGTGGCGGTGGCTGGCCAGGTCCGGCGTGCTGGTGGCCGGGCGGAAGGAGCTGGAAGGGTAGGGCGGGGGAGGGCGGGACATGTGGTTCCTCAGCATGTTGGCCGTGGCCGCGTAGCTGCCCAGGTTGGCCCCCTGCTGCTTGGTGTTGGCCAGCTCTGGCGTGCTGACCGTGTGAGAGATGGAGCTCCCTACTCCACCACTGCCACCGCCACCGCCTCCGTTTACGCAGGGGGAGTGGCAGTGGCCCTGGCTGCTGGCGGGGCCTCCTTGGTGGGGTCCGTGGGACACCGGCTTACTGTAACTGATCTACAACATGGACGGCCACAAAAAAAATTAGACACACTGACCTAAAAAGTGAAAAACACTGAAATCCTGAGGGTCTCTGTGTACCTGTGGGGTGTAGGGTCCAGGACTGGGGCCCAGGCCGTGATAAGGACCCCTCTCCCTCATCTCCGGCTGGCTGTACACCAGAGCCTCGGGCTGCCGGTAGGCACACGCGTTGCTGATGTTCAGGCTGCGCAGCGACTGGCTGTGGAGGTCGTGGTGCGCGGGCAGCATGCGCCGCTTCTGCCGCATGACGGCGTCGTACTCGGGCGTGGGCCGGTAGGACGGCGCGATGATGGCGCTGTGGCGGTGGCTGGGGATGTAGTCGGGCCGCATGAGCTCGCTGCCGGGGATGCTGAGGTTGGAGGACATGGGCGAGGGCGGGACGAAGGTCTGCGAGCGGTTGAGCGAGCTGAGGCTGGGGCTGCTGTACATGCTGCCGTTGGGCACGTTGCCGTTCCGGAAGGTGAAGTCCACCTGGCAGCGGTCCAGGCTGGTCTCCGACTTGTAGTAAGGGTCGTCATGGAAGATGCTGTCTGCAGAGACAAGCGAGGACGAAGGACGTTATTAAAAAAGTGGTCCTACAGCATCACAATGTTCACGCTCTCAATCTATTCAGCAGTTTCTTTTCCTTGGTTTTGATTTGTTTTTGTGCTGAATGTTCACACATGGAACATTTATAAGCTTGCTCACCCATACAAGGAAAAATCCACGAAAACAGATGCTTAACATGGTGTTCAAAAACATCTCATAAAGATGCAAATAAATCAAATGAAATGAAGAAGGAGGTGCTAAATGTTCCCATTTATCGGATGTTATAGTGAAGCTGTATTTCACAGTTCTGTCGCCCAACTTTCTCAGCTGTCAGAAACCCAAAGGAAACTCTGAGTGACACCCTCAAGGTGAAGAAAATGATTAGCACTGGCTTGTTTCATCTCAGCACATCCGCCACTGAGAGACTTGTGACGATCTTCCTCTTCCTCACTGAGCAGCGTGTTATCTACGTGTGAAACCGTCTCCAGCATACATGAAGGCGGTCGCGGAGAATCCCAGACGCGGCGGAGTGCGATGCCTGAGGTCACGCTCCACACACTGATCTCACGCCCACGCACGGCAGCACACCCAAAAATGTTTTTTCCACTCTCTCCATTTTCTTTTTGTTTTTTTTTATTGTGGAGCCGACGTGAGCGAAGCTCTCCGGATTATAAGGCAGCCGGAGTGTGTGAACAAGTCAATGAAAGAGAGAGGCAGGAATGAGGTCACTGCTCTGCACCCCCGAACGCGGAGCTCTAATTGGCCGGGAGATTGTTAAAATACAAACGGGGCTGTGAGTCACACGCCTGATGGGAAAGACACAATTAGCCGAACTCCAGTGCTTCAGTTATTGTCAGGGAGGCAAAAAAAAGTCCTAAATCACACCGCGGTTGGAGCAGTAAAGAGATGGAGGAACCAAATCCGTCCGAGTGAGTCTGTGTTCAACACGTACCTTGGGAACTCTGAGTGTCCTGATAATGTTCTCCATACTGGGAATGCACAGACTGGAAGTTGCAGGACTGAGGCCTCGGCTACATGAAGGGAAATGATGAGAGCAACACAGCAAAAGTGAGAGATTGCCGAGAGGCAGCACGTTTATTTCTGACATTGAACAGACTGAGCTGTTTTACAGCGTCGCCAAACGCTGGCGAACAAACTCCCTCTGGCCAGCGTGCAAAAGCAGCCAGGTTAGCGACCACTGGTCCGTGCCAAAGGGTGTCGGGGACCAGATCTTCCCTCCCTCGTGCAGCTCAGCCATCGGAACACTTCAATGAAGTGACTCTGAGCGTCTATTGTGCCACATTTAGTCGGGCCATTGTCTGGCCAGCAGGGAGGGAGACGCAGAAATCACTGCCTTTCTTTGTCGCACCGGAAATCAGACCAAGCAACACCCTTGCTAACTTTCCAACAACTCCCACCGCACCACCAACGCATGTTAAAAAACCCAAAAGGCTCCTCCGTGGCAGCGCTGGGAGCTGCCCTGAGTGGGAGAGCGGGATCACGTCTGAAACCGTGGCTGTTGTTGCGTTCCCTCCCAAATCCTCCCTCCGTTTCCCTCCATTCTCACTTGCACGAACCAAAAAACGAAAACAAGTGTGTCGAACACATTTTAAGTCTGTCGGTGCTTTGTGTTGTACCAGGGAGAGACGGTGGGTCCAGGTGGGTCGCCTCCGTATGGGTGCAGGTGAGTGGGTGGGCCTGAAGGGAAACAAACGACACAACAGTCAAAGATGAGTTCAGTCTTTAAACGTTTGCTTCTCAAAGCCACACGTCAGGGAATCTATTTGCGTCGTAACGGCCTTCGTTCGGCCTCGCGCTGCGGCCTTGAGACTTACTCCACACAGATCTTGTTCTGTTTGTAGAACTTGTGTCTGGCCGTGAAGAGACGAGCAACATATTTGGCCATTTCCATATCCTCCTGCAAACACCCGGAGAAGAAACACAGTTGTGTGAAAGTCACAAACGGACGCTTGAATCTGCTTCGTGTTTGTCTCGACGCGGCAAAACCCAAAGGATGCAACTTCCCATCATCCACCTCGTATCAGGACGCGGGGCGTGTGCTGACACCACCTGCAGACTAAACACTCACCATGTGAAAAATGATGGTGTCGTCTCGGCTCGTTATCTCCACTGTGATGGCGGACTTGTTGTGTGCGATGGTGCCGATGTCCTTCCACCTGTCGCACGCACGGAAACACACAAAAAATGTAAGCAGGAGCTCAGGCTTTCTCACCCAAAGTTCCCGTTTGGTTTCCGATCTCTTCGTCAGTCTGACTGCACTTCATCAAAACTGCTCCAAATCGTCGATACCTACTTGTGGTGCATGATTGATCTGCCGTTTCTGTGTTTGGCAAACACTCCGATAAAAGACACGCCGATGAACAGGTCGTTGGTGTAGTTGTCCTGTCGATTGAGGGAAATAATTAGAGCGGGTGGAGTTTTGACAAACCTTTTAACAGACAACTTTCACCTCTCGACCAACCTTAGCAGAGAAGCTCTCCTGACCAAAGCCGTCCAGTTTCTCCACCTCCTTGATGTACAGCAGTTCTGCTTCAGCGGCCTGCATTCGACTGGAAAGAACAGACGGACGTGGTAACTGCGACTGTGGTTCTTTCATTTGGAGGAAGCACATTAACAGACGGACTCGGCTGACGGTACCAGTGACTCTTGTGCTCCTCTGCGACTTTCTGCGTCCAGTCTTCCAGCACTTCTTCTCCATTAGGCCAGTTCTGAGGGAGAGAAGAAGAAATCAGCTGATTGTTATTGAAAGAAATCTGATTATTTTGAGTTAAACCTGATGTTGTTACTCGTAAAACTGAATAAGAAGTCTGACTGGTGTAATACACTTGATTTGGATCTCAGTTCCCTCTGTGAGAGAGATGTTTACTTATTCTCTCCGTCTCCTGCCTGTCAGTCAGGTATGTGGAGGGAGGAGGTACACAGATGACACAAGAATGCGTGCCTGCAGGCAACACACACACACACACACACACACACACACACACACACACACACACACACACACACACACACACACACAC
>JAUESF010000019.1:2564091-2577079 GCA_032274765.1 Malacoctenus tetranemus | reverse complement strand
TGTGTGTGTGTGTGTGTGTGTGTGTGTGTGTGTGTGTGTGTGTGTGTGTGTGTGTGTGTGTGTGTGTGTGTAACAGCCTACGCCTCCTGCAGCTATGCTATATTTGCCTTCACAAAAACTCTCTCGCTCCTTCTTCTACCGTGATGCTGGGAGGCCAAAATAGTGGCCCAACACATTACTTCTTTTTCCAGGCACAACCATGTACACACAGTGTGAAGCCAAAGTGCTGAAGAGGAAGGTAGGGGTGGTGGTGGGGGGGGGGGGGGGCGTGGAGAAAGGAGACAGCGGCTCTGCAACAAAACGATGGTGTCATCATGCCTGAGCTGCAGAGGAAGGACACTTCTGTGGAAACACTCCGATCTGAAACACCTTCATCACATTTCATTCATGTGACTGAGTCTCCATGTTGCCTCATGCAAGTAAGTCACAGTGCAAGAACAGAGCAGCACGCAGATGATCCAGATGTGCCAGACCAGTCACTTCTATCAAGGCCATTTCAACATTGGCTTTGATTAGAGACACAGACACTGTTCTGTCCTATTTCAGGTGTACAATGAAGTCCTTCCAAATTGCATCGTAAAAGAAATGGGTCTGTCTGATTAGTTTGTTTATCTGTCGGGGGTAGTAGGAGGGAAGGGGGTGGAGGAGGAGGGGGGGGTGCTTGAAAGTATTTGGGATCCCTCTCCTTCTCTTTACCCTACGTGGACGAGCCAGTTCGGGGCCTACATCACAGCTCTGCTGCAAACTTCCCCAACGCGTTTTTTTCCTCCACTTCCACCCAGTGTGGACGCGATGAGCAGCGCGAGGAGCGAAGACAACGGAGCAAAAAGGGGAAAAAAAAACGCAAAACTGCGAGGCAGCTTACTCACCCCTCAATCTGCGCTACATGACGAGTTTTGCCCCCCAGCTGGAGAAACTCCTTCGACGGCGTTGAAGCCCCCCACAGCAAGCCTGGTAATCCTCAGAGAGTCATCTGATACTTCAAAATCCCGTCGGTAAAGTCTCGGTGGGCTCTTATTAAATCAGAAAGAGCGCAGCTTTCAGAGGGGGAAACCGCAGCCAAAGTCCTGGATGTGTCAAAAGTTTCTTTCTCCTTTCTTCAAAGCGCGTGTGTTTTAAAAGAAGCACAAAGCTCGCGACACGGTAACGTAACGTAACTATACTTTTCCAGCTCGCTTAACTACGACGTGGTCCTGTGTCGCTGGGTCTGTTAGTATGTTTATAGTAGTGGTCCTTCTAGTCCAATGGAGGTGTTCGGGACAGGCGGGGAGAGGAGCCTGTGCGGCGTTCAAGCACCGCAGACAAAATCGGAACAGAGACTTTCTCTCTAACGGTCGCCAAAGTGACGCTGCGAAGTCCTCACGAACGGTCCCGAGACTGATTTTAGAAGGTCTCAGTTGGACCATCGTTACAGCACAGGCCAATATAACTTATTTGCATTCGCAGGGTTAATTTGGGATTTTAGCAATTAAAAAATAAAGATTATATCAAAGTGACATCAGTCAGAAACACTGCTCTAAATGAGAAACAGTGCGAATTTTTTAAAACTGATTTCGAAGAAAATTCAATAAAAAATGTGCCTCAATCTGCGCTTAAAGAAATAAAAAATAGGCCTCCATGTTTATCATTAACGCTGTGGTTTAAATTTGTGTTAAAATGAACTGCAATATGATCAAAAGTGCTTCAGGAATGTCATTCACTTCACATGAAAAGAATGAAGGCTTGTCTGAGTATAAATATTGTCCTATAACTCAAGGGTCTGAAAGGAAAGTGATAATAACACATTTAAACTGCAGTTATAACCGCCCCGCGTCAGAGGACGCAGCCGAAGCGCGGTCCGTGAACGCAGCAGCGGGTCCCGTTGCCCGCGGAGCGCCGTCCCCTGCGCTCTGACATCAGAGCGGAGGAATCCCAGGAATGCCGGGCTCCTGGGAGAAGTCCTCCTGCTTTAATGGTTTTCCAGGGGCCACGGAGGTGACTAAACGGCGAACAAAGGAGCCCCCTCTCATATTTATGTCCCCTCTCTTTTGCCTTTTGCTCGGGGATGAGTTACAGCCTCCGCGGGGCGATTTATTTGCATAACCTACATTTTTACAACGCATGAATATGCAAATGTGGAGATTTTGATGGAGGAGCTGTGTAACTCCCACTTCAATCTGTGATTTAGGGTGCAAATTTATACCAATCAGAAAAGTCTTTAATCCAACCAATCATCGATTACTTTATTTATTTTATGTCAGTTTAAAAGGCAGTTTTTCCTACTTAGAGAAATATCAAAACACCTTTCAAAGAAAACTCCAGAAATATCATGAACTTTCTCTCAATGACAACATACCACAGAAGTAAACGTATATCACAGAAACCTGCACTGAGATCTTTGAAGGTCTGCAGAGAACTGTCAGACTGAGGTCTTGCTGAAGATGAGCAGATTTTTCAACGATCACACCTTCAAAACTTTCCTTCTCCACATCGGAAATTACACACAGCTGCTCGACCAACGTCATGTCTGCTACGCTGTTGCAGTATTCATCGTGTAGTTAAGTGATGAGTCACTGCAAGACACAAAACGCAGTGAAAACAAGCCGAGAACTGTGTTGCAGAGGAGCGGCGGTGCTCCGATTTGTTACCAAATTGCAACCTCTTGTGGCTCACATGCAGCACACAGCAGCAGCAGAAGCTAAGTCAATACACTGAAGGTCTCAATAGCAGTTGTCAAAACAGTAGGCATGTCAATAAACTGAACGAATCGTTTCTTTTCCTAAAGAAATGTGAGAAGTCCAGATTTTAAATGTCTTAATTTATATTTCTGAGTGACAAATGTGTGTTCGGGTTTGTCAGGTAAACAGTGCAGCTCCACATCTGAAACAAACAATCTGCTCTTTATTTTTTCGACTTCTTTCACATGTTTTTGTAGGTGGGGAAGGTCTTGCACTGTGCTTCCTGAGTTCTCCTGCGGGAGATGCTGTGGGAGTGTGAAGGACTGGCACTGCTGCTGCCAGACCCTCGGTCCTCTCACGTTTTTTTTTTTTTAACGTTCCGCTCCGCTCACATTTAAGTGGTGCTCCGCTGTTGAACGAGGCCAAATAAGGCACAAGAGGTTCTTGTCCCTTGTGTTTTATGGACTTTGGTTCTTTTGCTCTTCATGCTCGGCTGTATTTGTGAGAGTGCTCGCTGGGAAATGTGAAACCATGTAGGAGCCGGCCAAAGTCAAGGTAAAAAGGTCCCGTCGAGCTGCAGGAAAGCGTGTTGTTGGATCTCTGGCAGCAGGAAAAGCTGCTTTACATGTCTCAATGTGACCTGAAGTTCAAACCTCTGTGACTCAGTTCACTGTTTTCCCTGATTTTACAGTTTTATCACCAGCACACTGACATTTATCCAGACTGGTTTGTAGTATCAGTACTTTTGTCAAGTCTTCATGTTGTCTTCAAACTTTTTGTCTTGTGTCTTTGTTAAACTTTGACTCAAGTTGGATGTTTTCTTTGGAGCGTTATTTATTCATGGGTCGTTTTCATGACTCACCTCCACAAAGAAGCGCGATGATCAAGGCGATGACAGTATTGGAAAACCTCCCATCACCATCCACAGTTATTGTTCGTTACATCCACTGAATGTTCTCTTTCTACGTCCCATCTTCTGTTAGGATCCATGTTTGTTTGTGATCGTCGCCCTGACTGTGATTAAGCGTTCGCTGACCTCAGCTCCCCTCACCTAAACCCCGAGCTCCTCACCACGTGTTGCATCAATAAATCTTTAAATGAAGCATCTCGAGCACGCCTCACTAATGGCTTGTTTTGTAAGCGCTCCACTGAGGCGCGGAGGGGAGCAAAACATCGACCGGCGCTTTCTCTGTGGGATCACCTGTGTGCATTGTTTGACAGCATGTCAAGGTCTGACCGTCGTAAATCAAAGACGTAAATGCTCGAGCATGCTGCGCATGTTTCACATTCGACGGGTAATTTGACCGTTTCCAAAAAAGAAAGTCCCCGCTGGACCTGAGGAACTCACTGTGCAGCACAGGGGGATCCTCCCACGGCTGGTGGGAACCTGCTTGGAAGTCTGGCTGCGTCTTTACCTTTAATGTACACAGCAAAGCGAGTGTTTTGCATTATCAGTGGAACGCGTTCAGTGGACGAAGCACAATTCCTGCAACTGAGCTCCCTGAAGAGCGAGCAGTGATGGATGCGAACACAACGCGAGACATGTTGCAACAAAGTGCAGCAGGTTGGACTCCAAGGTGAAATTGAACAAATGAGTGATTGTTTCAGTTAAAGATGAGCAGTGATGTGAATAGAAACTCTGTGGCTCGGAGAATCGACGCAAATCTCCCCAAAAAAAAGCACAAAAAGAAAAAACAAAGTACGATTTCATAACAACTGAAGGAGCTGGTAAACTTAGTTGTGGTGTGTGACAAACTGACAAAGAATTAGTCAAGTCTGGAAAAGTCATTTGTGAGTCAACGCATGGAAACTGATTGATAATGAGTAATTAAGGTGTTAAACTAAACATAGCCCAGGATTGCTCCTCCCTGGGTGTGAAGTTCTTGAAAGCAGCAGAGAGATCAACTGTTTTCACAGAGCGAACACAAAGAGCCGCGTCTCACCGTAGCGTCGGTGTTCGGAGCCTCCATCAGCTTACCTGAGGCAGCCTCACACCTGGCTTCCAGCCAGAGCACGCTGTCTCTGAAGTGGATGTTTGGGGATCGTTTAAAATAAAGAAATAAAAACAAAACTCAGAGTTCATCCCAGGACGCCGTCCTCTGTGGGCGTCCTGTTGGGGGTGTGTCGACCAAATATTGGCTTTTAATGTGAGCTTGGTGCGACTTTGCTTAACGCGGAACATCGCGAGATCAGGTTTTGGTTTCGATCAACAAAAGGCCGAGGCGCCGGTGGAAATAAAGAGCCACACACGTATCACTCTGTCGGCTTCTTATCTTTACGCTCTGGCTCTGCGGTTCCCACCCACAGAGCTAAAAGGATCTTTCCAGGCGATGACCCGAGGAGCATCGGCAGCCAGGTTGGCCAGAGAAGAAACGCATCTTTTGAATGAAGCTGACATTCTGAAAAGCTTTTTTGGCGCCACGTAAACGCGCTTTCTCACTTCCTTTTCCTATTGAATCACTCCTTTTCTAACACCTCTTCCTCCTACGTCGCGGGGAAGGAGTCGGAACAGCTCGCGTTTGCCAAACGGGACATCCCTCCTCGCTCGAGTGACGTCAGCCGGTCCGTGACGCACGGCCGGCCGACCGAACGCTGAGCCGTGATGGATCACTCCGCGGCGCAAACATGTTGGAAATAAATTGGTTTGCGAGCGTCGCGCGGAAGACTGAGTGCGTTTCAGTTTGGGAGCTGCCGTCCCTCCGGTGGAAAACGACGGCGCGGAGATGAAACAAAGCTTGTTTTAGTTGCTCAACTTAAATCAAATCAAGGTCCCTGAACCCATTTTGTTTCTGTGTTCCCCTGAAGGCAACTTGAGAGGTCTTCTCTCGGGGCTCCAGTTCTCCAATTTGTAAGCTTTTTATCATCGCGTTTGAAGGCTGGACAGGGCCTGCTTTCCTTCTCTTGGAACGGACCCACACAGATACATGCGAAACAATACACGTCTCCAAAATAGACAAATTAAGTCCATATAAATCAGGTTGTGTAAGATTCGTCTCTCCCACAACAACTTTGAAGCCGTCTCTGTTCCTTGATGGCTTGAAAAGGGATTTTCTGACCACTCGTGAATGAACAGACGGCCCGATCAGAGAGCCCGTTTGTATGTTGACATGGAGGAGCCAAACTGTGGGATGCATTGATGCCAACATGAGGAGCTGAAAATCAAGAAGCCTTGTTGTGTCGCATCATGTGATGTGAGAAAATTTGCAAAAAAAAAAAAAAAACTAGTTCACCAAATCGCGCTGCTGCTTCAACGCGAGCGTTTCAGTCACCGTCCGGAGATCCTGCTGTGGGTGAGCCCCCCCCCACCTTCTATTTCAAGCATATTTCAACATCTGAACCTTTGAAGCGTTACTTTACATTCGGGTGGTCTGGATCCCACCCAGCTAAACACTGCTGTGAACTTTGGGCGGTTACACAAATGGAGAAAAAAATGATAAGTCCTTAAAACGCTGCATTCCTGACGTCAGATTCGACAGCTGAGGAAAGATAAAACCCTGTCTAATGCTTTATTTGTGTTTTGATTTTATGATCCGGGTGAAACTGAAGTCAATTTCAAACCTCCATGTGGTCCGCCGAGCTGCAGAGAGGAGGAGATTTATTTAGGGCATGTGTGCTATTCTCACTTGTTTATGGCTGGTCAGTCCTGTGAGGGGTCTTTGTACTGAGCGCGGGTCATATGAGTGTCACTCAAACGCGGGGGAGTCGTTCCGACACGTACCTCCGAAAGGAATTTGTTTTCTGCGCTGTCTTGTGGATCTTGGACGCGCTCGTGGAGGGAAGAGTATCCGGCTCTCCGTTTATCAACCTGCTGATAAACCAAATACCTCCTCCTCTTATCGAACGGCGCGTCGGTGCCGCAAATATGGTCGGAGTGCAGCCCGAGTGATGAACTCTTGCCCTACTGTGACTGGGATAGCAGCATCTGAGGGTCAAACCATTCTCCGCCGTCATTGCGTAGAACCCAAGGACGCTTCGCGCCTGATGTGATCAGTGTAAAGCGCACCATGTGTGTGAGTGACTAATCCCATCGAACCATTCCCTGAGACAAAGCAGGACCTCTGGCTGCTGTGAGCAGGAGGTACGAACTGACAGAAGCGGAGTGATCGCATGCAACACGGACGTGGGAATAAACAGAAACGGCTGAGAGGAAAGATCCCACGGGACCTGAAGCTCCCCAGGATGAGCCGTGGCGTCGGTTGACGTGCGGGAGATATCGGAGAGATGTGATGGAAGATGTGGCATCGCCCGGCTCCCAGCGTAGCGTCTGGACGAGTCGGTAATGAAAGAGGTAGAAAGCGCCAGGTCGAAAGCTGGAACAGATGTGCAACGTGTTCCCAGCGAAGGCAGGCGCTCCGGTGGATTTCAGAGATGATCCAGCAGATTCCAGCCGCAGCCGCAGCCCTGAGCAGCGCAGCGACTCTGCATAGGATCACGCTGTTGGGTTTGCTTTTTAATGTGCGGGACTCAGTGAGAGCTGCTTCAGCACTAGCGCGCCGTAGCTCTGCGTCCCACACACATGTCACGCGCTACTTTACTCATGTTGAGCAGTAAGTGTGGCGCGACTTCCTGTAATCAGAGCGAACAGCATAAAGACCGATGGGACTGGTGAGCCTTCATCACGGCTGCTGGAGGTTTCATTGTGTCTTCACATGCAACCTGGAACACTTGGACTTGTTACGCAAACTCAGTTTTACAGCCTTGCAATTACATTCAAGCACCAAAGGAGTTTCGTGATTAGTGCTGTACAACATCAGTTAAGAATGTGATGCTGGATAATTAGTTGGATATTTAGTGATTAGTTAGTGCTGTACAACATTGGTTAGGGTGGAGTTCTGTGATCGAAGGAGGATTTAGGATACAGAAGTACGAGAGTACGAGAGCTTCGCTGGCTCAAATTGGTCAAACCTCTTTTTCTGCACGTGTCACAGTTCATTCAGTCTTTTTGAACTGATGTAGTGCAAAAAAACAAAACAATGAACCTCCCCCCTCTTTAATCAGGGATCATTTCATCTCCCCCATCCACCCCGTCCTGGTTCGCTCTCAAATGGCCCGCTGGCTTCCAAACAACATGCTAGAAAAACAACCATCCCACCTTTTTCTTTTACAAGCTGATGAAATAAAACGCTGGTATGAAAGGCAGTTGGTGAGATTGAGCTATTATAAGGCGGTGATTCACGCCCAGCACAGCCGAGTCTGGGGGTTGCAACATTATTAGGCAATGGATCATCATCATCATCATCATCTGGGAGATACACTATACACACACACAAACGCACGCACGCACGCACGCACGCACACACACACACACACACACACACACACACGCGTGCGCCCGCGTCCTGTTGGAGAGCATCACCTCTCTTTGTTGTAATCCTTATTCATCCCTTGAAGAGGAGGCTGGGCAAACGAGCGCTCTTTGTTTTTAAGCCGTCACATTGAGTAATGACTCAGGTTCACGAGCAGAAGCAGTTCCAGGACAAGAAAAACACCGCCGAGCTGCGGTCGGCTGCGAGGACGCTCGGCGAGCTGAAGCCGGGAAGGCTCTGGCACCCGCGTCCTCCTCCTCCATTGCATAAAGCCCACCTCACCTTTAGGGTGCTCGCCAAGAATATAACACACACCAGTCATGCAGCGCCACGGTCCTCCGATTATCTAACACTTTGGGAAGTCCAGGAGGATCGTCCTACGGTGTGGACTCGTTTCCTCCTCCTGCTGATACGATGAGAGCGATTCATGATGTAACAAAAGACAAACACAGTTCATCTCCACACCGAGACAATAAAACAGTTCAATACTCGCAAACCGACTTCACTTTGGTGGTTGTATTTAACCACGTTACGTTCTACTGTTCAATTTGTGCATATGGTGAATTACATAAATACATCATGACATTTTCGTATAGTTACATGAAAATTGAAAGATGGAACTGTGAGAGGCTTTTTTCAAATCGAAATCAGGACGAAATTTCCAGTAAAGGCTGCTGCTAACGTCACACATCAAAGCCGGCAGTGTTTCTATTCATTATTGTGAGCAGAGTTGGTGCACTTGTGCACTTTAGCTCAACCAAGTCTGATCGGTCACCATGACGAACTGGTGTTCAGGTGATACTTGTTCATTATTCTGCTGTTGACTCGTGCTACACGCCGCCATTACTGTGATGCCTGTCCTAACAAACGTTGATTTGAGGCGTCCAAGTAAAAAAATTCACTCGACTGGGTCGTGTTACTTCTGAATCAGCCCCGAATAAACCATCACGTAAATCAACACGCCATTGTTCACATGTAATAGTCATGACGGTGCCTCGAGTCTGAGGCGTGAGGGCGTTGGAAGCCAACTTGTTTGTCCACGCTAAAGGGGGCTTTCGTAGCACCCAGCCGAAGCTGGACTGAACGCATCAGAGTGGGTGGGGGTGGGGTGGGGGTGAGCGGGGTGTTGCACGGCACGCTTTAACTCGACCAGCTGATTCCGAAGCACGCTCGGCCAGACGGAAAGTGACCAAACTATCAGAAAATCAATCCGTCTATTTTGTGCACCGAGGGACAGAAAAAGCAACTTGGGAGGTATAGAATTGGCTAAATAAAGATTGCAAGGCTCCAACCTGCGACGTCGGCCTGGTAAACGGAGGTGCCGGGGGGACGGGTGTGAGGCCGCCTCCAATCGCCTTCTTAGGAGATAAATGAAAGTTTGAGGCGAATTTATCTGCGAGCATTCACGGGATCTCACACTGATGTCTGCATGAGACGTGCTGCGCAGGGAAACAGCGCGCAAACAATGAATTCTGACGTTTTTTAATTGTCACTGTCTGAAAAGTGATGGAAGCAAAGTGCTTGCGTGCGCATATCTCACCGAATCCCCGTAACGTGATGCCAGACGGTCGCTGTGAGCGTCAACACACTGCTGCTGGGTCTGTGGACGTAAAACTTAGGAGGGTCTTTATTGAATTTATGTAACTTTAAACATTCCTGGCATTTCAAGCTCGCTGCAGCTGAAACGAGGAGGAACAGAAGTGATTTCACACAGACGAAGGCAAAACGTGGAACAGAAACAGGATTCAAATTTATCAAGACGGATCCCATTTTTCACTGATATGATGATTTTATTAAGTGCTGAAAAAACTTGTGGTCTTACGCTGGAACTAACGCAAAACGGGGACTTCTTCACGAGTGGTTTGACACTGTGGAACCACAACAGATACCCCAATTTGGATTAATTGGAAGAAATTAAAATTTAGCTTCACTCTCCTCATCTGTTGACAGAATCTCTTCCTGAACAACTGTGCTGCAGAACTCATTATTTAGGCTCGTTAGAGATTCTCTGAGGACACAATGTTTGGAGAGAAACTGCCACATATCGCGTTTTTAGGCTGATAATGAGAAGAAACAGAGACCATCGATTCTGCCAAGACACAATTCAGTCATTGTCTCTGACCAGAGTCACTCTCCCTCTATCCTCCCGCTGAGCTCCTGCTATTCATTGTGCCTCGTCCTTGTGCTCGATTGGAAAACATTAAAGCCTGGAGCGTACTGCTGCGTGTGTATGATACTGACATTGAAGAGGTAAAAGGGAAAGCGCTTTGCTTTGTGTGTGCGTGCGCGTGCACGTGCGCCTTCTTCCTCTGGAGGTGCAGCCATGACGTCTAACCAGTGAGTCAGGTCCTCATAATGAAGTTTCCAGGGCGGGATACATGCTCACCTTGGAAAACGAGAAGCGCAGAGAAACGATCCAATCAGCCAAATTGATTTGCGCCGAAGATCGCCGCGGCGCTCCGTCCTCTTTGTAAAGATGTTGCTCTGGCGTGCGGGTGGCAGGCGATGATTAAGCTGTGACCTTTCGGAGGGATTTGGGAGCGAGGATTAACAGATCTCCACTATCAAACAGCAGGATTGTTTTTAATCATTTTATGATAATGTCGACACGCAATCGAAAGAAAATATCCAGAAGCCGTCAGCAAAGCGACCGACTGGTGTTCAATGGTGCTTAAGGAGTTTTTAAAAACTCCTTTGCAACCGGTGGAAGATTAAAAAGTGGACAGCAAGTTAGTGAGTCCATTAATGCTTTGCTTTATGTCTGAAGAAGTGAGCTGCACTATCGATTAAAAAGTGTGTGGGTGGCCTTTCCTACGAACCGTACACAAAACGGCACAAACGCACACTCCTCCCCATCCAGAGCAGGAGCAGGAGACCCCTTACCTCAATCACACCCCGAGGCCTTGAGACTCTGTGCTCTTTGCTTCACGTATCTATAAAAAGAGCTTTCCTCCTCGAAGGAAGCAACAGCAGATCCTCTCCTACTGAGCGCTTCATTACAGAGCGGAGAGAGAAAGCAGGCGAGGAGGAGAAGGACCTCAGTGGAGAGTCGCCAGTCTGGACGATCTGTGGACAAAAGGAAAAACAACAGGAGAGGGAACGCACTCGGAGAAGGTAGGAAGAAAAAACAACAACAACAACATGTTTCTGTATCTGCATGACGGATTGCATGGCTGGAAACAACGTGTGACTGTTCAGAGCGTCTGCTCCTAACGTGAGGGCTCTGCTGCATCGATTAAACACACTCACTGATGGATTGGGGACTTTATTTTCCTCTGAATTCTACAGATGCGTTTGTTGTCTGCTGCATGCTGACTTCTCGTGCCTGATTTGCTTCTAATCAACGTACACCAATAAGTCCAGATGTAACTTTCGGGACCTTTAAAGACATCAATTTATCAATGAACGCGTGACATCTCCGTGTATTTTAATTGCATCTCTCGAGCTACTTTTATCTCGCCGTGTCTGTGGAGAGCAGCTGAGTGACTCATGCTGTAGGAAGAGTGGAGACGAGTCTCTGCCAGAGTTACAAAGACGATGGCCCACCAAGGAGTCACTCCTTAGAATAATGGGGGAGGCAGGGAGAAATAACAGGAGGCAATTTCCCTACCAAGAAAATGAAGCGAACCCTGTTAAAAATTTAATGCGCCCAGATATGAGAAAAGTTGAGGAAGAGAGAGAGAGAAGAGACGATGAAGGAGGAGGAGGAGGAGGAGGAGGAGGGGGGATTTTATGAATGAGCTGTCGGTGGGAGAAATCAGTCAAAGTTGTGTGAGCGGCATGTGTCCAGCAGCACAGCGCGCTCTGCCATGAATATAAGTGGTGAGAAGTCATTCAGCCGGTGTCTTCACCTCCATCAGCGCTCCGCTGAATGAGTGTATTGATTGTGGAGTGTGTGGGACTGATACGAAGGCTGCGACGTCTCTCCCTGCGTTACTGTACGCCCGTGCATTGACCACCTATACAGTGGGGGCGGCACAAAAGCTGACCTTTGGCCACAGACGCTGGCAGAGGAGAAAGAAGCATCAGCAGCATCCGCCTGGTTCTCTCTCTCTCTCTCTCTCTCTCTCTCTCTCTCTCTCTCTCTCTCTCTCTCTCCCTCTTTTTCTGGTTGTTTTTTCAGTCTGACTCTCGGCTGCAGACTTTATAGGAGGCTGGAACATTTTTCACATCCTGCACAGAGCTCGGCAGGCGTCGGCTCGAGCAGCTCGGCACAATAAAAGTAGAGACCGAGCCTCCGCGCTTGAAGCGTCAGCAGCTACAGTCACATCTGCTGGTGTTTTCTTTCATTTGGTTACGTCGGATGTGCATTTTAAAGGTGAAGTGGCCAGTTTATGAACCTGGCAGGAGAAAGGACTTCAACAGCACATTATCAAGTTGTTGGGCGGATTTTACTGGCTTTGGCTTGATGCACAAAACATTTACAGAACCCACAATTTGCTGGGTGAACACCAAACACGGTTTGATACGATCTACCAAAGATTTGGAGGGGCAAAGATGAGGGTAGGGCTTATTGCATGCCCCGCCCCTCTGCCTTATGTTTACTTGATTGGCCAGAAGTCGTCCACAGCTGTGAAGACTCATAAAAGGTCAACGAGAACACAACTCCTCAACTTGGCACCTGTGAATAACTGTAAGAAAATGTGGACTAATTATCAGGATTCACACTGGACGAGCTGAATGTTTGCATTTCTTCAAAGTGAAGCCAAACAAAGCTATATTTTAATTTCAGGAATGCTCTGTAACTCACCTGGTGTCCTGTAAAATGACCACTTCTTCATCCCATACTCAAGACTTTTGTCTTTTTGTGCATGTTTTACTGAAGAGAGCCAGTGACAGATCTGATCTATGTGTTTGTATTAGTTACATATGAAGGAGGATCTCTTTCTCGTGGCTGATTTACAACCCGAGCCGTGTCAGAAGCTGCACTGCGACATATTTGGTCTGATCCGAGTTGTCTGCAACTTAATCGGCTCAGACCTGAGGCAACACTTGCGTCTCTCCCTCGGAGACCCCCCCCCCCCC
>JAUESF010000019.1:2550871-2563991 GCA_032274765.1 Malacoctenus tetranemus | reverse complement strand
CCCGTGGAGCTGGCTGTGACAGTTATTTCACCCTTCTCCCACGCCGCGTCTTTCACGATGTTTATCAATGGTCAAAAAGGGAAAAAAACAAAACAAAACAACAACTCGGTCCCGTCACAAACAGGCCCGGAAGGGACGGGTGTGAGAGCGTCACCGCAGGTCTGACTGGGATAATCCAGCTCAGTCACAGGAAACAATGACGCTGAGGGTGATAAGATTAAATCACACTGGATTGCACATAAATCCTGTTTATTATGACTCCCCTTCCTTTTTTCGTAAGCAGTGTGAAGATGAGGGATTCACACGGTGCAAAATCTTGACTAAACGCTGAATGACGTCGGTGTACTTTCGATTATGGAAATTGTGCATGAGGCCCGAAATCCTGCCAACAGGAGAGGAGGAAGAGCTCGAGCCTGCTTTTCCTCTAAACACGACAGAAGCAGTTTCAACGCGTTTTATTCTCCTTTCGACTTGGAAATATCATTTAAATAAGATCTGAAAAGTTCAACGTTGGGAGTCAAAGTCAAAAATAAGACGCCAAAAGAGTCCTGCTCTTTGTACTTTATCGACAAGTGCCAGCTGCATCTCCGTAACGAAATTAAGACCCATGTCTCCCGTCCTCCAACAATATCCTGAATTCATTAACGACGGCACTAAAAGATATGAAACATGTTCGCGTTCACGCGCCTGAAACGGCCCATTCCACAATATCAATTTAGGTTGACTTCAATAACCGTTATTCAATCCGTCGTCATCCAATGATATCAATCTCACGAGACACAAATGAAATGAAACCGAGCCGACCGGAGGACACTGTGCTGCTGTTCCAAAACAAAGCATCAACACATCGACCCCCCCCCCACCCCACGTCTTCAAAAAAAAGAGAAGAAGAAAAAAGAAAGAGAGGAACTCCTCCTCCCCTGTGATGAAGTTTCATACAAACCCTCAGTGTTGGGGGGGGGGGGAAATGCCCCCTTTGAGGACTCATGCAAACACTGTCACATTTTCCAGCACTTTGATTAGCAGCCACCTTAAAATAAGATGAATGTGTGCCATGAAGAGGACCATCTGTGACAATAACGCGCTGTGTCGAACTCCGAAAAAAGGGGGGGGGAATGTGCAGCTCGCAAGTTAATGTGCAGCCATGACACTCGCCAGCCACAAATCCTGCGATCACCCGGCGTCTAAGATAATGTTTGGAACATGTCACGTTATATAAAAGGAGGGAGGAAAGAGTTACGCAAGCGCCACGATCAAGAGACACCTACTGTTTCCCTTCACCAAAGTGGTGATTTCTGCCCAGCTTGGGGAGGATCGAGTTGGACGTTGGGAGCGTTGGGAGCGTTTGGGGAGCGTGGCGTTGATAAAGGCTCAGCTGTGCACTGAAGAGAGTTCCTCCTCTATGTTTGCAGCTCAGAGCCGCACTCGTGTCTGTGTCCTCGGCACCGGGCTGAAGATGGTGTGTCAGTGCTGGCTGCTGCTGGTGGTGGTGGCGGCGTACCTGTGTGTCCCCGGCTTCGGGTCCGGCTGCCTGGACAGCTCCATCTGCAACAACCTGAGCAACAAAGGGAGGATACTGGTAGGTCCGACACCAGCGCGTCTTTACTGATGTCAGGAGCAGAAGGAGGTTTGATTGATAAAGTTTTGTCTCGTCTATAACTCAAATTCCTCGAAATGTGGACGGAGAAAGTCAGGAAAATCAAACAGAACAGAAAGTCATCGCGTCCCACTTTGTTCTAAAAGAGTCGCTCAACTCAGAGTCCATTCAGTCACGCGAAACACATTTATCCAGAGCGCCTTTTGAACAATTCAGGGTATTTATGACAGAAAATGCTCAAAAAATGTTTTCAAGTTTTGGGAAGCATTAGTTTCATGTTGGGATTTGGGAGGAAGCAGCAGCAGTTTGGAGCTGCAGGCTTGATTTTGGTCACAGATTGAATGTTATTACGAGATGAGGGTCAAATCGAGACTCACCACAACTTTATTACCGAGAAGGTCGGAGCAAAAGTAACAAAATCAGGGAGTGCGGAGGCTGCTATTAGCAACCTGCTCTGAGACAATTAGGTTTGCATATCTCGAAGACGGCCATCATTGGACTTTTCCTGGAAGGAGACAGAAGATCAGCCAGTCTATTGAATTATTTGTGTCTGAGAGAGCAGGTTTGTCCACTCGTGTTTGGCTTGACTGTATTGTTTTTACAAGAAATCAGAGAAGGGGCAAAAGACCTTTTTGGGAAACCATCTGAGGGGTAAAATTAGTTCCGTTTAGAGTCAAAACAACAGCAAGTTGATGAGTTTAGACAGACGACGAAAATCCTCGGCCCTTTGCGCAAAACACCTCAAAAAGCCTTCCCAGTCTTTATGTGTATGTTTCTTGTTTCATGGATGAAAGTGTGAAGTGAACTGTGGCTGTTCTCTCTGTGGTTTCTTCCATGAAGGACTGTGTTCACCTCTGCATGTCTGTGATCCAGACCGGGGTCCCCCAGGCCCAAACGCTGGACACGAGTGTCGACGAAGACGTCGACGAAGACCTCTTGCTCAGCATCCTCCTGGCCACTCTGGCCCCCGATGACCTCATGGACGCGCCGGCCCACAACGAGGCGCGGCGGGCCTACGCCATGGAGCACTTCCGCTGGGGCAAGCCGTCAGGGGACAAGAAGCGAGAGCAGCGGCTGCGGGCCCACAACGACGAGCGGCGCTCCTACTCCATGGAGCACTTCCGCTGGGGGAAGCCCCCCAACCGCAAGCGTCGGCCGGTCAAGGTCTTCGCCTCCTCCCTGGAAGGAGGGGGCTCCGCCGAGGTGGCGTTCCCCCTTCAGGTGCGCAGGCAGCTGAGGAGCGACGAGGACGAGGCGACCGGGGACGGCCTTCAAAGCCAGGGACTGCTGAGGGCCAGGGTCGGCGCCAAGGCACAAGCCCCGCTCAGCCTGCAGCAGAGGAAAGACGGAACTTACCGGATGAGTCACTTCAGGTGGGGCAGCCCACCCGCATCCAAACGCAACGGCGTCCTCATGAAGCCGTGGGAGGAGAAACCTCAGGGGCAGCTGGCCAGGTTCTTCAGGAACATTATAGTCAAGGATGTGCAGAGGATTATGGGCTGAACGGAAGCATGAGTAGTGGAGGAGGATAGTACACAGAGTCTTACTGCCGTTGCATGTTTGTACCCACATGTCTTAATTTCAGACTACAGAAACTTGTTGCAATCTCTGAGCATGTCGCTGCATTTCTTTTTTTCCAGGCCAACTGTTTCTTTCATTGAAAAACCTTAAAGAGATAAAAAAGACGAGGCAGAGCTATGTCAAAATAAAAGCACTGATGCACCCACTGACTGCCGTCAACTTCTTGGCCGCGACTTCCGACCTTTACAAAGTTTTTTTTATGTCCCCCAGTGGGAAACACCCTCACTGATCCAAACGCCTGTTTAAAAGAAGTAAAAAGTGAATCTCATGACAGTCAGAGTTCAAGCTGAAAGAGAAGAAGTGTCGTTATTCAGTTCACTTGCTAAAAGAGTGGCTTCATTTTGTAAAATAACTTCATATCAAAGAACTTGCTCACGGCAAATGATGTTATAGATTATAAATCCCAACAACAGCCACCTGACAAAGGCTGTAAAAAGTACTCCAGAAAGCTACAGATATATTTGTGGTACTTACAGCTGCTCGTCTTTCATGTTGCGTTTAGGACGCGAGAAGTTTTAGCAAAAGCTAGCAAACCATGCTAACGCAGAAGCTAAAAGGTGGGTTGTCGCGTCGCATTATTGTGATGCGTTAAAAATACTTTTATAGACATTGAAACCAGACGACTTTTAAGACGCTTGTCAAACTGTAACAAACTGTGAATAATAAGTTAAGAGGCCAAATGTGTGTTTCAACCGGAGAGACAACACAAGGCAAAAAGGAGCATTGACTCCATGAGGAGACAAACAAACAAATCTAATTTGTTACCAGATGATCAGAATTGTTCCGAACAAAAAATTGGTGATAAGCAGAGGACAGTGTGGACCTAACGGACGAGTCTCGAGGACATTACGGCATTAAGATTAAAAGTTTTGCCTGTGAAGCTGGAGGCAGAAAAGGAAGGAGACAGACCCACATCTCTGTGTGGCGCCACAATGCAGCTTTGACCTGAATAGAAGCATTGGCGTTCATGTTTGTCATGTTTACCCTCTTTGTTTAGCATTGTAACAACGTTAGGATAAGGATCACTTGTTCCTGTGTGCAGCCAATGAGCATGTTTCGGACATGTCTCCAGAAAGGAAGCCAGAGGCCCTCGGTGGATTCAGAGATTTTCTCCGCTGGTCGACTTGAATGATGGTATTTAGATTTGTCAGCAGCGAAAAACTAACTGGGAACCAAACCAAGAAGCCATGATGTGTCTCAGATGTTGACATGAGCAGAACAACATGCTAGTCGATCACCGATGGCCTTCAGGAGCGTTTGGTCGAGAAAGCACAAAGACGGATTTCTGTCTCGAGTTGCGACCTCTCGGAATGTGTTTTTAGGTCACTGGAGTTATCCCCCCCTCCTGGTTTTTGGGGTGATCATTTCCGGGTGGAGGACGCCGCCAAGACGCCCCGCAGACACACCAGCGAGTCAGATGACCTGCACATCACTGGCAGACGCACAATACACGCCTTGTGGCCCCAGTAGTGTCAGAGACAAAGCGCTGTGTTGAAACAGGGATGCTACACAAAGTCACCAACTGTGGTTCTTCAGCCGAACATCCCAAGCGAACAGGTCTCCACCCCCCCACCCCCCCCACCCTCCTCCACCCCCCTCAATGAAGCATAATGATGCTTTGATGAATCCCAGAGATCACACAGCAAAAAATCCCCCTCTCTGCGTCGATGATCGAGTGAAAGGACGAGCCCGTGATCTTTGGTAGTTTGAGATGAATTTATTGTACAACACAGCAACATCACTAGCATGCAAAGTCAGGTATGACACGCATAAGGCATTTTCTCCATGTAAAAGCTGCCTTTGTCACTAGGTAATCCAGTTTTTAAAGTGCAAAGTTCACAGAATGAATAGATTTTGACCTACAGCACTACATTGTAAACAGATCTATTATCCAGACATGTAATGAAGAGAAAAGTAGGTTTTTTGGGATTACCGTCGAGTTATTATTACATTACACAATGCAATGACAACACGCAGACGGACAGATTTACAGGGCTCCACTTGCCGAGTCCAAGATGCTGAAGAGACGCGTTTTACCGGGTGTCACTGGAAGGTTCAGACAGCTGCACGTTAGCTCGGAACATTAGCTTGTTCTTCGTTACCACGGTGGGAAAGGGTCACTGGACGAAACTGTAAACCAAGTCTGGAGGGTTTGGTCTCAGGTAATGACGACGAAGACACACATCTGTGCGAGTGACTCACCCAGACGCACAAATACACACACCCACACACCGACAGAAGAAACCGTCTAAATACACTGTGTGGACATCGCTACACACACAGAGGACACTACGCTGTTAACAGAAATAAGGAGGGGAGGGGGGGTAACAAACAGTGCCAGCTGGACTGCTACACACGTGACGATCGAGGGACAAAAATCAGACATTAAACAAGATGGTGGCAACACAACGCAGTTCATTCACAGAAGCGCCGGGAAGGGAGGAAGGGGAAGTCTCCGCAAAAACGTCACAAAAAACCATCACGGCAACCACGACGACGGGAGGTTTCATTGAAAAGAGAACACACGACGGGTGCTGCTACCTACAGTTGGACCGTGTTGTTAGGCTCCTGCCAAGTTATTGCCATTTATACTTTGATTTTTTAGATTTTTTTTTGTTGTTTTTTCTTCTTATACCTGTCATGTCTGTGTTCCGTGTTTGCACGCACGCACACAAGATGGCTTTCGGACTCGTTTGAATCAGGCTGGGACGCGGGCGCTGCTCAGGAGCTGCTGCTGCTGCTGCCGCTGCAGCTGCTTTATGGCATGAACGCAGAGCACAAGCTCGTTCCAGGATGTGAGGATGTGATGGCGATAATAACTGTCAGGATGGCAAACTCTGGCTTGGAATGGCATCGCTAGTGTTTCTCTTTTTTTTAAATATATAAACATGTTTTTCTCGCAAGTGTTTGAATCTAAAGGTTTCGGTAATACTGGGTTAGTGTTTTCCTCTCTCCACAGATCAGACGTTATGATTTCATGTGATGCTGGCTACTTTCTGGAGATTTGAACGATGAGCATCGAAGCTGATTCCTCTGACACAATCAGTGCAGCAGCAGTCTTAAATCAGAATACACACACACGCACGCACACAAAACATCCCTACTCTGTACATCAGCTTAAAGATTTATATATCTCTCTGTATATACACATTTATATGAGGAGGGAGGAAAAATAAACGATTACTTTGCAGTGTTTGATCTGGTAAACGCTTCAGTAAACACTTCAGGAGTTTCGTGTGGTCAGGACTGTGAAACAGTGTGTCATTGTTTTTTTCGTAATACGTTATTCTTAACTAGCAGTAAGGAGGCATGAAGCAAACAGAGCAGTAAGAAAAACAGGTGGCTGGCATGAAAGAAACAGAAAGAACGAACGAATGAAAGCACTTCTGGCTAAAAGTCTAAAAAAGGCAAAACAAAGAGAAACTACGGTGAAGCAGTGAAACACTGAGGAATGAATTTCGAGAGTCGAGATGAAGGAATAAGATCGGACTTATTCAACACACACAAAAATGCACTGTCAGTTAAAATGCTTACGATTCACACACTCTTCTTTGTTATTAAAATGGAATAAAAAAAAAGAATAAAACGTCATGAAAAAACGCAGGATTTGTTGACCTCAGTGATGAAAGGTATTATGGCACCCTGTAGGAGGCTCCCAGAACGTCCCAGAACTGCAGTGCCACTGAAGATTTCTAGGAACAGCCACATGCAAGGATTCAATTCTTCCTCCAGCCAATAAAAACAAGTGAGCTTTTGTTATTTCCATAGTAATATAGGAGAGAGCAGATTGATTGCTTGGCCGTTTCTCAATTGGAGATCCAGTCGGAGGAGTTTCTCCAGCTGTCAAAGGAAACTAAATGAAGTTAGTTTTACTGCTGCATTTATTGACAATAGTCGGCTTGTTTTGGCTGCGATGAAACGATACGGATAAATTTCGCTCAGCTCAGTTAGTCAAGAAGTGGCTTGTTCTTTTCGTTTGACCCACATGCACTGTGGCTGTGTGAATCCACAGTTGGAGACGATTTTACAGTGAGAATCGGCCGCCCCTCCTCCACCTCCTCCTCCTCTTCCTCCATCGCCTTCCTGTCCCCAAAGGTCAAATAGTTCTGTCGCGCCGCGGTGGAGACCTCAGCGTTTCAATACACACAAAGGTCGGGAAACTTCATCTCGTAAATGGGGACAGATCGACTCTGGCTTTGGCCGTAACCCGACGAGATGGTTCCAGACGGGCTGGGTGGGGGTCTGGAACGGAAGAGGAAGCAGACGGGTCAGTGGCACTCTCGCCTTCATCGTCATGGGAGCGATCGATGCCAGAGATGTCGTTCACCTTCGAAAAACTCCAACTCAAAGTTCTGAGAGCTCCATTTCTTACCTGATTGTAATCTCGAAGATTTGATTCAGTTTGCTCTGCAGCATGGTGGCCTGGAGAGGTCAAAAACATTTAGTCAATCACAGAACAATGAAAAAGGTAAAAGACAAAGACGTTTGAAGAGGTTGTGGTTTTACCCTGGCACCGCAGTGGGCAGCTATCTCCTCGAACGGGGCTTTCTGGAACTTCTCCACCACCTGCCTCCTCCGCTCCCTCTCCTGCTCCTCCATACCAACACTGTCCACTAGAGGGCGGTGGAAAACAACATAATGTTCAATGTGCATCACTGAGTGATGATTGTGCTATTGCAGCTTCATCATTTGAATCTGAGTGCAGGACTCAAATCACCGTCCAACCGAAACTCTGAACACATTTTGGCCTGAATCAGTCATGTCGCTGCACGAGCACACAAGTGAAGTTAATAAAGTAACATACCGATGGCATTTTTCAGCGTTTCAAACGTGATCTCCTCGGCTGGTGTCCTCTGCAGATCAGAAAAACAGGTGAATATAACAATAAACACTGAAACGATGCTCCGGGCTTTTGGATGTTGTTCGTATTTGTCCAATTACCTCCTCCTTCTCAGGACTGTTTCGAGACTCGACCTCCATCTGAGCCGAGGTGGTGTCTCCGATGCTCTTCCTCTTGGAAAGGCGGTCCTCATCTGACAGCAGAGCACAGTCACCATTTTTACAGAGGTTGCAAAGAAACTACATACAAAATGGCAGTCATGAAACCTGCTGGGGATAATTCAGCTTTTCATTCCTGGTTCTGGCCCCTGGACTGGTCTCACCTGTGAACTGTGGAACATAAGGCGTCGCCAGTCTCTCTGTGTTGTAACCACTTCCTCCGAGGACCTCGGTAATCTTTGACTGAAGGAACAGAACATCTCCTTCCACCTTCTCCAGTGATGACGGCAGCCTGCAGGGAAAAAAGACAGAAGTGTGAGTACTTTCTCCTGACATTTATCCAGCTTATCGAGCATTTTAAAAACCAGTTTGGTTAAAAAAAAAAAAAACGGGGAGTGAACCTACTTGGGATTATCCACAAAGACATCTTCAGGTAAAAGGTGAGGACTCTCTTTCTGTCTGACCTCAATCACCTGCGAGGCACAAAGAAAAGTTCCATTAGACATGACACATCTTTAACTGTTGTAAAAGCAGCAGAGGGCCACATCCACACCTCGTGTATGTGCTGGCAGAAGGCTGGGACGGTGGTGAGCTGACAGATGAGGTTGAGGTAGGCAGCAGCAAGAGCGTGAACAGCACAGCGGTTATAAACGGGGAGACCTTCATCAGTGGCCAGAGCCAGGTCCTGCACAACACAAACAACAATAAGAAATGTACAGTAAACACACAGAGGAGTGCAGGAGGAACCTGCTGTGTGACACCAGAAAGGTCATCGTATACGTGACCCGGCTTGTGTTCATCCCTACCTGCAAGGCAAGAGTGAGGCGAATGAGGTCAACCACCACCTCTTCGTTGGCCAGCTCCACGCTGAGGAGGCCCAGCAGAGCGAAGAGGCTCTCGTAGTGCTGCCGGCCGCTGCTCTGCTCCTTACAGCCCAGGTAGATGTGTCGGTACAGCTGCTGGCCGTGCTGTGGGAGGAAGACGAGCAGGGCAGCAGTATGAAGAAGAAGTTGCATGATTTACAAACTACTTCAGAGAAACAGGAACTCTCCAGAAACATTCAGTGAAGCTGAGATGATTTACCTTCTTCATGAACAAATTGTCCTGTCTGGAACATTTGTCAACTTTCAGCTTCAGCACAGAGATGTCCGAGATGCTGCTGCAGGAAGAAAAACAAAACAGGCACAAATTCTGTGAGAATATTAAGAACAAAAGTTGGGGGGGAAAAAACCTCCACAGCGTTAACCTTGTTGTCTTCCTGCATGAACAACCACTCACCTTATGTTGGACAACTTGGGCCTGTTTTCGTGCCGGTCGATGAGACTGAGAAGGATCTGGAGCACCAGGAGTCGAACTTCAGGATCCTCGGTGAGGGAGAGCGACAGCAGAGGCTCCAAAAACGAGCTGGGCAGCGCGGTCAGCATGTTGGTGGTCTGGTAACCTGCAGTCACCTGGGACAGAGATGATCCAAAGACCACACATCACACACAATCAGGTGCATAAAACTGCATCTCCATCAATCAGACGACTGATGGGATGAGAACCAAAACACGTTTTCTGATGCTGTGACTTTCATTGGTAAGATTACATGACATCAGGCACAATTAAAAATATTTTTAACGAGATCAAGCAATTAGAAAGTGAAGCATCGTGCTCACCAGCCTGATATTACTTCTCATTCACATTAATATCACCATGAATACTCCAATAAAAATAATCCCACTGTATTACATTATTATGCATGTGAATGTCACGCTCAGAGGGATGTCATCTGTCTTTTCATTATATTTGTCCCCAGTGTGTCGTTTTGTTCCTGACATTTCTGAAATCCACATTCTCACTCCAGAGACATTAAGAAACACCTTGAATACACTTCAGATATAAAAACTCACCTGCACCAACGACTTGAGCAACATAACCTGAATCATTCTGGTACCCTCGGGCCTGAGGGGGAGAAGAGACAGAACGTTGTTGTTTTTCCTTTGTAAAACGACCAACAAACACGTTGTGAGTCACCATGTTTACGAAGCACCAGCTGCCGAGCAGCTAATTGTTCCATATGAAAATGCAGCAGCATGGTGTGAGATCTGTGAGTCACACACCCGGAGCTGGTGGAGGGCAGAGCGAGGTGAACTCCAGGGACGGGGATCTTGCCCATGATGAAGAGCATGACCTCTGACCTCTGGTAGGTTGGCAGAGTGTTAGCAAATGAACCTGACAGAGAAAGAAACAGATACGAACATTAGGACTGGCCAGATAGATATCGAGGTTGTGGGTGGCTGGAGCATCTGTCAGCTGATGCATGGCAGAGGAAACCCCTAACAGACTGCGCAGACCCACCGATGGTCCTGATGACGGCCTCCTGCAGCTGCCTCTCCTCATGAGCTTTGATGATCTTGGTTCCGATGTTGGTGTTGCCGTCATAAGAGCCAGTCAACTCGTAGTCCACGCTGAGCCGCAGCTGCCGCAGCAGAGTGTTGAACACCTCCAACACTGTGGGACCTGAAAACACACCAAACCATTGAATCGAAAACCTAGCGGCGCTCTGTCATTTGACATATTTCCAACTTCATCAATGTTTTTCTGTGCGTGTGTTACAACTGACCAACAGAGCCACTGGCTGCGATGGCAGCTGCTTCCAGCAGGACTTCCACGATCCCGGCCCGAACCGTGGCCGAGTTCTTACTGTTAGCATCCAGGTGGCCGAGCAGTTGCTGGATAACCAGGTGAGAATGTTGGGACTGAAAAGGGAAGAAAATAAGTGGAAAATAAGTAAATGAAAGGCGACCGATGAAACTATAAATGTGTTTGACGAAGCTGGTGACCGACTCGCACTTCGTTCATGTCCCATATGAAAGACAGATGTGAGAGAAACGGTTGATTCCCTGAACAGAATGTGCAAACATCTTTAATTGCCTCAAGTTTTTGACCATAAATCAGCAGTTCGAGCATGTTTCCAGTTTGCATCCCTCGGGCTTGTAATTACCACTTACAGCGATAAAACGGAGCGGTGTAAATTACACAGATCGTTTAAGAGCTCCATCTGAGGCTCGATACAAGGTCAGCAGAATGGAAGCGAGGGAAAGAAGGTGACGGAAGCACGGTGGGGTTTATGTGGGGTGGTGGATCGCTCACCTGGATGGAGTACATGATGATTTTGAAGCAACGTACTGCAAAAGTCTTGCCCTCCCATAGAGAGTGGTTATCTAAGTGCCTGAGGGAACACACAGATAGAGAGACGGTGAGGATGTAATTAAACGCGGTGATGAGGAGCAGTGAGACACAGAGAGACACCTTTACGGAGGCTCTAATACTGCAAACCCTTTCCCCCCGTCAGGAATGACGCAGGAAAACCGAGAGAGAAATTTCTCTCCAGATAAAGAACGAGAATTCACAACCAAACACTGGAGCTCTCATCCAAAGTGACGTGGACAAAAGTTGCAGAGATGGTCCACAAAACGATCCATGTCGAGGACTCAGACATGATGGAGGTGATTATGGCTGAACAGCTGGTGCAGAGTCCTGCACTCGCTGCGCAGTTGGAGACATTAGGGCAGTAATAGCGTGAGGCATGAGACAGACACAGAGGAGAGACAGTGATGGATGGACAGGAGCTGTGCTCACACGTCACACAAGGACGGGGACTGATTAGACAGAAGATTTTGGATAAGAATTGAATGTGAGATTAAAGAGCGTTGAAAAGAAATAGAAATTGATGGCAAGAAGAAAGTATTAAAGGAAGAGAGAATATGAATAAATCAAATTGGACATTTCAGTTTGAAAACCTGTGTTTGCTCTCGTCTAAAATAATTTGTTTGTGCAGTGGAGCTGTACCTGTTAAGTGAACTGAGGAAAAAGGCACAGTCATGTGCAGTAAGAGAGATAAAACAGTAACAATCCAGACAGATCAGGAGGGATGAATTGATTCATATCAGAAGAAGGAGGAGGAGGAGGAGGAGGCGAGTGAAAGCATGAGAGAGAGAGAGAAATGCTCAAACTCAAGGAGAAACAGCTTTAAATATAACACGAAAATCACATCAACACGGTAGCACTGAGGAAGAACAATGGAGCAATGTCTTCACAGAAAGAGCAATAACTTCAATCAGAATGACTCCCAGTCAGGCAGAACTGTAAACAAAAGCAGCGATGAACAACTGAACCGTCCCGCTGCTTGGTCATGTAAAAAAACAACTCTGTAACCTTGCCATGACCTTGTTCTGCCCCTGTGGGTCATCAAAGAGGAGACATGAAAGAAAGACCCCTTCATCAGGTTTCAGTGATATGTCAACATACAGCTGCATCAAAGCCTCACACACAGCAAACAGATTTTATGAATAAAAGAGTTTGCGGGGTTGTCTCACATCAGCACGGGCGTGACGGCATTCTTGATGTTGCCGTAGGCAGCTCGTCCCAGCAGCTCCCTGAAGCAGCGCTCCGTCAGCTCCACCGGGCTTTCCTTCTCTTTCTCCGACGCCTGGAGCGGAGAGGGAGAGCGGCTGGTCGAGGGGAATGCAGGTGAGGAAGGGAGAAGGGAGGAGGAGGAGAGGAGAGCGCGGGGAGGAGGTGAGGAGAGGGAGGCGAATTGGGGAGGGTGCAGACAGGAGGAGAGAGAGAGACGGAGGAGAAAAAAAAATCACCTTCATTCAATAACACCAACAATCTAAAAATGACTCCAGTTCTCACACAGAAGCATTCAGTTGTTTGCTGTATCACTGCAGACTTTGTTTCTGGGGTGACTCTGCATTTATCTGCAGCAAAAAATAAGTGACAGTGATCGCCGTTGGGTGTGTACACACTTAAGTCTTGTGCATCTGTTATGATCATGAGTGGGAACGTCTGTGCGTGCATGTGTGTGTGCATGCATGCATGTGTGTGTGTGTGTGTGTGTGTGTGTGTGTGTGTGTGTGTGTGTGTGTGTGTGTGTGTGTGTGCGTGCGTGCGTGC
>JAUESF010000019.1:2533732-2546170 GCA_032274765.1 Malacoctenus tetranemus | reverse complement strand
ATCCTTTTGTTTTCACTGAAATGAAAACTGGTGAAATAATATTTTTTTCCACATCAAATCACAGCTGAACTACACAGGAAAAAGTTCTACCGCAGTAAACAAAGGACACTTGGGTTGTTTTTTTTCATTTTTGGCTTCACCTGACAACAAAGAAATCAACTTACCGAGTTGGTCCCAAGGATCTGCAGGCTGGGTTTGTCCGACTCGAGCAGCTTTCGTACCATCTTCAGGAAGCTCTCCACAAACAGATTGATGCTCTGGCAGTGACAAGCCATCAGCAACTGGTCCAGGGCCTCCATGGCTATACACACGTACCTGCATCACGAAAGAGAGCCACACGACATCAGAAAGATTGATGGTAAAAAAAAACCTCTGATGAGCTGCAAACTGTGGACATTCTGAGTATGCACATAGAATCATACATTTTTGTTCATTCACAAATGCAAATGTTTAAATCAGTTAAGTCATGAGATAATTGTGTGATCTTGTGCAAATACACAGCAAATCTCTCAAATAACAATGTCTTTGCAACATTTGTCCTGATTATAAATGGAATAGTTCCCAGATGCCTAATGGGCTTTTAGTGTTTCATTCAAATGGGCTGGAACACCATGAAACCGAGAAATACTTGAATGTGCATGCAGTCCTTGACAAGCAAGAGACAATGGAGAGTGGTGACAGCTGAAGCTCACCCATATCGGTGCCGCGCAACATCCCTCGACAGTCTCTCAGACAGGTACGCTCCGATACGGTCCAGCTTCTCTGGAGCTGACAGAGCGTAGAATGTCAGCTTCTCCATGTTGGCCTTGACCAGCCCATCCTAAGAGGGTGACAGAGAGAAAAACAGAGGAAGGAAAACAAAGTGAAGAATAATAAAAACAAGAAACTTCAGGGTCTCATTCACATGCAGGTCCTGATACGCCGTGGCAGCAGGGACGGAGAAAACCTCCACGTTTTTTCACAAACACATTTGTTAGAGACCTAATTCCTCTCAGGGACATTTTGGGTTAATGCGACCGTGTGCCAACATGCACTCTGCTCCTCAGCCCCAAAAAGTAAAAATATAAACTAGATCACATGCTACTTTTCCCCTTAACCTACTTCTCGAATCTCTGGTTTGGTCAGAGAGGAGCTAAAAACAGTCTTGAGTCCATCGAGATGCTGTTTACAGCTAAACTTTTGAAAAACAAGCAGTCAATTAGGCAGCACTCACAGAAACATGGGTTTCAAAAACTGCACAAATATACCCTGTGGCCCTCTGTGCAATGTCAAAGTTTGTTATGACAACACCATAATGCAATGATGGAAACTTGAAGACCGACTGAAGTGCTAACACACTCCATGTGCAAAGCACCATGTGTGACGCAAGGCCAACTTTTCATTCATAATTAACAGAAAAAGCCTCGCACAGTGCAATGTTTACAGACTAAAATAAAAGACATTTTTGCTGCACACATTTTTTCTATTAAAGTGGGGAATTTGCAAGGTACAAAATGGCACTTTCCAGTTTAAGTGGCTCAGCGCGTCACAGTACTTTGACATTTAGCCAGTATGTGAAACAACAGGAGTGGGAAATAACAAGCTTTATACTGTTTATCTATAGTTGAGCTAATCTCATGATGACAAGTCAAAATGTCATAACACAAACATAGCAGCATCTATGAAGGAGAAAGGAAAGAGACGCTCCAACACCTAGTGTAAAGAAAGCTACACGGATGAGCAGAGTTTTTTGTCCTAATGTTTAGACGACCGAAGGCCAATGTATACAAGCTCGTAACTTTGCTTATTAAAAAGAAAGAAAAAGCTGACATTGAAAACCATTACCACAACACTGATGCTCAAAACACTGGAACAATTACTCTCTACTGTGAACATTTAGTTTACTGGAGACACACACAGAGAAAACAGACTGTATTTATCAATCTTCCTACCAGTCATTTAAAAGAAATACAGTAAACACATAAAAAAAGAAACACACCCCCATGCTCACACAGTGTGACACAATTTAAACCATTGTTATCAGAGAGCCTTTTTATTCCAGAGCTGCTGGGAAGCCATTAGCTAAAGACTTGGTCACGGCAGCTCAGAGCCAAACTTAGAAATCCCTTTTGGAAGCACCATGTGCAGGTGAACACACCCACAGAGCAGGTTACAAAATGAGCATAGATTAGCTCGTCTCTGTATGGCAGATTTGGGAGTCGGGTTGAAGGGAAAAATGGGTTACAGCATAATGGTATAACGTATATATTTAGTGAAAGGAAATAATCCTTCTCATCTCTTCTCAAATTAGTTCTCTTTATGAGTCATCTGTGTCATATAGAAAAGGCCAAATGCTTTTTTCAATAAATGGCCGATGGATATTAAAGAGCCATTCTAACCGCTAACTGGGGCAGCTTGCCTTCAGCAAGCTCAAAATGTTCCTTTATAAATGATACTATAAACGGGAGAATAGTGTATTGACGTCTGACATGAAGACAGCAGAACACAGCATGACTGAAAGGAAAGAAACCGTCACTTTTTTCTCACCTCCGGATCTTCTGGGAAGATGTTGTCTACAAGTCTCTTGTACCGAGGCCTGAGGGCCCCGCAACAACCACAAACCCCTGAGGAAGGAGAGATAAAGAGGGGGAGATAAACAGAGAGATGGTCAATTAGACTTGTACTGCGTGGCTGACATAACAAGAACCGCAGCAGAAGTGTGCCCTCTTGTTCGCATCCATTTTCTGTTGTAGCATTGCTTGTTTGTTTTATTTCATGCAAACAAAGCAGAACCAACAAGACAGATCTCAAATCAGCCACTTGATCCATTAAGGTACATATTTCAATATTTTGCAGTCATTCTATATGTGAGAGAAGCAGGATTTGGGAAGAATGTGATCACATGAGACTTATACCAACAAAACTCAAAGGTTAATGCACTCTGTCCCATTTACTCAGAGTCCACTCAAAGTAGAGCAACACACAGTATGAACAGTGATATCTCTGATTTTGCATTGAGAGGAAAGCAGGCTGCCAGAGAGAGACGATTTCTGATTGGTTGAGGGAGTTCAGCAGTGATGAGTCATATGGGGACCCAGAGAGAGAGAGGGAGAGAGCAAGAGTGAGCGAGAGAGAGTGAGCGAGAGAGAGAGGCAAAGATACAAAAATGGGGATAAACTCTGAAGCACCCAAATATTGCTGTAGCCCCTCATGCAGCTGTGAATCAAAATGATCATGTCCCTGCTTTCATTAAACACTCACGACGTGAGTTTGAGAGTCACAATAGCTGCCATTAAAAAGTAGGTCATTACACCATCACCAGCACGAGTCACAAAAGCAATGATTGCTTGACACATCAAACGGTGAAAACCAAAATGTAATGTACAATAAACAATGGTAGAATAATGTGCCCCAGAAACCAACGTGCTTCTTTCCTTCCTGCCACCGATTTTCCTTCTTTCTTTTCTCTCAGTGAAGGACGATGTCGCATTACGTCTTATCTTAGATGCCGTTACACAGATAGAAGCCCCCATTTCACAGTAATCTTGTTGACGTTTGACCAAACATCAACAAGATTACCAACCGGTGAACTGCTGCCCCCTTTCCAACAGTATAGTGCAGCTGCAGATGTGTCTTCCTATACAACAGTGTGGGACAGCTGCTGGAATGCTCCCCCATCAACAATGCAGCACGGCCAAGATAACGGTTTATCTTTTAAATCCAACTCTAGAATGTACAAATGTTTAACTAACGCAGTCAGCCCCATCCTTCGCTCCTTGTCATCATCGCTGCTCACATTTTGAGAGACTCAGACTCCCCCAGAGAAAAAGACTGCCCAAACCAGCTGTCACCCAGCACAACTCGTCCCACAAACTCCTAAATTTGACTTCATCTGCAAGGTCTGTAAAGAGATAATTCTGCACCGTCCAAACAAAACAAGAAACACTTCTTCTGCATCTAAAACATCAAGTACACAGATAAACAATCTCTCTACTTTCATACCAACAATAAGTATTAATTCAAATGTTGGCTGCTTTAAGGACTGTGGGTGCAACACCACTGTGCACACACAACTTTGACAAATTATACATGCATCTTCATCGCACACGTTCCCAAACCTTGATTAGCAAACTGAATAGAAGGACGGACTAAAATGGTGCTGAATGACCTTTAGCTAGCAAGAAGTGTGAAACCACAATACTACAGTCGGTCCCCTTCTGGGACAGACTGTCTGTTATCAGTGACCCTCACTGGGAGGAGGCAGGCAGGACGTCCTTGAAAAGCCTTTAAATAGAGGAAAAGCATCCCTGGTTTGGTAACGAGTTAAAAGCCCCTCGGTTTTACTCTGTCTGCTCTCTAAAACTTCATTTGAACTCCACAGCAGGAGTCGGGTTGGTGCTTATCTCCGAGAGCAGCGTGCCAAATCATAGTGCTCCCTTTTTCGTCCATCACTTCAAACACTAATGAGGCCGATGCACCCCCTCCTCCCCCTCTTCCTCCCGCCATCAACCGGCCTCCTACCACCTTCCTCTCTCGTCCTCACAGTCCTGGCCCACAGCCTGAGAGTAGGAGTCGCCAATGAATTAATGAAAATGCAGCAGGTCCCCGGTGTGGAAAGGAAAGGGTAGAGGACAAAGAGTGACAGAGAGGGAGAAAAAAAAGGAGGAGGCAGATGGAACTGTGATGGGGGAGGTGGATTGAGATGCACGGAGTGAGTCACAGATTAGCGCTACTTATTGCATCTTCAGTGTCCAGTACAAATCTGTCCTGGCCTCTTTGTCCAACAGGGAGGGACCAGGTTTTTGGAAGACAAAATTGGGAAACTTTAGTTGCTAGTTATTGTCCTAAAAACTCACTAAGCCCTTTCAAAGTCAGAGGGTGTTGCAGACAGTTTAGATAGCTTAATAATGGTTTGGACTTTTTTTCATGTTTAACAAGCTGCAGAAAAGTTGCGTAATGCACCTGAATGGTTTTTTCACAAAGACCACCGCAACACTTAAAAAATTGACTTTCGACAGCTCAAGAAATTTATTGTACTTCACAAACCCAGCAAGGCCACTGTGAATAAAACTGCCACAGTCTAAAACACTGACATATTCTCTGCAGGAAATTACTCCATCTGACTCAGCGGGACGGGAAAAAAAGTCCTGCATCCTTTCAAAGCTGTGTTCAGAAAATAAAGGCAAGTTGTGTTGTGTTCCTGGTAATGATGGGTTAGTGAGAGAAAAGCTAGGAGAATGCAACAAGGTGGGTGGACAAGGATTCGGATGGCAGCTGTGAAAAGCACACATTGCAGGGGGTCTCACGACATCCACCCACTCTGCATGGCATGCTGACAACACATTTAGTGGCTGGACATTGAACTCCTCCACATCTCCAAACACATACAGTAAGCCCACATACCATGACCGCGCACACTTAAGGGGCATGCAACAGAAGAACAATGAATCACCGGAGCCCGGTCGATGCAACACAAGAGCAAAATAGGGATCAACATCTCTCCAGTTGTTGCAACTGAGCTGAGGAACCCCTGTTTCACTGATTGGATTTTATGAGGGTATGTGAAGGGTCTCCATCCTTACAAAATCAGCACAGCAAGGAGCCAGCCAATCACTAATCTATTTTTATCCCGGTAACAAAGGGCTAGTACATTAACAGATTACACTCTCCATTTCCCCCTGGATGTCAGCTTAACATTTCCACATTAGGGTGAGTAAGAGTCAGAATGAAGGGAGAAAAAACTGCTCACTCCAGGGAGAATAATGGGAACAGACCAAAACCCATGGCTACTGAAGACACATTGGTGCATCACACTGGGATGAATGATTTGATTTACATGTTATTAATGTTGACGGACATCTCCTTCAGCATCACTTTAAAATTACTGCTGACATATGACAAGCTGATAAAACATGTTGGACTTGTGCTTAGACACTTACTGCATGCCTGAAAAAAAACAGGTTTGTGGTTGACGTTCTTTCAGGCTAATCACAATTCAAACCTGTTTAAAGATAAGGTATTTTACAATGCTGTTTCAAACAAAATGTTGAATATGAAACAGAGTTTTTTGTTTTGCATGAACAGAGTTGACAAATTCTCTTCACACTTTTGTGAACCTAGGTAAAAAAAGGAAATGTTGTTTGTGAAGTATCATTTGGAATCAGTATTCAAGGCTATCACACATTGGCAAAGAAAAACAATATAGATTCCTAAAAAAAAGAAAAGTAAAGGGCCAAAGGAAAGCAATACCAGACTCACACTCAAACACACACATGATAGAATGCGACGAGCAGCCCTTCCCACCTTGCAGTGTCATATCTGCACCTGCTGTGCCAAAGCTGCTCTGTTGTGTTCAAAGTCACATGGTGGGCAAGAGAGTAAATATAGTCCAGACACCCTGCAGAGCCATGATATTAAACACAATGGGGAGCTGAGTGTGTGTCCGTCTGCATATTTGTGAGAGAAATGTGACAAAATGAGTGGTAAATGTTGACCAGTCACCTTCTTCTGGGGTCACTCAACGGTCTGAGAGGCCAGTGACACACACACACACGGGCAGTATCTTCATAATCAAGCAACAGCTACCTGTCCAAAACATATACACGCCGCTTCTCACGACTGTGCATGATGCCCTTCAGGGGTGTCATTACATAAGAAGGATAGGAGGGGAGAAACAATGTCCTGCTATTTTTACATCAGTAAACATCGCTAAAAAGGGAGAATGCATGCAGCGAAATTCCAAACAAACAGCAGAATCGACAAACAAAGAGAGGGACAACATGTCAAAAGGCGAGAGGAAGGCAGACAAATACAAATAAGCCAGGCTGATTCAACAGCCAACTAATACACTGATATGCACATGAGCTGGTGTTCTTGGAGAGGGAAAGCAAAGCAGCAGATGAGGAGAGGAGGTGACTATCGTGAAGGAAAAGCTGGCAGAACGAGGAAACGCATGACACACAGTTGGATACGTTGTGTTTTTTTTTGTTTGCTGCTAATACAAGGAATGACAGCTACTCAAACACCATGCGCACACATAACCACATCAATCTATCCAAACATCTCTCGGTCACAGTCGTGCCTTATAGGAATATTTTTAGGGGGCGCCAACATGTGCATACACATATGATGAGTCCGTGCACATGTTCATGTTTATGTTGGGTTTTTGCAGCCAATAAATCCACACAGACTCAGTCAGAATCAAAGCAGTTGTTCAATCCACAGTGGGAGGAAGTGAACATGGCTGGTATATTATAACCAGCACATTGATGTCCGGAGCCAGCTGCCAACAAATTCTCATGACACAAGGCTGATCCGACACACTATGAATCACTGTCAAACAGCCACTGAAACTGGGCTAAGAGAGACTCCAGCACAGGGCTCCATTGCTATACACTGAAGGAGCTGCACAGAGCAGCCAAGCTGAACCCACCTCTCCAGTGTGCAATGTCTGCGTTGATAATTCATTAGAGCCTACTGACAAAAATCTTTTCCCCGTCAATATGCTGCAAAGCAAAGCTGCCTACATCGTTGATTAGCATAATCAATGAACCCTATTCCAGCATGACCCAGTAACACTCAATGTACATATAAGCTTGACTTTAATCTGAGGCTATTTCTCAGTTTGTGACCAAGTAGGTTAAATCATTCTTTTAACAATACATTCACAACTTTTACTGTTTTCAAGATAACAAGACTTTATAAGCACCATAAAAATAAAGACAAGTTATGAAAACCCTTCAAGAATGAATCAAAATACATTAGACTCTGTCTATCACTTAAGTTTCAGACAGTAACATGCTGTTACATTCGCAAAGAACCAATTATGACGGTCTGAAGTGAAACACAAGAAGTATGAGTGAAAAAGAGTTCGAAAAATTAAGTGTACCTTACCAAAAATAAACATCCTTTTAAATCAAAAAGTGTGAAGCAAATTGTGTATTGTCAATAGAGTCCAAGTTGACATAGCGTACTTTCAGCAGACGCTACACTCTGGTGACAGCAGCAATCTATCGCCACAAAGCTTTAGAGAAAAAACGTGTTTAAAGAATGAAGGAAAACTGGCTAATCGCTGCATGCTTTGCATTGCTCACATGCTCACAGTGCCCTGATCACACACACACAAATAGGCAACCTTAAAATGACTGCTATTCTTACCGTACATCGATCGTGCTGTGGAGTCTCTCACTACAGACGCTTATGTTTCCTTATTGCAGCTTCAGCTTTTCATGCAGACAAACTGCCGTGCCTAGAGGCACTGAAAATGCACACCAGCACCCGCACACACGCACACACACACCGCTCACTCTGGGATAAATGCCTGCACATGTGCTTCAAGCGAAAAACGCATATGAATGTGCACCGTGATTGGTGCAGAGCGGGGCTTGATGCTATGATTTACGCACACGCGCACACACACACACAAACAGTCCTTTCTTGTCATGCAGACACACACACGCAGCACACAAGCATTTACACACTTGCGCACAAAAGGAGACTGAAAGTCAGCGTCAGAGAAAAGCGTGCCGTGATGACCTTGGATTTTCACATTTTTCTGCCACAGCGCTGCTTCTCAGAAGGGGCAGTGCACGTTTCACATGCAGGCGCACACACAAACACGCCCACCTCGCTCCTGATCAATCTCTCAGTTGCAAAGAGAAAAAAACATAAGAGAAAGGGGCAGTGACCAAGGGAAGGAGTGAAATGTGCACCACGAGGATAAAAAAAGGGAGAAGACCTCCCTCCCACGCATCCTCCTCCTCCTCCTCCCTCCTTTCGCCCCCTGCTTGCATCGCGCGCTCTCTCTCTCTCTTTCTCTCTCTCTCTCCTCCATCGTTAATCTCCCCATCGCTCCTGCATTACTTTCAGTTCTTTTTTCTACTCTTATGCAATTTCAAGCCACACTCTCATGCTCTCTGATCAAAATGTCTTTCTTACATTTCCAGTCCTTTAAAAAACACTGTCACTGCAAATAGCCACCGTGATCGCTTGACGGAAACCTGCCTATACATTTTTAATAAGTCTCCTTTAAAATGCAGTCACACTGTAGAAAATATGTGCACTAACACTTAAAATAAATGCGAAATCACAGTTTGATCGTGCTCTTAAATCTGCCAATACAAACGTGCATGAATGAAACTCTGATATGAAGCTGGCTTAGGTTTCTAGCTTGCTTCCTGTGCAACATGAACACACCACAGGAACACAACTTTCAAATCAATCAATGCTTTTATCTGCATTCCCACAAAGACGTAGCTGTGGCAAACACAGAAAGAGACATCTGATCATATAATTGGCTCTAATGTGCAAATTTGCAGAGGAGCCTGAACCCTCATGGTGCTGCAGTGTCCTTGTAAAAGCCTGAATGAGTGCTTGAAATGTAATTACCTTCAACTCATCTGTTCACAAAACATCAATATTCCATATATCAACACTGAAATATGAGCTGGATTTTTCAAAGCCCGACAAAAAATACAAATCCAAAACACACAACAACCACGATGGGTATATCTCCAAGATTCATTTCTGTGTGGACAGCTGAAGTCTTACATTACTGTGCCTCCACTTTGTGAGAGAAAACAGCATAAATACAACCCGTAGGCATTCAATAGGGCGTGAGAAATCCAAGACTCACCATCAAGCTTCCATTTGCAATTACCAAAAGTGCTCATCTGCCACTGATTAAATTGGGAAAAGCGAGTGGGTTACATCAGGACGGGATCAATAAACTGAAGATGAAGGCAAATTGATCTCAGTTGGGCAACTAATACAAACCCATTCGAACAGGGCTTTTCTTTGGTCTGGAGACTTTAACCTATTTAAACACTCTGCTTTGGATTACAGCTTGGATCACAATTTACCTTCTTTGGAGGATTGTGTCTTATATGTTGTCATTTCTTCAATAATTGGCTTCGCGTCCAGCCAAAATCTCTTACTCGTCGTTGCTTGCCAATAATTCTACTCAATGTAATTGTTCAAGTTTGTGTATTGATTTTTCTGTAGAAGAAGAGGCGTTTCTTTAAACTCATTTTAACAGAGGGCACTTTGATGATTTTGAACCGAAAGTCTATTAACATTAAAGCTGAAAGCAATTCAATGACCCACACTGAAAATAATACTGTGCAGGAACAATTTGTGCAAAGTACCAGTCAGAGCCAGTGTTGGCTCACTGATGCACTGAAGCTTCAGCAGTCCTCGTAAAATGACCAAACTCATTTTAACAGGGACGGGAAGTTGTTCACATCGAGTTACAACCTCAGAGACCAGTTTCTCTTTCCCCTAATATCTATTTTTAATCACACAATATGGAGCTGGGACACCACTTTTCGATGAAATGGTTCACTGTGAGAGGGAGCAGAGGGAGAACAGAGGAAGCAGTGTTGTCACTCACCCTTGCCAACACGGTGGTCCAAGAGGGTCCGGCAGTCCAGTGCCAGCCTCTGAGTGGCCGGGACATCGGGCGCAGGCAGAGGCATGGTAGGCAACAGACACGCACACTCTCAAGCTAACACTACTCCTTTCATAGACCGCTAAACCTGTCTAACCAGAGCCAAAAACCTGTATTACACCTCAACAAACTGACCACAACACTAGAATTACGAGACTCTTAAAAGAAAGGAAGTAAATCTACCATAAGATGCAACTGGCAACGACAGGCATTGTACATATCCGTAGGAAGAAAAGGTTGTTTCCAGAAAAGCCTGTTGAAAAACAGCACAAGTCTCCACCGAAAGGTTTGACCTCAAGACAAACTCATCACCAGTCCCTGCTAAACACCAACCGGTGCGTCTCTGTCTGAGATGTCCTCGCAAATCATGTTAGTACATAGGCAGGTTATTCGCATTAACTAAGGGATTAGCGATTAGCCCTTCAGCAGCAGCTCTGCTCCCTGCGTGCATCTCACTCATTAATAAACATCTCACTGTCACAATGGACCTCACTATCCACCCCGGGTCTCGCTCTGGGCCAGAGAGAGAGGGCAGAGAGAGAGGAGGGTGGAGAGAAGCGGGGAACAAGGGGCACTGACTGTGGGACAGTCCTTCAGTCAGTGGGCTGGAGTTGCAAAGAATGAGGCCATGGATGTCAACAGATGCCTCCAGAAGCAAAAGAGTTGGCTGCATCGTTTCTGAGTAAGTTCACACATCACACGTGCACCCAGACATGTGTCTAACATCATTGACTCCTCCCCAGCAAATACCTTTCACTTCTGATTGCTGAATGATAAGGTGAGATCTCAGCAAATGTTTTTTTAATCATAATATCAACCAAGTCTTTTTGAGAGAAAGTTTTGGAGGTGATGTTTCATTTCCCAAAGCAGTGGTCGAGCAGGAGTAGTACAGTTTCGCTGGTAACTCACCTGTCATGTTTGATATCGGTCACCAGGAGGCGTTGCTCCTCCAGGTTCACGCAGAGTGGGTGATGGGTGGCACTTCAGCCCCAAACCGAGTCTCCGCTACCGCTTGGAAAACCAGGAAAGCCGCCGGATCGTCTTTGGCCTGCTAAAGCCAGGTACATCGCACAGATTAGCCAAAGCGACAGTAAATAAAGTTGACACTTGACAGTGTACAGACAAAAAGAAGCAACATGCGATGTGAATTTTCTGAAATTTGACACATGGACTGTAAAAAATGACCAAAAGCCGGTCGAGCGGAAATGTTGAATCATAGCAACTGACAGTTGATGAATTAAATGTTAGCACTGCTAGCTAGCACTCGTTCCTCTACCCAACCACAGCTTCGCTACATTTCAATGAACTTCGGACATTACCTTGCCTGTTCAAAACCAGTTTGTTGAGCGCGTTAAGTCAAGTTATTCAAGTGTAAGCACAACTGTATAACCTGTTTTCCGTTGTGGCAGTTGGGTGTGCTAACGCTAGCTGTAACTCTCATCAGAACAAGATTAGTTATTAAAACGCTTACCATGAATTGAACTGAATAAAAGTCCGGGGAATATGTGGTACACGGGCTGTTAATGTCGGACTCCTCCTTCGATGAGCCACCACATATTAAGTTGAGGCAGCGTAGGTATCCCTCCTCCTACCAGCTGTTACTCTGGTTAGCTCAGCGTGTATATGTGTGTGTCGCTGTGTGACAGCCAACCTCCAGTCACTGAGCTGCTTTACAAAAATCATGTCCGGACGTGCATTTTACAGCTCCTCGATCTTTGTGCTCGATAAACAAAATCTTATACCAGTACTGCTGGTTAGACACCAAAAAACATGTTTGGTTTGGTGATATATAGCATCAACAGGCACCCATACCTAAGTGAGTGACTATTACTTACAAGCAAAATATCATGAGAGATCACCGTTTTATAATCATTTTATAACAGTTTTTTCCTACAAAAGTTAAAAAAAAAGAAAGAAACCTACAGTAATAAAGGTATTAAAACTACTTTCTAGCTGCATTATAATCAATTTATTCAGCAGATGTTGCAAGCTAAATCCTGAAACTGCACACA
>JAUESF010000019.1:2494154-2508170 GCA_032274765.1 Malacoctenus tetranemus | reverse complement strand
GATGAAATCCCCCTGCCTCTCATTATAGGAACCAAAGTCACTGGTAAGAGGGCTGAAATGAACTGTTATATTTAGCTGCCATGTTAATCTGGGGTGAAACATTACAGTTTGCATAATTAATATCATGCACAAACTTGTCTTATCCACCAGCAAGCACATTTTGATTCCTGGATTTTAATCCACCAAAAATGTCTTGTCTCTGTTCACAAGCTCGGCTGCGGGGTGTCCATGATGGGCTCTTCACGGGGCAGATTGATGCCGTTGACACGAGTGCTGCCACCTATCGTGTCACTTTTGACCGCAATGGCCTGGGAACACACACTGTGCCTGATTATGAAGTCCTGGTAGGCCTCTCTCTTCACTGTGCCAGTGTCTTGGTCGTCTGAAAGTGTGTTGATCAGACTAATCATGTTACATTTTTTCATGTGCTTTTCAGAGCAACGAGCCCAATGAGACCATGCCCATCTCAGCCTTTGCACAAAAGCATCGATCAGCTCGCTACATGCAGAACATCATGACTCCACCAAGAGGGCCCTACCCGTCCACTACCACTCCTGTCCACATGGTATTGTTTATGTAATATTAAATGGCTCTGATGCCCTGCCAAGGTTGATCTCATGCAACAGCTGTGAATGATTTCTGTCTGTCTCTAGTTTTTTTTTGTTTTTTTTCTGGAAATCGGCTTTGGCTCTAAGTAGGTTTATCTGCTCAAACAGCTGCTTTGGGGGCAGCGATTTATTCACAGACATTGCTGCACTGCAAACTCCACGAAACAAACAGGAGCAGATAATCAAAAAGATGCTTACGACTGAATCGTCGTTTCCTTTCACAGGAGAATGACCCTCTAATCAATCAGTCACCATGGAGGAACAAACTGTCCGGTGCTGAGGGAGACACACTGGGAGGCTTTCCTGTTAAATTCCTGGTCCAAGTGGTAAGTGCTTCCTTCCACATGGAAAACACATGGAGGGACATCTTCAAATCTGTGTTTAAACACATTTTGTGTCTCAATTTTTCCATCACCAGACGAGGCTGTCCAAAATCCTCATGATCAAGAAAGAACACATTAAGCAGTTGAAAGAAATGAACACAGAAGCTGAAAAATTGGTACGGTTGTCATAAGTGGAATAAAAAGCCAAAGCAAAACATACTGAATATTTTTGATTAAGGCTGAACTGATTGTGTTTGTTTTTTAGAAATCATACTTGATGCCATTCGACCGAGACTTTCAGCAGCGGTACGCTTCCACCGTGCTTGAGCTGGAACAACTTAACAAAGATCTGAATAAGGTGCTCAGTGAAGTTCGGCAATTCTGCTGTGAAGTAAGTCAAACTCATGTAAATCCCTTTCAACTCAAAACTTTCATCTTTGCTTTTCTTCTGCAAAATCACGTCTTGATCTGATCCATCGTGTCACTTGGACCAGAAGCATAAATTTATTGTTCGTCTTTATTGTGCATCTGTGCAGCTTGCCCCTGATCAGGGAATGGTACCGGCCGACCATCCCACAGAGCTGCGGCGGCGATGTGAAGAAGAAGCCCAGCAGATGGTGCAGATGAGAACCACCCTGAAGGACGGACAGCCGAGTGTGATAAACCCCAGCCTCACACAGCTCATCTCTCGCCTCACTGCTCTACTTCTACAGATCAAGGTAGAGAACATACATCCTGTTCTATTGGTTTTCTCTCACCATGGCCCCCCGAAGGACTTTTAAATCAATGTTATGACATCTAATATTTTTTGCTTATGAATCCTTCTGATTTGTTTCAGTGTTTGGCAGACGGAGGAGATCTGAATTCATTTGAGTTCAAATCTCTCACAGACTCACTGAATGACATCAAGGCCTCTATTGATCCCTCCAACCTCAGGTAAAAATACTGACATGTTTATTTGCCTACTTCGAATTAGGCTCTTTCTAAACTGAGTAAGAGCTTGTGATTTATCTTTCTGAATACTTGTATAAATATTCCCTTTTTTCAGTTTTCACCATGACTTAATCATTTCTGTTTTTCTCTCTGCAGCTGCTTCCAGAACAATGTTGAGATCCATGTGGCACACATCCAGAGTGGCCTTAGTCAGCTGGGAAATCTGCATGCATTTGCTGCCAACAACACCAATGCAATCTAAGTACCTGTTTCAGCCTGACCACACACTGGGGCATGCGCACACGTGCACAGACCAGTGAGGTACATTAATGTTTTTTGGAAGTGGTGCTGTCACCTGAATTGTTGAGACTGCAAAAACAAAGCTTGTCGATGTTGTGGATCACCTTCATATAATCTGAGTTTGGAGTTCTGCCCAAGTTTCCCAAGGTTGGATCTGGGAGGAGGGGAGTGTTGGATGTTTAGCCCCTCATGCCGCTTCCCTGATTTTATTGTCTGAAAAAATGTTTGCGCACCCCACAGATCACAGGCCCAGAAGTCTTTTGCTATTGCTGAAATTCACATCTCCACACTCAACAAACGAATATTCTCGGTTTCATGTGCCAAACATTGATTCAAACTGTTTTTATAGTTCATATTTATTTATTTTCCAGTAGGTGTATGAAACAATATTTTGCTATTTCTAAAGTTTCCCTCTGTACGTGTTGTTCTGGTGCTCCACTGATGGTAAGCACAGGGGATGCTAAAGAATGTTTTATAAAAGTGTTTATTGTAGATAATTGTACAATATCTCTGATTGTTAGGATTATTGACAACATTTCTGTAGTGTTCTCAGAAATGTCTTTTGTAATTTTGTGTGCACTGAAAAGAGATTTTGGTATTTTTATAAAGGAGAGTTGTGGGGTTTTGATGCGTTTTACTCACTGAGTTCTTAGCATGGCTCTTCCCACCAACCCCCCCCCCCCCCAACACAGTTCAGTCCCACATCACAAACCCTGTACACTCAAGGCAAACCTTTCCTCAAGGGTCTCCCTTTTTTTGTTTTGTAAACTTGTATATGAGAGTGCCACAGGGCAGTTGTATATAAATGTTTTTGTCTTTTATATTAAACAAGTTGCAACAAAGTTTTTGGTCATCTCGGATTTTTATTGACATGGAATGTCCAAAATAAACAAGATTGACATATTTTTACAGTTTTGTTTCAATAAATACAGCTGTTTATACCTTCTTACACTGGATGTTTATTCCTTTTATCAGTTTAGTGACACCTCACATGAAACCACTGAAGCCAGCCATTTGAGTTGTGAAGTCCTGTGCTTCTGTGGAAGGGCTCAAACTGGTCCTCTGGCTCTCACTCATGGAAGCTGTATCTGGCATTGATTGTCCTCTGGTGGTGATCAGTTGAAGTTACCCGCGGTGGAAGAGGGGGGATGACCACCTTCATCTCCGGCCCGATCGTTTTGTTTGGTGGGAAGTTGTCGTACTCGAGGAGGACCTGGGCACAGTGACTGTTGGCCATGTTGGCCTCCATTTTTGGATGATGCAGGTTCTCCTTTCGATAAAGTTGGGGGCACAGATTGTGCGGTTGTGCCTGCTCAACTTCCATCCCGGCGCCCATCTTGTCGTAGCTGCAGGAGGCGGCCGCCGCGTGCTCGTAGCTACTGGATTTAGTGGGAATGCTGGTCCTGAGAGCAGCCTCTCTGTTCTGGTGTCCCAGCGGCCCAAAGCCTTCCTGTAGTCCGAAACCTGCCATCATGTGTGCCTCACTGCTGTGATCACCATAGCCTGTGAAGGAAAACAAGAGATCTCTATTTTATCATGGATGTGGGTCAATTTGAGTGTGTCAAGCAAAAAAAAAATAAATGAATCAACGATGCCAGTGAGGAAAAACAAACAAAATAGGCGGCAGTGGGACAACAACTGACCTGTCTCAGGACCAGCCCTGCTTTGGATTTGGCCGAAGGGTCCGGCTGCCTGCAGGTTGGTGACCTTCATGGACAATAATGATCCAACTTGGCGGCGAGTCTTGGCCCTCCTGTTCTGAAACCACACCTGGAGTAAAAAAAAAAAAAAAAAAAAAAAAAAAGGAAACAATTCAATGCACAAAAACGGGCATCAAGGTTTGCAGACAGACTTTATCCACCTGAGAGTTTAGGGTGTCTGGTCCAGCTTTACCTGGATCCTGGACTCAGGGAGGCCAATGAGAGCCTCCAGCCTCTCTCGTAGGCAGATGTCCGGATATTTAGTGTTGGAGTACACATTTTCCAGCACTTCGATTTGCTGCTGGGTGAAGTTGGTCCTCTTTCTCCTGTGGGTCAGCATCATCATGCAATTCTCTGGCTTCGGGGCTGCGTTAAAGAACATTGTTCCATCTGAAGGCCCAAAATCTAAAAACCAAACAAAGAAGCAGTACAATTTACCTTGAAAGTAGGTGACAAAGGAAAAAACCAGCCCCGTCCTGCGAGCCACCTACCTGGATTCCCCCTGTTGCTCATCTGCTGAGGTCTTTCCTCAAACATCTGGAAGTTGCTGAGCTCTCCGACGCGTGCGTTCCCGTGGACTGCGGACATGATACGACGCCTCTTGCCTCCAGCGACCGACTAAATCGGAAGACCGTGATCGCCGGGGTTAAGTCCTCCCCGCGATCAAAGCGGGCACTTTTCTCTGGAGGTGTGAATGGGAACGACCGCCTGCGTCGCCCGACACTTGCAGCGGCTGTGCCGCAGCTTCAGACGTCTGCGGGCCGCCGGAGGTGCGAACGAGTCGCACCTGGGGCGGTGGCACGGCCGCACGTCCGCACCTCCGCGCAAAGGGGCTTTAATGGAATCGGCACGCTCAATAAACATCGACAGAAAAAACATTTATCTGCTTTGGAATGGATGAAGCAGTGATAGACCTGTAGCCATCAAAGAGGAACAGTTGGAGGCTGAAGGGAACAGGAACCGTCTCCTGATGAACGGAAGAATGACATCATACCGGCTTCACACCTCATCTAACAACAGTTCAAAACAGCTATATTAAGCTATAAACTCTCTTACAAAGTCTCCAATCAGTGTACTTTTCAGAAATGATAGGCACACTGACTGGAATATCTTAAAACTGATCAAAACACATGTGTTCATGTACCTGAAAGGCCACAATTCTGTGTGAATGTTCAGGTCTTCAAGGAGTTTGTGCTGCTACTCCACTCAACACTTTCCCACTGCTTCCTGACCCCAAGCAAACATGTCCAACCTCAGCCCTAATACACAAACCTCAGTTCAACAGTTGTCAGGAGCGAGCACTTTTCAATGACAGTCACTTTTGTTTGAATCAGAGTCAGATCAGGTCTCGACGTCGGGCAGCAGTCCAGCTTTGATGGTTGTCGACATCCAGACTGAAGTTCAGGCCGGGTTTGCAACATTTGTGTTTGTGAAATCAAGTGGAGTTTTGTGGCTAAGGGTGGGGGTGTACTCCATCATGGCTCATTGCTCACAACATTCAAATGAACTCCAGACATCCTCATTTATTTCATACATTTCTCTCAGGCTGAAAAGAGGCCATGTACTTTGCCAATCCACAATCCACAAAGCAGCTGAAACACACTGAACCACGGAAGGATTTTCTGCATTATTGTTCTTGTCACCTGAGTGATATTTACTTGTTACCTGCTGTTTGACTTCACAGCAACATCCTGACTCTGTTCTCTGACACTTGGGGAATTTGCAGTTCACAGGTTGGTTAGTCTGAGGGCCCCTAATTATGTGCCGGCCCTGTGTACAAAACAGATGCAAAACAGCAGTGTTAAAGTTCCTCAGCACTCAGCGCTCCTGAGCGTTGATCAATGCTCCCTGCATACGGATCTGTGGCGGCAAATCGGGCCTGAAAAGAACAACTCTAAAAAAAAAAGGCAATACACTTCAGACATTCAAAACACTTGAGGATCACTGCTGACTGTTTCTAGTCGGCAGCTGCTGGTGTGGCTGTGAACAAAAGCAACTTCACACTTTTCAAGACAGGATGTTATTCAGCAGCTATTTAGCATTTAACCTGCAGACAGACAGGTAAACCCCCCTCACAAATTTGCAGAGATATGTTAAATTGTCACCTGTCTCGTAGGGCGTCCTGATGTGTGCAACTGATGTGTATTTGGTGGGTTACTTTGAAGAGCAATGGCTTGAACAGAAATGGGCAACATGTAAGGATATAAAACATTATCAGAAGTTAAAAATGGGAGAGTGTCTGTGTTTTCAGGCAGCATGACAAAAAGTATTGCCATTCAGGGCTGATTTTCAATAGATCTTGTGCTGGCATGAGTGTAAGTGGGACGCCCGATGCATCAAAGAAAGCAAAGGTTTCAAACTTATCTTGAAACAGCGACTTACTTTTGTGGTTTGGACTTTTTTTTTTTTTTGCAATGATGCAAAATAGTGAGTTGGTTCATCCTGAGCATGTGGGCCCATCCATTGAGGCTCTATGGATGTTTGTGGGCATATAAAATGCAGTTGATATAGTTGGTGAAAAGGTGAATTTACAATACACAATTCCCAGAAATCAAGCAAGATCTGGTGTTTTTGTTTTGTATTTGTTAATGCAAGTACATGCTGGAGGGCTCCATTGTTAAATAGCAGAAAGAGGCAACAGAAAAATCTACATAATTTAAAGTTAGGGTCCTTTTCTTGTCCCAGGGGAATTCACTTCATTCCAAGAAAGAAAGAAAGATGAACTCAAGCACTGAATAAAATAAACTTATTTCGTTTATTTCGATTTTGTTTAACGCCTTGTGTTTCACAATGAATCGTTAGAGCGTCGTCACATTTACATATAGAAAAAAAAACAACCGGATCTTCCGCCCAGTCTGAACGGAAGTAGGTACGTGGCCGCTTCAGCTGACAGTCTACATGATGGCGACAGAGGTTCAGAGCGGCGACCTCGATAGCGCGACTTCCAGCCGGCTCGAAGTTTCTATCGATGGCCTCACCCTCAGTCCGGACCCGGAGGGCGAGCAGAGCCCGGCCGAGGAGCCGGACGTCGCCCCCGCGGAACCAGAGACCGACACGCCGGGTGAGGCTGAAGGCGAAGATGGAGAGACTGGCCGGTCTGCCATAGAGAGGAAATGGGGCTTTCCTCTGAAGGATCTCTACGGAATGGCCCTTAAATTTTTCAAAGGTAATTCACTTCAGTCGGAGCCGCGCGGCTTTCGCGACTAACGCTCAGCTTTGGCTCGAACTGTCTGTTGAACCGACTCACTCCTGCACCTCCGAGGCTAGCTGGCTGCTAATGTTAGCTGCTAGCTGTCACCTCCGGGGCTACTGCTGTCAGCCGCAATATTACATTAGCTCCACGGCTAACGTGTGGCTAACGCTGCTAGCAGTGGTGCTGCGAGCTGGCAGTTAAAGGGTAAAACATGTAACGTAGGCACATGAAATCCGCTTTTTCGCTCGTATGTGCTGCAAAAACCTTCTCCTGTCGAGCCGCTTTCTGTTCGGTTACTCAAGCTAAACTAGAAGCTCGCTGTCCATTGAACGGTTGAATGGCTAATATGTGTAAAACCCATGCAGACGTGTATAACGCTTCAGTCAACGTATTAACGTAACGAAAACGTCCTCCGGTTATTTCAGGAAGCGTTCGAGAGAAAACATTAAAAATGAACCAACGCTATTCTATCGTTGAGTTGATTTCCCCCCCCCCAACTCGCAGGAACTACAACCACTAATAGTGACTACGTGATCCCCATTTAATAGCTCATGCAGTCACTGGTGTCTTTCATTCACACCGAGCCTAAACCTTGGACATGAAGTGTTAGAATCATGGAGCTCTAACGTGATCCAGGGTGGGACCAGCACAGCGTGAAAAGAGAGGCTGACTGGATTGTTGAACAAGGAAATAAACCTGCAATTCTGTTCATAGAAAATGTGAAGTTGGTGTACTGAATGCATCTGGTGCAAATGACAAAAATACTTGTTGGTCTAATAATGAAGACAGCTTCCTGATCTGCTTTAACTCTCCGTAAAACTGGTTTAAAATGGGATTACATTACAGTGCTTCACAGTCTGCTTTATTTCACTGCCTTGCACTGTGTGCCAAGTGATGTAGGTGCTTTGCATGTCTACCTGCTAGCCGATGTTGATGTTTTCATATCCTTTGTTTGAGTCATATTTGAATTCATATCTTGAAGACAAATTAACGTCATATCTGGTGATTGCGATGTCATTTGCTACCGGTGAAAGCCCATTTTCAATTTTACATAGTTGTGATGGTTCTTTTTTTTTTGAAGAGCTCGTGGCAACTGCACAAACAGGTTTGGGCCTGGTTAGCACTTATGCAATTGGACTCGGGTGTTTGTTTATTCCCATTGTGTCAGCCAGGGTTAGGTTGTCTCGCTTGACTCATAAACGTAAATCTGTGCCCTCCCTCCCTGCAGCTCAAATCAGTGTTGAACTGAGTATACAGTATGTATAATCATTTCCATTTTTGAAAAGGAAAGTTAAAAAACACAATCGAGGTACATTTCCTGTATAGTAACAGTCACTCTGAAGAGGTGGTGAATAAAACAGTGTGAGTTTTTTGAGGGATTGTGATATTTTTGAGCACTTCTCACCAGAGGTGGTCTCAATGAGACAGCTGTTCAAAACAAATGAATGCTAAATCATTGATTCAACTCTGCTGCTCTCAGATAAAGATGGAAAGGCCTTCCACCCAACCTACGAGGAGAAGCTCCGCCTGGTGGCTCTGCACAAACAGGTGTTGCTCGGCCCTTACAATCCCGATGCTTCACCTGAGGTCGGCTTCTTTGATCTCCTGGGCAACGACCGCAGGTAACTGAGGCAAACATCTGTATTTGTGTCTGTGCAGATCCAGGCTAATAGTGACATCTCTGTGATTTGTGAAACACCAGCAAACCTGCCAATCATTTGGTTACAGTGTTGAAGGAACCCAATCAGATCAAAAATGGATCAAAACTTGAAAAGCAAACTCTTTATTCACTTGTCCTTCATCCTTTTCTGCATGCAGGAAAGTGTGGGCCTCCCTGGGTAACATGGAGAAGGAGGACGCCATGGTAGAGTTCGTCAAGCTACTCAACAAATGCTGCAACCTTTTTGCTCCTTATGTCACCTCACACAAGATCGAGAGGGAGGAACAGGAAAGGAAAAGGTGACGTGCTACAAGAAAACACCCTGTAATAAAACTTCTGTTTTTAAACTTTAAATTTTCTGGTGATGTTGGGAGTTGAGCTTGATTTTTCAGAGTCGCTGTAATCAGAATTCTGGTCTGTGCTGCTTTACTTTTGCATTCAAAATCTGATCTCATTCCAAGTCTATATGTGTTTGTCCATGATGGTGAATTGAACCCTTCAATTTTGTCTTCGTTTCCCTTTTAGGAAAGAAGAGGAGGAGCGGCAGAGGCAGGAGGAAGAGGAGAGGGAACGACAGAGGCAAGAGGAGGAGAGACGAAGGCTGGAAGAAGAGGAGAGATTGAGAAGAGAAGAAGAGGAAAGGAGGCAAGCAGAGGAGGAGAGGCTACGGATTGAACAACAGAAGTATGTCTGCCACTCTAACATCACTCGGTTCTGACATCAGTGTGATCTCTCTGTGATGTGCAGTACAAGTTCTCCCTTTTTATTGTGTATTCGATCTTACTTATGTTCTAGTTCTCGCTTGTTGTTCTCCTCCGTTAACCAGGCAACAGATCATGGCAGCACTGAATGCACAGACAGCGGTGCAGTTCCAGCAGTATGCTGCTCAGCAGTACCCCAACAGTCCAGAGCAGCAGCTGGGTCTCATCCGGCAGCTCCAGGAGCAGCACTACCAGCAGTACATGCAGCAGCTCTACCAAGTGCAGCTGGCTCAGCAACAGGTAAGACGATCCATTATGTATAAAAGTTGATCATCTGTCTGAGTTTTATTCATAACATGCAGGTTTACATGCTTACAGTTGGTTCAGTCTGACTCTCGGCATCAGAAACAAGACATTGTTGCTGACTTTGTGTCACCTGTTTGCCGTCCCAGGCGGCCTTACAGAAGCAGCAGCAGCAGCAGACTGATTCAGTGGTGCAGGGCGCCCTAGAATCCAGTGGCTACAACAGCGCCGAGCCGATCGCTGCCTCGGCGGCAGGACCAATGTGTGCTGCTTCACCACTTACTGGCGAGGAGGTCCCGACAGTCAACGGAGGCCAGTCGGACTCGTACTCGGAGAGCATGGACCGCGAGCCAGAACCCGAGCCGGCAGAGGAGGTGTCGGAGAACGGGCCTTTATTAGGTTGGTGAGCTTTGCTGTTTTAATCAAAAAGATTAAAAAAAGACTGGATTTGACCTCCAGCAAAAATGGAAACTTTTTTTTGTGTGCGGCTCTGTGAGACAAACAAACCTGAAACCTGATTCTTATCTGCTGCTCCGTCCTTGTGGCCCAGAGGGCAGGGAGGAGAGGAGCTGGAATCAGTGATACATGATAATGTGTTGGTTTGGATATCGTCAGGCCACTCATTCTGCCTCCAGAGGTGCAAGAAGTCACTCTGGAACAAAACGAGCTGTTGGTTGAAGTCCAGACCACACAGGAAATCCGGAGCCAAGTGAAAGCTCCACCACTGATGGCTCTCTCCTCTGTTAAAGTGCATGGATATATGATTGATGGAGGAAGCTCACTGAGATGATCTAAATGGTTTTTAGAGGAGGTGGTTTCAGTACACATATGAGTAAGAAGTCACACCAGTGTAGCTGTGTTCCTCTTACAGTTTGCGTTAATGAATCCTGAATCGTCTGTTGACAGCGGACTCCCCTCCGGTCATAGCCGCTCCCTCCATGTGGACGCGGCCACAGATCAAGGACTTCAAGGAGAAGATCCGTCAGGACGCCGACAGCGTGATCACGGTGGGCCGGGGCGAGGTGGTGACGGTGCGGGTGCCCACCCACGAGGAGGGCTCCTACCTTTTCTGGGAGTTTGCCACAGACTATTATGACATCGGCTTTGGGGTGTTCTTCGAGTGGACGGACGCCGCCTCCGCCTCAGTCAGCGTGCACGTGTCGGAGTCCAGTGATGAGGATGAGGATGATGAAGGTGAGGGCTGGGGAAGCATGTTTAATTGCTTAGTGCTTATGAATAAATGCTGTGTATAAAGTGTAGCACTAAGCACTTTTACTGTTGTGTAAAGAAATTGAGGTTATGGCTCCTCTGAAGTTAGTGACACCCTCCACCTGTGCCATTAGGACTTGTTTGGTTTATGCCACATCCAAACCTTTGGTAGACTTTTTCAACTGTGTTTGAAAAAGATCAACACCAGCTGTTCACTTTCAATCAGTTTGCTCAAAGTTCAATTTTACTGGTGCAAATGTTAACGCTCCATCAGTCTGTGTGCTCTGTGGTGACGACCCTGTGAAGATGGCACCACAGTGGTCAACAATGAGTCACAGACTGGGCTCCCTTTCATGACCCCTCGGTGGCCTCAATAGTCCTAAATAATTCAACTGTATAGTTAAACAGTCGGGGAAAGGCAGTTATAAGAGTTACTCCTGCCGAGCGTGCCGTCTCCCTGGAGACCATTGGTCGCAGTTGAGGATGTCTGCTAATTCTGTGAATCAAATTAAAGGCGAGTCTCAGGTTCTGGGACACTGAGTGTCGCTAAAAACTGGGATTCTAATTAAGGTCACCACCGTTATGTAGCCTGTCTGTTGTTTTTGTCTAAAATCCACACCCTGTGTTGACAGGTGATCCCCCAAATGAAGAGGAGAAGGCGAAGAAGGAAGCAGGCAAGCCCCAGGTGGATGAGATTGTGCCGGTGTACCGGCGAGACTGTCACGAGGAGGTGTACGCCGGCAGCCATCAGTATCCTGGCCGCGGAGTCTACCTGCTTAAGTTTGACAACTCCTACTCACTCTGGCGCTCCAAGAGTGTCTACTACAGAGTCTACTACACCAGATAAGCCTGAATGCAGACACAGGGGGGAGCCAAGGAGTACGTATGTGTGCTTTGGAGGTGGAGATGGGCGTGAAGGCAGCCTGTATGTGTTTGTGTGTCTGTGTGTGAGTATGTGTGTGTATGACAGAGGGAGTTCTGGACAAAACCACCAGAGGGTGACAAAGAGACACACGTGGAGCCCTGAATGGGTGATTGGACTAATATGTATGTACTGTAAGTGTTTGCGTGACCTGAGATACACCCATGCTAGATCCTGTCATCGAGCCTTTGGAAGAGGAGTATTCCTGTTGTAAATTCTCCACCTGTCCTTGCTGTGCTCACACACACACGAGCTGTAGGACAAATGCTCTCATTTTATAATTTACTACTTTTTTCCTCCGCCTGGGCTTCTGTTCCGACAGGAAAACTGGCGAGTCCGACACTGTACGTGCCAGCGCTTCCTGTTTGGTGGGAATAGTGGTTGTTTATTCTATGAGAACACAGACAATGTTGGGATTCCTGTTCTACTCCAAATGTGCTTCATAACACTATGCCTTTACCACAGAGATCTTCTGGTCTTTGCCAAGTCTCATTCACACATTAAAAACACAAGTGTACACAAACATAATCATCCTTTTTGTTGTGAAACAGTCGTCTGTTGTTCTCTCCCCTCGCGTGTGAGCCGATTGGAGGATCTTGGCCGGTTTGGTTCGTGGAAGCAGTGATTTCTTTTTTTTTTTTTGTTTTCCGTTTTTCTTGCACACATACAGTTTCTCACCTTTTAATTCTTTGATACAGTCTGACAAATCGTAGCTGGAGTCGGTGTTATTTATGAAGTCACTGTCGGAGACATGTGTAAAAGAGGCGAGTACAAAAATCCCAGTTCAACTGTGGTCCATTGAGTCCTGCAAACACAAACATCTCAATGTGTGATACAGAAAAAGAAGTTTAAAAACAAATTACTTTATAGATTTTTGTTTTTTTTTTCCTGCAAATGTTTATTTTTTATTAGTGTGATTGTGTCTCAGTTTCTTTAGTCTTTCAGAAGACACTTTTCGACAGTCCCAGTTTTGGGGGGGTTTCTTCCACGCCGCAGATTAAACTGTCAGCTGTCCGTATCTTCTCCTTGTCAATTCTTTACTGAAGAATCACAAAAAAGCAACCATTGTCAAATATTACTTGGAAGGTCTTTGTGTTCATCATTCTGTGTGTAGTTACGATTTGCTATTCTGAGTTCTGGCGTACAAGTGACACGTGGCAATAAAAAAAGGTAATCCACTGAACACCCGTGTTTTGGAGGTCATGACACGTTGTTACATCCGTGCAACTCTGGAAAAAAAATCCAAATTCTTTTGTGAATAAAATGATATGAAAAAGACTCACTGAGTCCTTGGTAACGTGGATGCTTCCAAACTCAGTTGTGACGCTTTCGATGTGTTCCACTCCTGAGAGATTTTAGTCACGCTCGCTCTCATTCAGTATTATTTTACACGTGAATGCTTGAGACACGACCGGTCGAGAGCAGGACTGTATTGTCTGAATGTCGGGTGCAGTCGGGTGAACCTTGGAGGTTCGGCTTTACTTCTGTTGCATCTCTGTCGGCTGAGGAACGCGTTGCAATCTGCTCGATCCTCCGCCGTTACTGCTGCGTGTTAATTGGTCATCGCGTTTGATTCGAGGATTTCTCCCGCCTCCAAACTATCGAGTGATTTGTGTAACAAATTGTCACTGCTTGTGGCCCCAACGGAGCCGTTAGGTTCACGACAGTTCCCGTTTTCATAACAGACGTGTTGTTTTTTTTCTTGAGTTTCTTCCTGCGCACCAAATGCTTTGAGTTGTTCAAGCCTTGTCTGTAAATAATTCTATAAATGAGTTTATGTATGGGTCTGTAGATGTGGAAGGAGGCTCTGGTTTTGCGAATCAATGCACTGTAAAATAAGGTGAATGAAATGTACGTTTTACCCCGAATGAAAGTCCATAACGTGTAGAAAAGTATGAAATCGTAAGACTCTATTGACACGACAAACAGAAAAGCTCATCTTTTTGTATTGTTTTGACTTGTTTGGATCTCTTATGAGTTGCGAAATCTTTTTGGGCATATATTTAATCTTGATTAAACTTATCTTCATCTCCAAAACTGCACAGTTTGCTTCTTTGCTGTTGATGTCAAACAAACACTTGTGCTTTCAAACTCTGGTTCCTTAAGTTGGGAAAACTCCCAGTTTGGGAGGTAATAAATTGTGGTTGTTCGCAAGTGACACTGA
>JAUESF010000019.1:2427740-2441249 GCA_032274765.1 Malacoctenus tetranemus | reverse complement strand
ACACACACACACACACACACACACACACACACACACACACACACACACACACACACACACACACACACACACTAATGAGATGAAGAAAGGAAGGGGCTTTTTTTCGCACACACACGCACTTTTGGGAAAACGGGGTCAGGGGTTGCTTGAGGTCGTTCGACTGTAAAATGGGTTAAGGCTCTGTTTTTCTTCAAAGCAACCTTGTCGTTGTCAATCAGTTTCAGCTCCTCTTTCACTGATTTCGTCTCTGACACTGTTTGTGTCTGTGTGAACGGGAGCATGTCCACTCCTTCTTCTCCTCCTCCTTTTTTCTCCTTTTTTATATACTCGAAGCTCCAACGGTCCCATCCTCATGTTTCCTCTTCACGTCCCACTGAAGCTGCGTGTGAGTGGGAGCCGAAGGAGGTGAAGGGTAATCAGTGATAGCCAGAGCTGCGCAGAGCAGACGGGGTCCGCTGAGCTTGTTAGAGGTCTAATAGGTAATGGCTGGCCGGCGATTGGTTGAACATGTGCTCCTCCATCATGTGTGCGGTTAATGAAGTCATCACCGACATACACGGGCACCTAATCGAGTTGAGTGTGTGTGTGTGCGTCTTTGTGTGTCGTTGAGAGTTATTATAGTGTAAAATGAACTAAAAAGGCATTTTGATGTGTTCGCTGCTTTGTTTTAAAGTCATAGTGGTCTACCTGTAGAGGTGGACCATCCTGGTCCTCGACGGCCACAAGAAATGCAGAACTGAGAGTGAGAAATCTCTTCTTGACTCAATTTACCCAGACTGGGCGTTGGAGGCCTGAAGTCTCCTGTGGGAGCAGATTTGTCTCGATGGTCAGGTGATATTCTTTCAGATTAGTAGAGTCAATCTGGGCTCAGCTGGCGTTTATATTCAGGAAGCTACGAGGAGGAGAGAGGACTGAGTGGTGGAGAGCTGCGAGTGCAGGAGGAGGGATCAGGTGGAAGAGAGCCTCACAGCCCCATGTGTGTTCAGCTGACTTTTACTTAATGGCTTGATTATCTCATCAGGACACAACAGGCAGATAATCACTGCGGCAGAGACATCTATCCTGTCATTGATTTGATGTGTCAGAGGAGAGAAAAGAAGGGATCTGTGCACACAGCAGGCAAAGTATGGTAAAACAGAAGCACATTAGTCAGAACTTTTCTCTGTGCAACTTTCCTCCTGTACGATGTGTCTTTTAAAGTCTTTAAATCACTGCTGCTTTTACTGTGCACGTCTTGTTTAAACAGTTTTGCTGCCATCTTTCTGACACCTTCCCTCTTGACACAGGGAGCCTCCTGGAGGCCTGATTGTTGTACTGCACCACGTGGCACCGAAGCCTCTCAGAAACCTGACGACATCAATTTAGGAGCATATTTTTAGGAGCAGCGTGGCCTCTCTGCTTCATCATTGCTACTTTTCATGATTGCACACATCTCCTAATGAGAGCAGATTAACTGAGCAGTGCACGTGTTGAAATGTGACAACAGGAACGTGTCTAAAAGTGTTGTAATTTCCTATAATGCTTGAGTAAATTGAAGCTCATCATTGCTAGAAAGCAATTACAGAACAGTGTTTCCTAACGCCAACGTCTGGGAAACAAAAGGCGATTCTGGTCATTAATCTGACCCGTGTTTGCGTTGGCTTTGGACTCGCGTGCGTTCCTCTGACAGTCCTCTTGTTAGTGATTGAAAAATCTAATCGGGCCGTAGTGCAGGATCAGTGTGTGTGAGCGCGCCGTGGCCGCACCGACCTCAGTCACAGCTCATTTCTTTAATGAGTGCTGCTGTTAGTAGGGAGCTTTTTTTCTCCTCCACCTCATGCTGTTTGGAGTCTGGTCCTCTGAGGCTTCTGGCCTCATTTACCCCACTGACCAGTCTGCTGCCTTTCTACACACAGTTTCACCCCCCCACACGCTTCTTTTGAAGGGGCTCACAGTAAAACCAACACAATCACTCTCATTTGACTTATTTTATTCCCTCACAAACATCCTCTGCTCCAGTTTGCAATAAAAAGCAAAGTAAGAGAAGAGACGTGGCGTGCCCTCAGGGAGCGTGCTCGTGGCCGCACCGGTCAGGACGCTCTGACCCGCCTTATCTTTCATTACTCCACCTCCATCCCGGTGACCCTTCATATCCTCACCGCGCACCTCTTTATCCGCAGTCAGCTGGAGTTTCCATTAAGCCTCAGAGCTGAGCCACTGAAAAGCTCGCGTCCCCCCATCGAGTCTGATTATGAGCGGGGAGAGGAGGAAAAGTGACTTTAAGAGCCTCTTTAAATCTGTCCCCTTAATGAGTTGTCCTCCTCACCATGGCAACGCCTCTTTCCTGAAGTGGCTCGCACGCCACATGCATAGATGGATTAGAGTTAAGCACACACACATGAACACATGCACGTACACACACAACAAAGATTGGAAAATTTCTTATTCAATTGTAAAAACTTTAAAAATGTAAATATAATCGCAGACCGTTTCTGGGGTTTCCTGTCAATGCACAAACTTACCACAGGGTGGCGCCATAATAAAGCCGAGCACATATTAAAAGGATGCTTCTTTTTTTCACCATGTTAAAAGTTTCTCATTTTTCTTGTGACTAGTGCTTCAATAATCTAACAAAAAAACTAGTTTTTGCCAAAATTAACATAATAATGTGTTTATGGTAATCATCAGATTGAATTAAAGGTGAATTAATAGCCTATCAGACACCACACAGCCATTCGTCTCCCCTGAAAGCAGACACATGGGGTGTCACGGGGAATTTAATTTGGAGAAATGGTGGTCTTAAATTTCTACAGTATTTGATCAGGCCTGTGGCTTCATTTCCCTGGAGTCCCATCACGGGGGCGCGCTCATCGCATCCAAGGGAGGCCTGCTCTCTCTATTAAAGGCTCCGTACCGCCATCTATTATTGCTCATATGGGACAGAAGGGGGGAGGGAGGGAGTGGTAGACTGGGAGAGGGAAGAGGGAGGGAGGGAGGGGGGGTTAGTTGGATCTTTTTTTTTCAGTGAGGGGAGGGAGGGGTTAAGTGGATTTGGGGTCGTGCCTTTTTCCCAGACAAGGTCTCAACATAGGATTATCAATAGAGGAAGCCAGGCTGAATACATGCATGTGCACTCACATACACACCCATGTGTTGCCCCCCCCCTCTTATCTGATTGATAAGTCAGATGACGTACGAGCATGTGTGTCACAGACGATACTGATCACCGTCATCCAGTGAACACTAAGCCGGTCCTGAGACATGTTTAACCCTCTGTGGCTTCATGCTGAGATTACCCATCAGTCATTGTAGCGCCGTGATCAGGCCGCAGCAATGCTGGTGTTGGGATAAAGTCTGTCGGTGTTTGAGCTTCAGACCTGCTGAAGTGCTCTCGAGGAAGTCTGTGACCTCGACCCGTCCGCAGTCATACAGCACATCCGAACACAATCATTGTTTGGAGGAGGCTGTGAACACTGTGAGCTAATAGGTTGTTATATTTCAGGGCCGATGCCATTAATTAACTTCAAGGCTGCTGCTGCTGTATTACAATAGAGCCTTTTACAGAGGACACAAAGACGCGTCAATACAGGGAAAGAAGAACTATAAAAGCACAATTAATGTTGACTGGAATCTCTTTAGATGCTTTAATTCCTGGGTTTTTGTGCATCACTTGTTCAAGGTACCGACTGATGTTGAAAGCCGTCTGAAAAGAGGCGGTGTCGTGGAATCGAGGATATTTTAGGAATTTAGGAACTCATTTCAAGCAGTAAGATTCAAGATTCAGTTTGTTTATTCGTGTTCGTATAATGAGGGGCAGGTTTGAGGCCTTTACACTTAATTATCAAAAGAAGACTTCACAGCAGGTAGATTCTGACATGTAATTGGTGCGCAGTCGTCGCCCTCATTAAAACGAGATACAAATTGAATCAATGTTGACGCTCCTGATGAGTAGAGCCAAACGCAGCCATGCGCTGCAGATGTATCGGTTAATAAAAGTGATCGATTCCAACCACCAGATCTGGCATCCCACTTTAAATTTGCCCTCCGAACTGAACTGTGCTACCGCCTGGAGGTCGGCTGTCTTGCCCACTTCCTAAACTTGTGGCCGTTGGTCAATTGGTTTGGTCCCTGCCGGCTGATTGGACGCTCCGGCGTCCCGACCATCCCCCTTTACTCTCCCCAAGTGACCTACTGTTGTTGCTGTGAGTAGGAGCGAGGTGCAATGTGGGAAATGGGTCAAACGGCACAGTGTCGATTTTGCTCGAGCGTCGGAAAAAGCGTAGATAAACACACACATTGTTGCTGATATGGCTTTCACCCAATTCCTATCGGCGTCCCTGAGTTTGCCTGACACACAAAAACGCACACACACACACACTCGGATTTCCTCCCTGTGATGCTGGCTCGCCCCAGGTGGCTTGTCGCTTGGTGCCCTTGAGCTACCGGAGGCACTTAACCTAAATTAGCTCAGTCTGTCTCTGCGGCTCTCCGTCCAACTCAGACAAGACCCTCGCGTCAGCAGCGCGCGCTGAGCGGGCGGTCATGGAAACAGCCAAACATGTCGAGCCCACACTGATGCTCCTGTGTACGAGTCCAGGCCTGAATCAGGATTGAAGCTCTTTATTGTCATTGAACGCAACAAAACTACTCGAGTGTTTTAGAGACACAATTTCGCACTCAAACAGACTCTGACATTTCTACTTTCTGATCACACCCATAAAAAACATTGAGTTCAACCAAAAACCTTCGATATTAATTGTTTCTCAGTGAATCAATTCTGCAGAGTGTTAACATAATGCCTGCAAATATTGACGCCTATTAATCACGTTGTTAATGATGCATTCTTATTGTCATATATTGATTGTTTTGACGTCATTCACGTCCTATTTTAATAGTTTCAGCTCTGATGCTAAAAGTCTAATATCACAGAAACACACTCACTCTTATTGGATGTCGAGGAGCACAGCAGGCTTCGCGTCCCACTGGGTATTGTGGTGCGTTCATTGTCAGATTTACGGCTTTTTTACATGTGAAGCTAATTATAAAATTGGATTAATGATTGTGTAGCGTTATGTAGGAGGAGAGAGGAAATACACTTACATATATGTGCCCTCAGGAGAGCGGAGCAGACAGATCTGGTGTTGAAATGTAGGTCATGAAACCAGCGTGGCAGCCAACATAATGTTGATGCTGCGTCGGCATCTTCTTGCCGAGGTGCCGGTGCGTGGACGTGCAGCGAGTGCCGTGTGGTTAAATCCTTTCACGTATACAAGCTGTAGGCACACGTATTGTCTTCTAACCTATTTGTGCAAGACTGAGTGAAGAAAGAGACCAAAAGATTAATGTGGGAGGTAATGGGCTTACAATGCGGGGATATTGTCCCTCTATCTTTCACTGTGATGTGTGTGTGGCGTGTTGATGCAGTAGATTGGAATAACTGCTGCAGGCGTGCATTCACACATGCACAACAACACAATGCAGGCTGCGTCTGACCACGATAATGCATCAGAAATCTTATCAGCGCGCCTCAGACACACATGATCCGCACTCACACGTGCACGGGCGCACTCAGGCCTCCTGGTTATCGACGCCGCGGGTTCTCAGAGGGTCCACCGGAGAGCGAGAAGTGCCAGGAAGTCAATACGAGTGGAGACAGTGTGGCTGCACGCTAATGGGCCTTAATGTAATCGGTGGGCTGCCAGCGGTCCGTCTTCATGTTACGCTGCCGCTCGACTCCACTGAGTTTTTCCTCTGGGAAGTTATTTTTCAGTTGCATGTTAGACGTGTGGTGCAGCTGCCTTGTCAGGGTAAGGAGGAGGGGGTGGGGGGGGTGGTGTCAGGTGAGTAAGTGAGAGAAAACTGCTGAACTGACATGTTTTTTTAATCTTTCTAAGTCAAGGTCAACACTGAACCACTGACCGGCTCAGAGTCCAGTCGCTGAGAGGTTGCACATAAACTTCATGTCACGTGTTTTTGAAGCAGAGTCGGTTTGTTTAGGAAGCAACAGCAGACGTCTAGTAACCAGATCAACAACACAGTTATCCTGGCAGTCCAGAAACAGGCTCGAGGTCACTAACCCTCCCTGATGGTGAATAACTGAGACTCCCCATGGACCTGTTTACAGAATAAACACGTGGACGATTCAATTTGAAGCATTTGAAAGCTGTCTCCACCAAAATGTCCTCCAGTGAATTTAGGCCTGATTTCATTTGGGCATCAGTTTAGATCGATTTGAGGTGTTTCTGTGATTGTTTTGGACCTCTCCAAATTGAGGTCCAAGAAAAATGTCCTAAATTTGTGTCAGAAAGCCAAAAACACAACAAGCCAGTTTGTGTAACATTCCTGTGCCCGTCGATACACCAGTGAAACACACCAAACTTTAAAGCTTGCTTTGGTTTTCTTCTCATTGTCCTGCTAGCATCGGGGGGGGGGGGTTGGCGGACCAGCAGGGTCAGATTACATTGGATCTAAAACTCTGTTGTTGGGGAGGAAACGGACCGTTGGCTACAAATCGACTTTGACGCGGACATAAAACATCTCAAGTTAGCAACAAAGCCGCCGCCCCCCTCTGCCGGCCCGATACGCGTACAAATCAGCCGGCCTGTAAAATAACAGCATTTTGTGTCGCTGCTCAACAGGCGTGTACATTTTAAGAGTGACCCGCCCTCATTGTGCCGACGACCGTAAAACCTTCTTAATTGAACGAGTGTAAAGAAAGACTGGTTTAACAGCCGTTGGCCCGTTTTTGCTATTTTGTTCCGACTCTGACGTTTGTTTTTAAGCGTTCTCGTTTTGCTAAGTTGGCAAAATGTTTGAGTGAGACTCGACCGCATCGCCTCTTGTCTGCCTGCATGCTCGGGCAAGAGGGACGCGCGCCCTCCTCACTCTTTTATGCTGGCTTGGATTTCAAAGCAGCTCGGTGGGGAAGCAGCCAGGTCGCACATTTGGGGGGAGAAAATTAGGCGTGACTGCTGAGGCTGCCGGGCCTCGGTGTGCGTCCGTCCATTCGTCCGGCTCACTGGGTGTAGTTTTATTTCAGCCTTTGGATATTTTCCATTCAACGCCCTTCAGGTTTCCTCTCCTGTCTCTCATCCTGACCTCTCTCTTGTCTCCGCCATCGCGCCTCACATCGCGACTCAGCCGAACGGCTCCACTTCCACCACATCAGAGACTCCCTCAACCTTTCATGGATGTGACTTTGCTTCCCGCCTCATTTTTCTTTCTTCTTATCTCATTGAGCATCTCTTTGACGGCCTGATACCATCTCCTTTTTTCTCTCACATCTGTATTGTTCCGTTTTTTTTCAGAGATCTCTCTTGTTCATACACTTCAGTTTCTGTGGCGCAAGACAAATATGCGTCCATCACCACATCAAGGCTTGTGTGTGCACATATGAATGAAAAAATACACATCAACACAAAGAAGGTGGTCGGATTGTATTGGAATGGAGTTTGAGCAGGCTCAGTGGTCAGTCTGCACACTGAAGGTTTTTTCTCATGGATCACAAAGGAGAAACAGCCAATAGAAGGAGGCCCCTCTGCTTCTCAATCAAAGGAATAATCCTGTATACACACAGAACACACAAGCTAACATGACAGGAAAAAATCCCCAATTTATGATGGAGAAAGAAGGTGAAACTCTTCACTTCACGCCTCCAGTGAACTTTGCTCAGACATAAATCTTCCCATCATGTTTGAGGAGCCAGACAGTCTTTTCTAAGAGCTCCACTGAACACACACACAAACCTTTTCACTAAAAATGACATGTTTTTTTAACCACTTCAGGAGCTTCAAGCACAATTCGCCCTGAAAAACTCACTCTCAGCCTCTTCAACCTGACTTGTTTTCAACCCAACATTAATGCAAATCCGCTGCTGATTGGCCGGCTGAATACCACTACAAACAAAAAGCCTGTGGCATTGACTTTAGCTGGCTGAATAGCGCGAGGTTAGCTGTGTGCTCTCAGGACAGCTGGTTAAACTGGGACGTCGGCTAAACGGAGGGGTTGCGTAGCAAACTCAGGTTGTTGTCTCTATTTTGTTTCCAGTTTGTCAATGCGTGCATGTGTGTGTGTGTCTGAGTGTTGGAATCCCAGCTGCTTCAATGGAGCAGGTCAGACGGAAAGACCCATAAAGGGGGTGAGGGGGATGGGAGGAGGGGGGAGCGGGGGGGTAAGGAGGGCCGCAGTTACCCAGTAACCTCTGTGTGCTGAGCAGACAAGACAGCAGGGCCGAGACGGAGACGAGAGCGCGCAGTGTCCTCAGAGTCACAGGGAGGTCGCAGCAGTTTACTGGACCTAATGTGTGTATATGTGTGTGTGCGCGCGTGTGTGTGTGTGCGGGAACTTCACCCCCTGGTAGAATCATTAGACAGTGATGGGGGGCTTGTTTACTCAGCCCTGCCTCTCCGTCACCTCCGGCTTCGGCCCGCGCCGCAGTGAGAGTCGGCGTTTGTTCAGGAGAGAGTTTAAAGTTTAACTCGGACTAATTGCCGCTTCATGAGCGTTTCTTGCAGCGCCGCGTCTCCACAGCCGAGCTACAGGTCGCAGCGCCGCTCCACAGGTTTAACTGGCAGAAACCCTCTAATAACTCATTATAATGTTAGCTCGCACTGAGAAATCTTCAAAGCCACGATCACGAGGGGGTTTACTCCTTCACCCCCACCTCCTCAACATCCCTCTTTACATGCTCCTCTTCCTCCGCTGCTCTTAGATTATTCATGTCTTGCTGTATATCACAGGGGGGACCAAAGCGATCCGATTCCCATTGACCCCTGATGCTCCGCTTTCATTCACAGAGACGTTGGCATGAAAGACGGGGGGGGGAGGGATGAGAGAGTGAGCATGTTGCTCCGCACACTATAAATTATGGATTTTCATTCACAGAAAAAAGGGGAAGAAGAGAAGGGGGGAGGAGGAGAGATAAGAGGGGAGGTTTTTCTAGATTTCCTCCAAGAAGACTGAAATCTGTCCTTGGAATACTTTTCTAAGTTTTTACATTCCAGCTAATCGACCTTTAAGTGACATTTGTGTCTGTCTATTTTCATTCACGTGCTCGTTTTTGGCAGCAGGCCTCCAGTCTCAGCGCTGCAAACTGTTCGTGGTCACAGGTGCAGCACGTTTATCCTCGGAGCTGCTTTTTTGAGCCCCTTTGAACGTTTCCAACATGCTTTCGAGGAAGCTGTGCGAGGTCAGAGACTGAACAAGAGACTACAGGAGAGTGTAAAATCAATACAGGCTTGATTACATTAGCAGCAATGAAAGTGCTCCAAGAAGAGAAAGAAAGAGAGAGAGAGAGAGAGAGAGATAGAGAAAGAGAGCGAGAGAGAAGGTGAGAGGGGGAGGGAAAAGATTTGACATTAGCGGATCAGGTAGAGTTGAAGGGTTTTAGAGGGTCAGCTTAGCTCTCCTCCATAAGTCCAATTAGAAAAATAAAAGCTGAGACCTGTCAGATGAAGGGGGAGTGTGTGAGTGTGTGTGTGCGCACAGTGTGAATCCCAGAGGCAGCTGTGGTGTTGGAAAGACTGTTTTAAAGACAAGAAGAAGAAGAGGATGATTTAGCTTTTTTAAGGGATTGATAGAAGAACAGACGTGGACCTGGACGGTGTGAGTTTAACTCAGCAGTCTGAGGAGCAGAAACATAAGCCAGGTTTGTCTGTGAGGGAGGAGGTGCAGCTGCCTCGGCGGGGTCGATGGGAGCTCCAACAGGGGTGTGAAAACAGGACAGGACGACTGAAGAAAGGAGGAGTTCAATGACAGGAAAATGAACAGGAGCCCCTCATTAATCTCCCCCCTGCTCATAATTAGACCACCTAATTTACCCCTCCCCATTTCTCACTCTTCCCTCTACGTCCACCTCCACCGGGTGACAGATTACTGATGGTGATGTGCTCTGGTTTTAATGGTTATTTCGAATGGTTCTGTTATTCCAATCAGACTTATCTTCAATTAACTCAACTATACATACTATTGTCAATGCCAAATCTTAAAATATTATTTTTTACAGTTTTCCCTGTATAATTGCCAATCAATACTTTTATTTATTTTGTGTATACTAAAGCAATTATTGTTGATTTCAGCTAAACATTCACTGTATAACACCAGTATGATTCTACACTGATAAAACACAACAGTGTCTCATGTTTGCTGTCATCATTCTGCGCTCCGTCAGGGCTTCACCCAGAAGAGTCCCTGCGCGTCCTTCATACGAGGCTTAAAGCACGAACAGATGAAAGATTGATATTGTTTGGTCTGGGCGTCTCTGGGGGGGGGCGAGGGGGTGTTGGGGGGCTTCGGGGGGCCTCTATTCTTCAGCGAGGAGGAGCGGAAGGACGTATGGCTGAACGGATATCCCTAATCCGAGAGCTGCCCTACATTTGAAGCCCCTCTCCGTCAGAGAGAGATGGTGACCTGTCTCTCGCAGAGCGTGTGTATGTGCGTGTGTGTGCGTGTTGACGCTGGTCAGAGAACAATAGGCTCTTTAATGAGGGATGCTGCTCGGGCTCGCGTCTGCATGAATTATCCTAATACTGTACGCGTGCCAAGCCGAACGTGATATAAGCCAATGAGAAGCTGCTGTCAAAACACAGAGTCGAGTGTAAACCGCTCAGACCGACACGCTGAGTGGCACTGATGTGATCCTGCAGGAGGCTCACGATGGAGGAGCTGACAGTGGATCGAAGTGTTTGATTACACATGAATCACTTTTATCTTCATAGAGTAAAATTAGATCCATGATTGAGAATTTAATCCTAAACGTCAGATACTAATTTTGACGAGTTTCAATGAAAGAATATTGGGGATTTTTCTGGCAGAAAGGTTAAAACACTTGTTGAGCTTCCAGCAGACCTAAAGCTGAATCAGCTGACAATCATGGCCACACACATACACACACACACGCTGAAACTACAAGTTCTGATGAACCGAACCGATACGTTGAAGGATGAATCGCACCGTTCGTCTGCATCTATTTCCTGCATTTCAATGATGGACTGAAAGGTTGAGAGGAAGGAGAGAGGGAGGGGGGGGGCGGCGGTGAGGAGGGAAAGAACCTTTCCCCACACAAATTCCAGGATCATTTGTGGTCCCATTCACGCCCATGTTGCAGCCCCCCCCCCTCCACCTCCCACTCGCCCCCCCCTCCCTCCCTCCGCTCATCAACCACTTTGGCTGAAATGAAATACGGTCGCAATGGGAGAGGAGGGGCTGCCCTGCCCTTGCTGGGTGTGTGCGCGTGTTTGAATGGGTGGGTGCTGGAGTGTGTGTGTGTGTGATAGATTGTGAGCAGGTTGGACAATGGGAGGCTTGTATGTGCTCTATATTTATGCGGCACAGATTCAGCCGCCATGTGTGCTCACAGCAGGCTGCAAGTGACCGGACGGAGGGAGAAGAGTTAAAAACACCCAGAGAGAGAAAACGACAGATTTCTTCTCTGGACGACCTTGATGTGAAAACTTCAGACGTCTGTCTTGCAATCGAGCACGAGGGTGCGTGCGCACGTCAGTGTGATGCACAGCGTGCGATCATGCTTCCTGTGTTGCATTTTGCATGCAGGTGGAAGCTGAAACCTCCAGAGAGAATCCTGTCGAAAGCTGGTTTCTTCTTCTTCTCCTTCTCCTCCTCCTCCCAAGGATGTACAAGGTTCTCCTGCCGAGGTGGCTCATTGTTTAATTACATGCAGAAATATTCCCCAGATGAGCGAACAAAGCTGTGCGCCGACTTCTTTTTGAAGAGTGAGGCGGCAGGGAGCTCAGTAAATAGAATAAAGAGATAGCAATTAAATGGGTATTAACTTTTACAGGGGAGAGGGGGAGAGAGAAAAAACACAACCCAGTGGTTGTTAGGTCAGGAGAAAGTTTAACTGGAAGCTGTTTTCTCTGCGAGGAGAGCGGAGGGACGGAGGCGCCGCGAGAGAATGACTGATGATCAGAAATAAAGAGAAAAGGGAGCCAGAACTCCTTGGTAACCAAAGCACAGAGGAACAGAGGGGCCGGTCCTACACCCCTCCTGCTGCGTGTGTGTGTGTGTGTGTGCGTCTCCGAGGGCTGGACTGCCTGAGGGGGGAGGAGGAGGAGGAGGAGGAGTGGTGGTGATGATGGGGGGGAGTGGTGGACCGTGTGTGTGTGTGTGTGTTTAGAGAGACAGATAGGGGTAGAGACTTATTGTCAGCATAGTAGACGCTCACAGCCACTCACAGCCCAGCTGCCGCGCGGTGAGAATGTGAGCGGAGGAGCGCCAGCGCCAGCACGCCTTGGTCCCGTGCTCTCCCTCCGTCATTCCCGGGATTTAGCTTTTTTTTGTGCCTGACTGAGGCACTTTTTTTTCCAGGGGAGGGACGCACACATTCAGCAGGAATAATGGTTTTTATCGGGACCTCGTTAAAATCTGTAATAAAGTACTTCAAGAGGAAGGGTAAGATGTTTTACTCTCATTTATCACAGATTAGTATGTATTTCTGGGCTAGTTTAGGCTGATTTTGGCTTTGGTTGAATGACAAAATTCAAGATTGTGGGTTTAAACTGTTATTTCTCACTGTAATTACATTCACGTGTAATTTCCATAGATTTAAATCGAAGTGTCTCATGTTTTTCTGTCTCCACGGCTCTCAGCCTGAATTTTTTTTATGCGATTTCATTAAAAATGTTTCCTGCGGCTTCACGGCTCCGCTGCTGAGCCCAGACGCGACCCTCTGTTGCACCCTGTTACCAGGTAACCACCGAGCTGGGGCTCGACCCACTGGCACAAAAATGACCCAGCGGCGTTCAGAAAGGTGACAGCTGGAGAGACCTCAAAACACACAGCTGCTCATTTGGAGACAAGAACATTTTTTTTTCCTCCACTTGAAAGAATTCTGAAGAAATTTCAAAGTTTATTATAAAATCTTAACTATTTTTGTCTCGCTATATAAGGAAACTACTTCCAGGTCTGTGTGTCATGTGTACAGTGGATTAAGGCTCAGGCGATGAGTTATAGGCTTTTGTTTGATCAGGTGTGCGTTAAGTACCGCAAAGATGTAATTGAAGGAGAGCAATCAGCTTGTGAGGGCTCCAATCGGAGGTTTATTTATAGCCCGTGTGTGTGAGCTGGAGTGGAGGCTGAGGCTGTGGTCCGGTTAATCGTTACCTCAGCGCTTTTCAGACTTCTCCCATCTTATCGTGCTGTCGCGCACATGCTCGCACTTCGATCCTCGGCTCAGCGTCTTGACCTTCCTCTGCAGGCACGCTCTGCTTTTTACAGATCGATCTCCAGACCCCCCTCATGGGGGGTTCCTGTGCTCAGTGCAACCAGATGTAATGTTTTTGATAACACTGATGGTGCAGGAGCTCGTTTATGCAGCATGATACAGGAGAGAGTTAATTAGAGTGTGTCAAAGGTCAAATAAAGGGAATACATCCTAATATTTCGAATGCAGAACACATTTTTTATAGAAAATAAGACCTCATGTCAGCTTTTAAAGACTCTGTCACATCTTTTTTTTAGCTGACTCCTAAAACGTGCAAAAAATGTATCATGACCTGCAGTCAATGCTCTGTA
>JAUESF010000019.1:2376010-2388177 GCA_032274765.1 Malacoctenus tetranemus | reverse complement strand
ACACACACACACACACACACACACACACACACACACACACACACACACACACACACACACACACACACTCTCACACAGTGAAACTCCATCTGTTATGGCTGGTTTCTCTTCGACAAATCTCAAACTACAAGCTGATGAAACTGGATGTTGAAATAGCTGAGATTAAGTTTTGTAACTTTCCTCATTGATAACAAACCCAGAGAAAGTCAAAGTGGTTTTTGGCAAAAGTATATATTTAGGAGCTCAGCATGTGGCGTGTGTATATCAACAGGATAAACAGTCCTGTAAATGTTTGTTGATCTAAGTGGTGAAATCCTGAAGTTTGCTCTCACATGTGGTGATTGATCTTATTGTATGTGTTCCTGTTTAGCTTGAGACAACACTGCGTTCATATCGAGCGTTGCTTGTTGTTGTTGATGCATCCGCCTGTCCTGAATGTGGAGGATAAATCTGCATTGTGCTCTAAACACAGAGCTTTGAAATGAGCTCCTTGATCACTGAAACATAGAAACAAAAGGAGCTGTTTAAAGGTGTCACCGGGGTCAAGCCATTCAAGCAAATAACGCCCTGCATGCTGAGAATTACGACTTGCGTGAAGCCAGGCACGGATGTGAGGAGGAGTCGATGTTACGACCTTGACAGCCGACATTGGGAATTGTTCCCAGGCGAGAGACGAAGCCAAAACTTTGCTTCATAATCGCCGAGGAAGGCCGCGTGTGGAGTCTGTGGACGGCTGCGCGTGCAGGGAGGAATCCTGGTGTGATGGGGGGGAGACTGAGCGCTTCAGAGGGAGTGGAGGCTCCCACTGGAATGTGCCAAACACTGCCGCCAAGCCTGCGCTGCTCAAGGACTCTGTCCAACAGCAACCGGACGCTTATTCTGGGTGCAGACGTCAAGTGTAATAAACCCAAACTGAAGAATCATTTCATGAAACTACTTTATTGCTGAGACTTGGACGGAAGGAACGTCAATACCATGAAATCTGATTGATGATACCTGCAAATTTGACTGTAATTTGGTGATTATCCTACTTGAATTGAGAGCTTTCGTCAGGGCCTCATGAAGCACTCTGGCTGCATAGCTGACCAAGCTAACATGAACCAGATGGAGTGTAAAGTCAAATGCCCTTTTGTTTGTTGTTTCTTCTGTCAGGAGGCCAAAGTGAAGAAGATCATGTCCAAGAAAGAGCGGAGGGAGAAGAAGATGTTCTCCTCCAAAGACGACGAGCACTTCTTGATCACTGGCGTGAAGCTGGCGGACCGCAGAGGGTGAGGCTACATCCGAATGCACCATCACTGATATGTGACACTGTGCACAATACATTATATACGTTATAAGAGAAATATCGACCTGCTTCTCGATGAGAGCCTAAATGTGTCTTTTTACAGGTCAAATAAAGCCAAACTGCTCGTGAATTTTGTGAAGTCTTCTGTAACATTAAGTCCAAAGCTGTTACTCAGGCACGAGCTGACTGGAATTATGGATTGCTTCCAGTGAAACTAGTTTATTTCCCATTCCTGCGATTCACTCTGTGGCCATTAGCAGAAAAGTGTCTGAAGCCAAAACATTTGCACTCTCCGCTGAGAAACAGTCGAGTGAACTTTAACCACTTGTATGTGTTTACACGAAGGACGGAGTTTCAACTGCTTGCTGTTAATAACTTTCAGGCCGCCACTTGAGGAAGTGGAGCATGTATGAAGAGGAAAAGCTTAATTAATCTCCTTGCGGTGACAAAGAGCCGGGAACTTCTATACAATGGTTCCCTGTATGGGGAAAGTTCCAGTCTCCAGAGTTAACGTGTTCGCCCCCCACCCAGTCTGTCTTATTTATAGAGTTAAGTGTTTCTGTAAGGTCCTGACAAATGGATACGAAGGCCAATCAGTTTCACTGTTCTTCTGGTCTGCTTTCCTTAAAGGTCTCACAAGAAAGTGAAGGATGAAGAGAAAGAGAAGGAGAAGAAGGACAAGCCGGAGAAGGGCCTCTGCTTCTGGGAGAGTGTCACCATGACGATGAGGCAAATCTCCCCCGCCAAGAAACTGGAGAAGATGGAGGGCTGGGAGCCCCCCCACCTGGAGAACATCTCCGAGACGATGACTGACGACCTGGTGGAGAAGAACCAGAAGGGGGACTTGGCCGTGTCCTTGCCCGACTCTCTCAGCGTCCCGCTGGAGCTGCCCTCGTGGGGGGGTCTGGGTCTGGAGGAGGACTCCTCCCGCTACGCCAACCTGTCGGACTCCAATGACTCGGCGGCGGCCGTCAGGTGGACGGCGCGGGCCAAAGTCAAGCTGGCTGGCATCAGCAGGATGAGCAGAGGGATCATGTCAGAGAGTGACTGGCAGGGCTTCAAATAGCCCCCCCTTCCCCCCGTACTACCAATAAAGAGGCTGACAATCTGAACCAAATATGTGCCTGTTTCTGTAGGTCTGAACGAAAAAAGTAACGTGTCCGTTCTATCAGTGGGCAGCGCTGACAGGAGGGTCAACAAGTGTGAGCCTTAAACTACTGTACTAGTGAAGCTGTGACTCCCACCTGTCTGTCATTCAGATGTTTGATTGTGACCCCCCCCCCAAAAAAAAACAACTGATAAATGATGATTTTTGCAGAATCAATGAATAATATGCAAACCAGCTGCCAAAGACTTTCTTGGCTGCTTCCTCTTTGTCTATGCAGTTGCAGCATTGAATCTAGGAAAGCCTTAAGTCGTTTGTGATGGAGTTCACAATCATGGAGCAACTCCTGTACATGGAAATCTGATCGATGTGCATGTGTCTGCAACATGTAGGATGTGGGTGGTTTGGTTCATTCACAAGTTGTTCTATGGAAGTCTGACACAGCTTCACTCCAGCAGCTCTTCTAATGTCGTAGTTTGAAATCGATTCTTCTTTGTGCAAAATGTTGACGTGATGAAAAGACAGAAGTCAAATCACTGTGTCGTACACACGTGCACCTGGAGCAGTGCCTTGTTTCATTGAGAGACCACCTGCTGAGCTCTTTCAATTACCCAGCAGGTCAGGCCAACATGCTGCTGTGCAGCAGAGGTTTATGGGGGGAGCTCTCCTGGGATCCTGGTGGGAAAACCAGAGGCTCAGGATACTGCCTGTTTTACCAGCAGGTCAGAACGGACCCCCTTGAAACAGACCAACTGTTCAATCTGATGTACGTGTCTTTTATTGATTATAGAGTCAACAAAACGTCATTCTCATGATTTTTTTTTCTTTTTTTTAGATGGATGAAAAATGTTTGGAATGATGCTGGTTTGTTGTTTTTAATCTTTTAATTAATGTCGTTTTGTTTCATCGTGGCTGGAGGTGCACACAGACGTGTGCTCTCGATCAGTCGGGGTCCCATTTTTGTCAAGAGGAATAAAGATCTAGTCTGACGTCTCCGGCTCGCCTCGTTTCATCGTGTCCCGGTCTCAAGTAAACACATGACTTGATTCAGTGGACTTTGCTCTCAACGCAAACATCTAAATTAACTCTTTATGTTGCAAAAATACTGTTTACATAAAAGAGGTATTTGTAAAAACCTTTCCACAAGTATCAAAGTGAGAAATAAAGAGTTGAAGCAGGTTTTTATAAACATTTAATTCTTATATACCTAGTTTCTGCCTCCCAAAAAGTCCTTATAGTACCACTGAGAGCTTGGAGTTGGGAACAGAATATTACAAAAGTTTGAAGAGGGATACAAAAGTGTATTTTCTGTTGTTTTTTTTTCAGTTTCATAAATACTTATGCTCTCATTCGACAAAAGTATAAAAACAAAACACTTTAGTAGAGACACTTCTGACGGACACAGAACAAGGCAGGGAAACCACAGAAGACGACGCAGAGCTCTGAAACAGACTCCACCAGGACATGCAGTTGTTGCAGAGAAATGCCACCCAGAAGGAATCCAAAAAACAAACAGTTCAACCTCTTAAATAAATAATGAACACAACTCTTGTTTCTCTGCCTCTCTGTAAATGTTCATTTTCCATTTTTTTAACACATTGCACAATACTTCTCGTCACGTACATGATAAACATGCTAAATCATAGAAATCCTTTCCAAATATTCATAATACATTTTACAAAATGTTTTAATTCCCTCTATCGGGAGCAACGTTTTTCCGTCATGAAGACGAAGATGAGTAGACAAAGCAACACCTTTATTTTACCGACATTCTTAAGAAACCAACAACACTGAAAACCCTCCCGACGTCTCGTGTAAATATTTGTGCGCAAAGAGGTAAAGACGATACAAAAAACAGTTCGAGTTGAAGCCCTTTGTTGTTTGGGTAAACGACATCAAGGTCTCGTACGCGCTCCCGAGCGCGGGAGCGAAGGTAAACGAGCGGACGCTTCGCGGAGAGATCAGAACTTGAAGAGGTCGATAAAGTGCTGCGGCGAAATGGGCATCAGGCAGCTGTCGGGATCGTTGGCTGTGCACGGGTGGCCAAAGTCCTGGAAGAGAGGAAGAGGAGCAATGATGACCGAGAAACGACAGCAGGACACTTTCAATTTGACGTATCTTTATCATAAGAAAGTATCTAGTGTAGGTTTATACTCTTGTGATACTCTTCATCAAATGTATTACTAAATCAATTTTGATGGAAAAAACCCTAAAACCATCCGTGCTCATTCAAAACCTCAATATGCATAAACTTTAGATCTTTATCCTGGTCAAAAGTTGACTTGATATTCGCAGGAATTCAACTTATGTGGCGTTGAAAAGAGTCAGTTCCTGCTTAATATTTCATCCTCTCGTCACCTTGACCTCACACATGGTCCCTTGACACCGGTTGAATAAGTTCTCATGAGAAAAGCAGTAAATTAATCTGATCTCATCCTCAAACGTTTGAAGTTAGACTCAACATTGCGACTTGTTTGGGAGCAGGAAGTCATCACCAAGATCCTCGCAAGGATTTCACACACAAATGCAGGAACTGATTCACAAACAGTTGGCGCGAGCCGGTCGTGGACGCTGACGTAGAGACAGAAACGTTCCTCTAAATATTTGTGAGGAGGGTCGTGGAGTGAGAAGAAAGGCAGCGGAGAGAACGTCACTGTTTGTTAAACACCTCCGGCAAAACACGAAGGCACCGAGTGAAACGGAGAGCGGTACGAGACAAAGCCCAACACACGGAGACAGACATGTGATACGCAGGACAATCGAGGACTGAGGCGAGCATGGAAAGGGAGGGGACAGAAAGGCATGATGGGACAGAAAGTACCTTGAATAACAAAGCCAGATGGCGATCCTTAAGGATATCAAGGAGAGGGGGGGACCAGGAGGAGAGGCAGGAGGGACGGGAGGCAAGCGAGGAGAGGGACGCAGAGAAGGCACAAGGTTAAACAAGCCCGGGACCCGGAAGAGGAGGGTTACAAGTTACCGGGCAGAACATGATAAGGGTGTAACGAAAGAGAGCATCAACTGCAGGGAGAGCTCTTGCTCCAAAACATGAGAGAACAAAATCTCCAACATGTGGCTCATAAACACATCTTATCACTGACACGTGATCTGTTTGACCTCTGACTGCTTTGAGTCGATGTAGGATCACATGAGTCCAGCAGCGCTTATGACAATATTTGTACTCATAGGAGGATTAAACAGGAAAGTTTTAACTTACTGCAGCCTGCTGTTGTGTTTCAGGAATGTACATGTTACTGACAGGCTCTGAAAACGATGCCTGATCGCGCCAGTTCAATTCTCAGTTCAACTTTTGCGTTCACAGATCACGCCAGCAGCCGAAACAGTTACAAAAGCACCTCGTACGCAAATGCAGCTACAGGAGCGACGCGCGCTTGTTTACCTTCCAGAAGAGGATGCTACAGTGTTTGCAGAAGTGCAGCGTGTCCCCGTACTGCTCCTTCATGGGGTAGTGCTTCTGCAGCGTGAAGTACATCAGCTTCCAGTCCACGTTGTCGCTCTTCGGTAGGACCAAATTCCTACGGAACTGTTCGTGTATTGCGAACACACACACACACGCACACGCACACACACACACACACACACACACACACACACACACACACACACACGAAAGAAAAAAAATTACTAATTGTCTCAAACTCAGGGGAGCTGAATGTAATTAAAGTGGAACAAAGTGTCTAATTAGATGTAACTGTGTGTTATCAGTAAACCTGAATGGCTGTTTATAGTGATAAATGTGTGATACAGTGAATGTGTGTGAGAGTAAATAAGTGAGTGTGTATTTGGGGAGCTGATTGAGAGGATTTCAAAGGTTACAGTGCAGTGTAAGTAAACTGCAGCAAGTCTGCCCTCTAGTGGACATTGGGGGGAAACAAGTATGCAGTGATTTAAAGTATGAGAACAAAAGATGAAGCATCAAAGTGTGGTCGCGCTCCGAGGAGCTCACCGATTTGTCGGCGAAGTGGAAGTGGCAGAGCTTCTTCCACAGCGTCTTGTTCTCACTGAGAATGTGAAAAGTGGGCGTGGCTTGTCCCAGGTTAATGATGTCACAGGCATCAGATAACGTGTAGAGGATCTTGTTCTGCGCATGCAGCGGCAAGTCACTTAACGTCATGCCAGAGCAGATTTGCTGAGGAAAGAAAGACAAAGATTTCAGCAAGGAAATGCAAAATGATGAAGTGAAGAGAAAAACGCACGTGGACACAGACACAACACCATCGGCTGCTTGGCTTCCTACCATGGGGATCTGCATGTTGTTGAGCTCCTGCTGCCACTTGATGATCGTCTCCAGGCGGCACAGCCAGATGTTGACGTTGCCCACGAGGACACACCTGCCCACGTGGATGGTGAGACTGTGCAGCGTGGAGTTCAGATCCTGCAGGAGCTCCTTGACGAGACGGGGATTGTAGTGTTCCTCCAACACTGAAGGACAACAAACAAAAACATAGCTGTGAGAAAACAACCAGTCTCTTCTGCTACAAATAACCTTCATCACATTCAGTGAATAAACAACTGACTGAGTGAAAATGAGAAGCTAAAAGTGAAACGCAGAGAGGACAATTTTAGGCACTATTTCAAAGATTGAATAAAACCCACCACTTTGGGCTTGTTTGCAGCAACACCACCCTATAATGATGGAGCACACTGGTCCTACTGGTTTGTGGTTATACTAAGCGACAGCCTCCTCTGGTGGCTGTGATTATTGTCATTTCTGCGATGTTCTTGCTGCACTGGTTTCCCACCTCCTCGCACAAAAATAACCTCAATTACAGCCAGGCTGCAATGATGCACTTTAACGCTGAAAGGGGAAAAAATGTTGGCCTGTGCGATATTCCCATCAAACTCGCCATCCGTCACGTCTCCTCACCCTTTCGTACGATCTTCTCCAGGATGTTGAAATAGTTCTTCTGGGCGGCTCCGCTGAGAGAGGTCAGCTGAGACCGAGCTATTAGCTGGAAGAGCTGCAGGTGACACCACAGAACCAGACGGTGAGAGGCTGAGTTACGCGCGCGCGTCATCCGGCGGCACATTTGACACCCGTGACTCACTTTTGCGACATAGTTGAACCTCCTCAGGTCTTGGATGGCGCTGGAGAAGTCGAGCCGGTTGAGAGCTTCGCCGAGCGTGCAATATCCATGTCGCTGTTGAACAGAAACATTGATATCGATTTTAAGCTGTTTCCAGGTACGATCGACGGGGTCATCAACAATCATGTCTCTGAAATGATCAATGGGACTTCAGCACTCACTTCTTTAGTGCTTCCTTTCTGCACGTAGATCCATTTATCCCTGAAAACAACTGAAGAAAGCAGAAAAAACATATTTGTTACACGAGAGTGATGGAAAAGTCACTTTTTGACATCATCTGTGATGCTTTACATTGAATTCTACTATGCTTAATACTCTGTATTTGTTTCCTCTCGATGTATGGAGACACTCACAAAAACGTGCACTGATTCAGTTTGAGACTGTTGCTGTCAAAGAAAAAGCTTCAGAATCACGCTGGGCAAAATAAGTACAGTTCGCGTGGTTGCTTCATGTGCTTATTACCACGATGACGTGCAGCAAATGTGGGTTTTGAACCCTGTCGCACTAAGTTTCCTCTAATCCCTGAAAGTTTCTCCGCTGTCTCACAACATCTCGAGCGCGGCGCCTTTAATTTTCATACCACAGACGTCTCGAAAGAGTCAAAACAGTGATTACGTGCCGCTCCGACTCACACTGGGATTTGGTGTTGTTGTTGTAGAAGTCCTTTTTCCTCTTGGTGGTGGCGAGCTCGCACACATCTCCGACAAACAGGCTCTCATTGTCATCGCTGCAGAGCCTGTTGGGGACGGAGGAGGGAGGTTTGAGACGAGTTGATAAAAAAAGAGCATGCCAGTTCGAAACATGTGATGTCAGTGGCACGTAAACACTGAGAGTGAACTCCTGTTTCACCTCCGTGTGGCCAAATGCAAGGAATGAAACTATGAATAAGTGGAGGTCTGTAATCAAAAAACTGATGCAACATTGATTGATTACTCTGATTACTTGCAGTCTGAGACAGATGTAAATGAGCCAAAACCAACCAAGATGTGCAATTACAGTGATTCATGCAGTCAGCAGCGATGGTGGAAACACAACAGATGGATGTCTGGGACGCAGAATCACACTGGTGATCAGGGAAACGTTTCTCAGACACCACGCAGAACATGTCTGATAGGAAACTCTCCAAACGCGAGGAAACCTGAACTGAACTCTGTTTGATTTTATTTAGGTGGACATTTCTGATCGGAGGCTTTGTTGTTCTTGACAGCAAAGTTCTTCATGTTTTGGCAGCTGACCTCTAATTCTAACATGCTCACGCGATGAAGAGGCTGAGCTCCAAACGAAATGCAAACACTGAGAAGTCACATTAAACGTTCATAAATCTAATTCAGTCCATCAGTGTTTTGGAGGGTTAATGAATGAATGAATTATATATTCTGCATTGGGACACCTAAAGCCTACAATCTGATTGATACCATGCTTGCATATCTTTTTACACTCATTGCATGTACAGAACAAATCAAGCTACTAAAATCAGGGACGACTGCAACACCATAAATAAATAGATAGAAATGTTTGACAAGGTGCAGCACAACATCCACAAACAACAGGAAGCTTCTGCTTCATATAATGCAGTCAAACTAAAACAGCTCCTGGTGTCAGCGTGGAGCCCGACACCAGTGTTAGAAGATGTTCTCTGGTGACCTTTGACTGACAGATCAAAGAAACCGATCCTGGTTCGTTACCGACTCGTCCTGCATTATTAATAACCTGGCTGAAGCTGACTGACAACGCTAACCAGCTCAGAGAGCAGTTTGATCAGATGAGAGATCTCTACGCCATAACAAAGTGTGTTTACGAAGCAATTTCATAACAATAATGATAATAAAAAGTATTCACAACAAAGTAAATCTTTGAGTTCATTCACCAGTTTCCTTCACTGAATAAAACTAAACTCTGACAGTTCAGAGGAAACATTTCTGACATGTAACATGCGTGTGACATTCTGTGACTTCTCACTGCTTTTAGCACACAAAGACACTGACGTACTTCGCCCCTTTCAAAAGTGAAGCCACCACTCTGCCTGTTTAACAGCGATCCCCACTGATCAGGGTGAATGAGCTCTGCAGTAATCCCCCGTCTCTATCCATTTATCCACCTGCACCGGCGTACACACACACACACACACACACACACACACACACACACACACACACACACACACACAAACGCACACACAGCGATGTGTCGCAGTGAATTACGAGAGAGGAATGCGAGTGCTGGGACTTCTCACACAGGTTGCATGTGGAGCGGCAGCAGCAGCTTCCACCAGGCCGATAAAAGACAGCGCGCAGCAGCGGGAACGTTCGGAGGGATTTGAAGACACTAAACCTGAATCCTGTCGGGTGTCAGTGGGAGGAACTATTTACAAACTGAAGAATGAAGTAGGGAATAAATCTAAAAGTTAGGATTGTTTTACTGTCACAAAAGGCAACGAGGCAACTGTTTCTGACTTTTCCAGCACCTTTAGCGACTCGAGTTTGCAGATGATGTGCGAGGGAGGTTTGTTGACAATCAGAGGACACTGTGATCTAAAGTGTTGCGGTGACACGGCGTACCACGCCAGCTGCCTTCTGTCCCTCCTTCTCTGTGGTTCCCCTGTGTCGGCCTGCCAAGTGTACCTCTGCTGCATGAAGTCAGTGGCCTCTCTGAGGGAGCCTGTGTCTGGCCAGCAGCCAGAGCGAAGAGATGATGTCATGAGTTATTGTTCTGATGCAGCGTCCTTCGCCTCTTTGTTGGGGGGGGGGGCTGGCGGGGAGCTGGCGTGGTACCATCAGGTACCGTCAGTGGGCTGATTGGCAGAGGAGGCGACGCTGTGACAGCAGAGCTGCTGGGGTTTCCACCTTTAACCCTGTCAGCACCAGCGAGATGTGAGTGAAGCCAACTCCTGATGCTTGTTCAGAAACCAGAGTCTCAGATCTAACCTCGGCTAGAAGAACTTCTCATTCTGTGAAGTTTATCTGGGTCTTACTCTGTGAGGAGGTGAAAGGTCGTTGCTGAGTCGCTGCTTTCTAAAACCTATTCTAACCCTTGGACCCCACAACTCAAGTAGCAGCTGCTTTCGATCATTGTGTCTGTAGTTTGGACCAGACAGTTCCACCGACTTCCTTCCAAGAAGACAAACTCCTCAAGAGTTTTTCCTTTATTCCTCAAAAGATCCCATTTGTGAGCATTCGGGCCGGTCTGGAGTGATTTAACACGTCATAAACACAGCACGCTGAGATGACTGAACACCTATTTGTAGGAGACACGTCAGACTGAGGTCCACTGTGAGAATGAAAAAGAAAATCTAGAACTTTGCTGTAAGTTGCAACGTGAGCAGTTTTTCTCCATTCACTGCAGAAATGTTTGTACTGTTAAAGGACTCGGTGCTCCAGTGAATTTACAAGCTGCAACTGGGATTTCAAACCCAATAAAGCCCGTGAATCAAGAGGACTGTGTGAGCACAGACCAGTTTCAGCAACAACATCTGAAATGTCCTGAAATGAGCCACAAAAACAAACAATCCTTGATAAATTAAATACTTCTGAAGTAAAAAAAAACACCACTGAAATGTGAGGATCAGAAAAACATGTCAAGTGAAGTATTCTGATACTCGTTCAGTACAAGTCGTGTAAATTTTCAGGGTCACTGTGCTACACCGGCTGCATAAAGCGGGAGAAGAAAGAAAGGACTAACAGGGCACATAAAGAAAGAGAACCACTCCTCTTCCATCTCACGTTTAAGCGAACGCTCTGTGCAAGCGAGCTGGCCTGCGTCCGACCAGTCCATGTTTCCTCCAGATAAGAGCCGCAGCCCTCCTGGTGGGAGGCCGAGCCCACAGGGCGAGCGCGTCAAACACTGAGGAGGCAAAACATGTTTTCGGGGGCTTTGCGCTCGATAAACGTCGCTCTTTAAAGTCTTTGAGCCCATCAGATGCCTGCGGGAGAGGCCGACCTCTCACGAGCACATACTCGCCTTTGTTTACGTGTTGGAGGAATATTCCTGTCTGATATTTTCACGAGAAATGATGCATTTACATTCACCACACAGCTTCTGAAAAAAGGGAGTCACGTGTGTTTCATCAGTTCTCAGAGACAAACAGCTCGATAACGTGACATTGGATGAAAGAGGAAGTGAGATATCGTATCATCGCTGCTTCCTCCTACCTTTCTTCTCCTGTAGCCTCACCTGAGCTACTGTGAAAGGTCACTGTATTACAGTGCAACACCATAAACTCATTACGAGTAGTAAGCATGAGGAAATCTTCTTTTTCATTGATTTATGAAGGTCGAGAGGAAATAATATGAGTAGAGACCAAAACTCTGCATCTGTTTAAGTGGAAAAAACACAAACACCTCAAACATCTAAAATTTGCTCCAACAAATAAAATGAGGCTCAAGTGCTTCTACCTCTGTTACCATGGTGGTCCTCGCCAGCAACAGCAAACACATCAGCATATCAAAGGCCGCACTGATAGGAGCAAGACTGAGTCCCTCCAACATGCATCAGCTCATCACTGATATGTGATGATTAAAAAACAATGAGCCACTGTGCTCTCTTCACCTGATTTTTTAAATCATTTATAGCACAGGTCAAAGGAACAGCTTCCAGGAGTTTATGTTTAACTTCATTGTGATCCCGGGGGAGATCGGATCAGTTGTCAGGCTTTGACCCGTCACTGCACCGT
>JAUESF010000019.1:2343561-2355410 GCA_032274765.1 Malacoctenus tetranemus | reverse complement strand
AAGCTGTAACCAAAACACGCTCCCAGAGATTTTTCTAGCAGCGGCACTACGGCAACAGAAAACAGAATATCTCAGTGGTCCGTGTTACAGTCGTCACAAAGAGCGTTTAAACAATGACATCATGAATTAAACACGAATCGTCTCATCGAGAGAGAAATTCACAGGTGTTGGAGGGAGCTTTGTGACTGTTTGGTCTCACCATGGAGCAAGAACGGTTGGCTTGCTGCCAACCTAGCAGCCAGGTTGGACCCTCCTGTGTCCCCCCTTTAAAAAGGGAAAATGCTCAACTGTGTCTGACAACACAGTCCCAACCCGACCCACCTGAAGCACGTTTAAAGCCCCCATCTTCTGACATCGCAGCTCGTTTCGGGACACTTTTGTGGCCACGAGCATTGAAAAAGCAGCGAAACCAGCAGCACACGATGGGAGTCATATGTACGACCACAGTTTGTATGTCAGCGCCAATCATGCAATATCTAGGATTTGTCTACTTCTTCATGCTAGCATTGAGTCTCACTGGGAGGGATGATTTGTTCCCAATGAGAGGCAACACTTTCCTTGTCCCTTATACTTCTATCGGTGGCTTCATAGACGTAGAGTTAATTTTCTTTTAAATTATTTGACACAAAAGCTTCCGATCTTTATTATATAGTTTGAAATGATATAGTTTTCTCAAATGATGAATTAAGGGGAATACTTATCTTTGGATCAGAGATAAATAGATCGGGGAACAGTGGAGACTTTATTTAGTTTGTATTTGAATAAAGTGTTCTCTTGAATCCAGATGGTTGGTTCAGTTGGTTTTTTTCTGCCATTTGGACACACCACGTTAGAGGACATCTCTGAAGACACAAAGTGAATCATTGAAAGCGAGCGCAGGCTGAATGAATGCGGACTTGCGTCTTCGCCTCGGGGAGAGAACAGAGCTGTCGCTGATCAAAGGAAAGTTCAGTTCAAGGTCCTCCCAGCGGTACGAATGTTGTCTTGCTAGTGGTCAGGATTCAGCCCAAACAAATTACGGACGATTAATTCTTCAGAAAAACATTTGCTCTGCGATGGCAGTTTCCACCCGGGGTTTAAGTTTAACTGTTATTTCACTTTAAATGTGCAATAAGTCAAAAAACACAACATGCAACATTGAGAGCGTGTTTCGCCACAGCGACCGACTCACTTTTTTCTTGCTGAGATTTTGAAAAATGTCCCCGTGACGCCAAATTATATTTAGTCTTTCACTGAATACGTTTAAAACCACTGCAGCGTTTTACACCTTTGATAGTTTCAGTGATGTTCTGGATGAGTCTCGTACGTAATCACTGTTCTGATGCACAAACAAAATGACATTTATGCCAAGTTAATCTGCAGAAATGTCCAAACTGCTGCAAAAACAACATGAATCATTTGCACAGAGAGAAAGCAGCAGAGAGACTGTGAGAGAATATGCTGTTTCATAGACAAAGTGAATGAAGCTGCTGAAGGACTTAACGATACGTTTGCATGGATTTAAATTTTGCAAACAAATAAGGAAAATCTTTCCTTTTTTTCCCTCCTGTGACTTGCCATTTGAAAAGAAACAGTTTGTCTGGAACAGCAGTGGGATTTTCATCAGATCTGTTGCCGCGGGACTGGGACGGGTCACGTGGTCACAGCGGGAGCATTCCTCCTTTCCAGATAAAAATTCAAAGAGAAAATACCGCTCAAAACCACAAGCACAAGTCATCTTTGTACCAATCTCATAATTTATTTAAATATATTTCATTTTTAAATATATATATGTACATTTTTTTTCTTATTTAACACCCATTTGTTAAATGCCAGTTAATTTACGGTAGGTCGGTGGATTCTTCCTAGGCTTTGTTTTACAGTATGTACATGTTAGTCCTGGTTTAAATGGGCATGTCCTACATTATGTACAGGGGGGAACCTCGTGACAACTCAAATACATAAATAAAGTCGGCGCCGCGCTCCACCAGGATCCTCGGGGGGGCTGTGACTTGCCGCCGCCCCTTTGTTTATTTCCTGCCACGTTTCACAAATATACAGAGAAAAATGTTCATGCAATTAATAATTTAATCACAGTTTTCTCCATGTGAGCACAAGTAGGGTGAAACTATGCAGTGTCGGCCAGCTGGGGGTCTGTGGGAGCTTTTTCGAAGGGGGTGGGCATGAGGGTGGTGGTGGTGGGGGGGGTGACAGGTAGTGCAGTTGAAGGGATGGGCTTGATCTGGAATAGTCATACAGAGCAAGCCAATCGCAGAAGGCAAGTCGTTGTGACGACAGTATATTTGGATTTTGCTCTTTTCATGTAGAAAAGGAGCAAAATGAAAATATGAAATCCCTTTTTTTTGGTTTTGGCGACATCTTTTTTGGGTTCCAGCAGGTTGGAAAAAAAAGGCCCCAGGGTTGTTTTTCTCTGCCACTTGTTTCTTCTTCTTTTCCGCTTCCGTTTCACCATCTTAATCCCCATCCGGTGCTTTTTTTTGTTGTTGTCATTTATTTGTTTGTTTTGCCTATTTGTCTCCCGTGTGGTGACAGCGAGCCGTCGGGGTCCGGCCGGAGCGGTGGGCAGCAGCAATCCACGCCTCCGCAGGAGGAGGACAATAGTGCCTGGTGTCAGTCGGGCCCGGTCACATTCAGACTTCCCTCTCGCGGTCCAAGGCACTTTTTTCCCCAAGTCTCTTTTCCTTCTGGAGCTCTCGTGTTTGGCTTCAACCTGCAAGCGAAGGGGAGTCAAATTCAGAGGAGTCTCCGACGTCTGCAGCAGCCAAAAAAAGAAAAAAAAAAACCCAACTCTTTTCCGCTCCAAAAGAAATTTACAAATGAAACATCGTGAAACTTGATTCGCCACAGAGCTGCTTGCCTCTCCGTGCCACAACGTGAGGCCTGTTTCTAAACATGGAAGCAAATCAGTGCGATCTAACATCTCCACAAGAACATGATCTCAGCCTAAAATCGCACACACAGAGAGGCCTCTGATACACAACAACAAATTGACTGTTTTGAATGACTGTGATTATGGTTCGTTTGGATCTGCTGAATCTGACAATCACGATGGTTTGGCTCAGTCAGGTCGTGTTTGAGTGATTACAACATGTTCGTTGAATAAAACGAACTCTAAACAGGGTTGACAAAAAAGAACAACAGGACCAGTATTTTCAGTAACTCTAAACGTAGTCATCAGTGTTCAGAACAATTAAGTGATTGTTCCAAAAAGTTTTTATTCCTCCTACATTCTAATTTGGATGATAAATATTGACAGAAATCAACTGAAAATGTCACATAAATGAAGGAAAAATTGCCAGAATATCAGATTTAAAAAGATCTCGATCAAACGCAAGAATTTGACCTGATCAAAAGAAGCAGACGTTGTTTTCAGATTCACTGGTGTAACGTGGCTCGAAATCAGTCGTGAAAATACAGACAGTTTGATAAACGTGTGTAATCCCTCCTGATATTAGACTGATGCAGGGGGGGAGAAAAGTCAGTCTTTACATGAATAACGAGCGAAAAAGAACAGAACTGATTATTGACACAACACATGAAGTAATCATGTTTGATTATGATTAATTTCAAAGTGTATTTACTAAATCCTGCACGATCGCTTTCAGCGCGTCATGGCCAAGTTCTTCTAACGCCGCGAGTCTGAATCGAAGTCACAGATCAGCAGCCACAGTGGACGTCATTGTTCCATATGTTTAATTCTCTTGTGAAAGCGGTGAATGTTGCAGCTGCTCGGGATAATTCACTGCTGAGCTCATTCTTTGACACATTGTAGTTTTGCAAACACTGTGTTGGGTGAGGTTTGGAAACGCAGCGATGGGACTCTGTTGAGTCTGAATACGAGCGTAAAACTGCAGTAAAGCTGAATATGTTCCCATGAAACAAGTTGCAGGTAAAATAGTTGACAGAAGTGAAATCAGTTGCTTTACTTCTTTACTTTTAGTTACTCTGATGTACTTCAGGTATTTTTACTCGTGAAAGTTTGTGTCAAACTTAAAATAATCGAAGGAGAATTAAATCCATGCAGTTGCAAACATGCTCAAAGTATATCATTGTTAGTTTGCATGACAGCACATGAGCCTTTAATACCTCAGTGGCTGATATTCATTTGCTTAAACAATAATGTGTGACTAAGTCCATAAAGCATGGCTGCTTTTAATCCAATAAAAAAGTGGACACAGCACATCATAGGAGGACTTTTTTCCTTGTGGGCTGTGTGACTTTTTTGGTTATTAATGACCACAAAACTGTTTTTTTTAGCTGCTGCTTTCTCTGACTCACAAACCGACTGGTTTACTGACACACAGTGTGTGTCATGTGCTGAGGCTTCGCTCCACTCTGTTTACTATGTGAGACATACACGATGCCCCTCAAGAAGCAGGTGTGTTTGTAGAGGTGAGTGTGCAATAGTACCTTGTGTGCGCTACCCCTCTGTGCACTGCGGGCTGCCGGCTAACCGTGTGAGAAGTCGCGCACATCGTTTGAAGTCTGGGGAGAGAAAATGAAATGGAAAGACGTGAGCGGTTCCCCCTCGCACGGTGTGTTGACGTTGGACCGACCGAGGCGTTCCCCATCGCGCCGGGGCGCCGGGGCAGCAGCATCTTACATGCAGGTATCGTGCAGTCCCTGGTGTGGTGATAAACTCGATACACGTTCTTCCTGCACTTGGGGCTGAAGTAGAGAGGACCTGCAGGAGGGGAGCAGAGCAGGAGTCAGGACGGTTTCCAGCTCCGCGGCTCTTCTCCAGAATTCATTTGGATGCACATTAAACAGCCTCAGTCGCTCTCTATGAAGATATTGAACTGTGCTGATTATCAAAGTCATAAATGAACCACGAGGACGTCTTACCTGTGATATGTTTCAGGAATTTCTCCTTCTTTCTTAAATCTCTGGGATATACAGCTGTTTGAAGAGAGAACATCACAGAAGTAGAGTCAAATTCAAGATAATCGGTTCCAACCTGAAGCACAGAGGTCTGCATTCCTCTTTAGGAGGACAGAGAAGCATTACTGTGTTCTGTACATTAAGCCTGCAGCAGTGTAAATGAAACCTGGGACTGACTGACTGACTGACTGACTGACTGGCTGACTGGCTGACTGGCTGCCATGAAACAACATAAACGATCCTGTCAGGGAATTATTGCAGCTTTGATCCACTTGACTAATTTACAACAATCCTCCGTCGTTACATTGAAACGCTTTGGACCGTGGATTTGTGAGCCTAACGCAACATCCGCGCTGCCAGACACCGCTGCAGCTGGATGATGATGAAGATGATAAAATATTTTGGATACCGCCAGTACAGTAATCACGTGTGTGCTCTCTCTCCTGCCAGACCTCTCACAGTGTGATATATAATCCAGTGTGGGCTGCATCCTTGGCTTCTGGAGCGTCTTTCCGCGGGGGCCAATGAAAGGGTCGCGCTGCCACTCACCGACAGACAGGTTCCCCCTCTCTGTCCTCAGGTTGCTAAAGTCCCTCTGCTCCAGCGCGACGCTCCTCGACTGAGACACCAACGATGCGCCCGTCCTCGTGCCGTGGTGTCCCTGGCTGTCCTCCACCCGCCGCACGATCTCCACCATGCGCCTGAAGTCCTGCTGCGCGTCACCGTCCGCCGCCGCCGCCGCCGCGTCTGCCGCCGGGGCCGGGGTGGGCGCGCTCTCGCCGCAGTGGCCGGTCAGCGCGCACAGCAGTAGCACCAGTCCAATAGTGAAGTGTTTGCGCAGTCCACTCATAGCTCCCGTGGGGGTGAAGGGGGGGTGACAAACAAAGTCCTTCGGCGGACACCTGCAGGAGAGATCAGAGGAGGGATTTCAGAGCCACGAGCTGCTGACGCTTTCAAACTTCTGCTCAGCCACAGTCACATTACACCACCGCTGAGGGAGAAACACCTCGTCCTGATGTTTGATGGTCCCAGTAAAAGCCACAGTAAACAATCAAACGGACCACCGAGTGCAATCAGACCTGATTTCCAAAGAGCACTTCTCCTCTCTGAATGGGGTCAGATTAGGTGGAATTTGCGCACTTTATCCAACACCATTAACTCATTTCAGTCACATGGTTTTTTTTTGACAAAACACTTTTCCTAAGTGCTCTTGAGCAAGCTTGGTCCTACATTTGAGCGGGATATTAGTCGCTTATTCCACTTCATCTCAAATCAATAGCCTCGTATTGATTCCAACGGTCTTGTGATGTCTTCATTCAATTACTCTGAATTGTGTCGTGGAGGTATTGCTTGTGAACCTCACACTGAATCAGAGCGTTTTAGATGTAGATGCCAGATTGCAGCAAGCTTTTCTCAGTCAAAACATCTGAATATTAAAAAGAAAAGTAAACGATAGGTTATCAAAAACTGAATTTACCTTTCTTTGAATCAAATCCCGAAAGGTAATGTCGCGTAAATCCACCGATCAAAAAAGAAGGCAAACTCTGCGCAACTTTGGTGCGTGATGCTGATTCTGTCCGGTCCGGAATATCTCTCCCCAAACTGAGCTCTTGTGTTTGGAACAACCGAAAGCTTCAGAAGTCATATGAGTTTTCGCTGAGCATCCGTGACCATCCCCCGAAGACCGGCGGGACTGCGTGAAGGGGGGTGTAAAACAAAAGGGCGCAGAAAACTGCCGAGCCGATCCGGTGCTCCGAGTCCCGTGCGCGTCCTTCGCTGAAGTGGCGCTCCGGTCGCCCCGGAGTGAAGCTCACTTTTTATTCTGTCTCGCCGACGTGGTCACTTGTCCCTCGAGGGGGCTACTCCGCGATATCTGCGATGATAATAAGACGCATTATTTGCACCCCTGAAGCGGAAAGTCCACTTGAGTTGACTGACCATCACTTGAGCTCCGTGCCAAGTTTACTGCGCCCCCCCACCCCCACCCCTCCCTCCTTTTCCGTTACTCCATTTATCTGTGAGATACGCGGTTACAGGAAGCGTTTTTCCAACTAATACTTCCACTGAAATTTCCAATCAGGCCGACATCCAGCGCGTCTCAGTGGAAATGCTCCCATATCCTTCGTGCGAGTCTCATAAACTCATTTAGAGCCATTGCGCGCTGTACATCCATCAGAGAGAGTCAAACCCAATCAGGCCCCGTTTAGCGACGATTCTTCGAAAATTAATTACGAGCTGGTTTTTAAAAAAAAACACGCGTCGCCGCTTTCTCTCTGGTCGGAGCTGACGGCGGGACGGAGCTTTTCCACACTGTTTGTCCCTCCTGTGGATTAGGCTGCACTCGCCTACTGCGGCTCCCTTTTTTTTTTAAAGTCAGGGCGTGCAAGTGGCTCCCACGCTCCCCCTCAGACCTCACTGACTGGGCCGAGAGGAGTTTACTATAACACAGATGGTGAAGCGAATCAGGGCCAAAAACACGAGCGCGAGGCGCGCGCGCACACACACAGTTCCATAAAACTCAGAGCAGAACAAACATTCAATACGGGTCACTTATAGCTCAGGCTGCTTCTGTGGTCATATATGTGAATGCAGCAAGCAACCAGGATGTGCTAGATGTGTTTTGTGTGATACATGGGCGGGTGAAGAAGCTCCCGTGGCCGTGCGTAAAAAGTCCGAGACGTTGGTGCTGAAAGGACAGCGCGCTCTGTCACTCAGCCTCAGACCTCCTCTGCGAGCAGGCAGCACCGGCGCTCGCTTTGTTTGCGGTGATGTCTTCAGGCGAGGGACCGAGCGCTGCCAGAATAACTGACGGAGTGGATCGATGCGAAAACATCTGATTTCCTGGTCGGGTTTGGTCACATTGGAAGGATAGGAAGAAACTTTTTGGGGGGAGCAGGAAGCGGACGATTGGAGGGCAGTACGAGTGAGATTGGGATAGAAAAGCTGCGGCACAAGCGGGAAATGGTGGTTGTGTGCAGCACAGTTTGGCCTCTGACCCTGAAAGATCACAATTAATGAGACAAATCAACAACTCGACTGCGATTCCAAACAAACCAAACGCATCAATTGAGGCCAAAAAAGTGGCGATGCTTTTAATACAACGCAGTTAGAAGTAATTCTTCAATTAACTCTTTGACAAATATTTACTGCAAATATTCTGTCGATGATCAGCAGAATCATGTCGTTCAAGGCGCCGTGATGTTCCTGAGTGGCCGCGCTTTCAGCAGGGGGCGCCCTTCTGCAATCACTGCACATTGAAACCGTCCCGGCGCTCGGTCCCTTCTGTCTTCTGGCTGCTGATAACAAATACTCCCTTACTTGGATGTCTTCCATCAAGAACCATCGAGGAAAACCGTCCGCTTCAACCCAACACCACTAAAATCCAAATTGGACGCGCAGATCATCCAATTATGTCACTTCTCGGTCGGTCTTTTTGTCTCTGGCAGCTGCCCTTGCTTGCTATTTTGTGAAAGAGAAAAAGAAAATTACAAAAAAAGCTGCAAAGTGGTCGAACAGATGATCTCGGTCTCAGTACGAATCCAAACAGGCAGAAAATTTGAAAGAAAATCCAATAAGGGAAACGCACGTTTTCATAAACTTCTTGTTAAACGGCTTGGCAAGAAAAGTAGCAGAGATACTCTCCCAGTGTAGTTTGGCTCTGTGCTTGTTATTCCTTTGACTTTGTTATCTTTTGACTACTGCAGGAGATGTTTGGAGCTCTCCTCCGCTCATCACGCTCGCCAGCGTGTCACTTTTTGGATCGCAGCAGAGATCTTAACATCGGGACTCTCTGTTAACCTGTAGCCTCGTTTGACCCTCCCCAGCTCCCACTTTGACACAGTCACATGTGCTCAGTGTGTGTTGGTGATTCGGCGTCCTGTGATCTGGAGGGGAAGCCTCACACATGTGGTGGTCGATGGCTTCAGGATGCGGGTTCGCTGCCTGTCTCTCTCTCTCCTCCTGAACTTTGTGTGACACACTGACTTCGGAGGACGATGTTAGTCCGTTAATCGGAGGTGGATGCGGTCGCCATGTGGATTTTGTGTCACTTTCTCATCCAACTCGATCAGAGTGTCACTGGCGGCGCAGCCTCCAGGTCGCCTTTGAGTTTTGTTTGAGCGCAGACACAAAGTCATGTTGACAAGTACTTCCACCATACTTGCTCTTCAACGTGCACAATAAATGGATAATCCAGCTTCACGGCTTCCCATTAAAATATGACTTGTTAATCACGTGTTCTCGGTGCCTGTGAAGCCCTTTCCAAGTGTTTCTGGTTCCAGAGACTTTTCCTAATAGAGGGGATAAATTCCTCATGGCTGAGAATACTTCAGATTTTTGTTTTCCTCACTTCTTCTGCCACACGTTTGGCTATCTCCTCCAGCTGTCAGTCAGCTCGTGTTGACTTTACCTCTTCATCGGTCGACTCAGCCTGAACAGAAACTCGAGGAACTTTTATCCGCTCACAAGAAGCAAAGTACAACGTTGGACGGAGCTGGGAGGACACGATGTGCACGGCGTAGCTGCATTTCACTGTCAGTGTGCCTTTATTGCGCGACCCACGAGTAATTTCTGTGGGTTTTCGAGACAGATCTGTAGATTATGTTTTGTCTGAGGCCTCGAAGTCTCTTGTTTTGTTCCACGCTCGACTCCACTGCTCAGATCTCCTTCAGAGATTCAGGTGCGCTACGCCTGCATCAGCTAATGATGCAGCCTCAAGCTGAGTGAGGGCAACAGTCGCTTTCTTGGAACTCGTCGGGCCCATGTTTCTTTAATCCTCCGCCGCTCCCTCTGGACAGCCACAGCATGTGTTGCTTTTCCTTTTTTTTTCTCCCCCCCTTGACTTCTCCACAGATGTGGTAGCGCTCTCTGAGCCCACTGAGCGGGACGGAGATGAACGAGCTGAGATAAATGTGACGGAGACCGAAATAAAAAAAAAGCCCCTGGATGGAGCGGGAGACCACGTGACCGAGAAAAATCATTGATGTCTGCCAAAACGGCTGCACGGCTCATTTTGGCTTCATTCATTCAAATCAGGAGTTCACGAGTCTCCAGAAGAGAAAGGCACAAACTATTAGGAGAAATCGCTCGTCAATGATAAAAAGCCCGAAGGGAAGCGATTGGTTTCCCATTTTTAGAGCCACCGACGCGTCTGCTGTTACATCTCTGTACATCCGTCTGTAGTGAGGCCTCTGCTCCTGGAAGACCAAGAGTTTCACCAAAGCACAGATGCGTCCTGTCGGCCCGTTCGCACATTTCTGCCCGATGATGTTGAGGACTCCCAGTTGGAGCCGCGAGGCGTTCGGGGCCACAGGGCCGCTCGTGGTTTTCATGTTTCGAGCGTTAATCAGGCGTCCTGCTGCACATCCAGCTCCGACAATCGGAGCAGACCTCGAGTCAAGGGTGAGCTGCGATGCAAAGTGGAGAAGGTTTAAACGCAGCAATAAATTCTCCGCGCGGCCATTAAAACTTGTGTGTTCTCGTGCCAGTTCAAAGAAAAATTTTAATAAAGTATGGAATGAGTTAGACCTCCTCGGTTAATGCCAGTGTTTTCAATCAATCTTTTTATTGTCAGACAAGCACACACCCTGCCTGATTGAATGCTTCCCCGCAGATGTAAATGATGTAAGGAGGCGGCTATATGAGGGCCCGATTTAAGTGTCCTTACATCTGCTGCTGAGGCTCCTTTGATTCAGAGTCTGCAGTTTTTCATCGAGGCCTCCCGTCGGAGCTTCACCCCAACGTCTCTGGTCTTTCTGCATCACCCAACTGCGACTATCGTCCTTCGGGTCACCACGAGTGAACAGAGCAGCCCGGAAATCCCGACGATCCCTCCACCGCACTCTGCTGAAGGCAGAATGAGCTCACGTTGGTATGCTGTTCATCTCATGACTCCACACTGCTGCATGTTCTCTCCCCTCACAACTCAGCCTGAGTAACGTCAGTCCACGAGACATTTTTTTCCCTCCGTCAGCGCGGGAACATCGAGCCGCTCTGGGAGCGAATCCAGTGTTGTGATGTTGAAGTTTATGTAAACTGGGGTCTCCCTGAGCAGTGGCATCTCACTGACGCCAGGTCTGTCGAATGTCCCTAACCCGTGACAAAGCGACTATCTTCCTTCAACAGTTCACTGAAGCCTCGAGCCTCTTTGTGTAACGTCAGCTGTTCGAGGGGAGAAAACAAAGTAGTAAATCGTTTCCAATTGTTGACAGTTTGTTTTACCATCCGACGATTATCACCTAAACTCCAAATTAACCGTTCCCGATTGTGGGTTTTGTAGAGACTCTGTGTGTGTGTGGAAGAGTCCACATCAGCAGGTCGGAGTGAATTCTTCTGAGAGTCCCAGTTGTTCCATACCTGCCCTGAGTCAGGCTCAGACTTCAGGCTGTGAACTCCTGACTCCCATTAGGTCTTTTTGAAGTCAGTGGCCTTTGTTCCGGCAGCACTCTCAATGGCTGTGTTCAGTGGGAGACATGAGAAAGCCCCAACGCTGCGGTGTCAGGCCAAGCACATGGTGTCTGCTGCTGCTTGTGACTCAGTCGCAAAGCAAATTGCAGTTTATGAACAATTTGGGCCAAAATTTGGGCCCAAAAACCTTCATGTTTCACTGTCTTAGACACCTCTGGCCTCTGTTTCAGGTGACTCTGCTTCTCTGCCCTTCTGTCGCCGGCTGCTTCAGCTCGTCTGCACACGAGTGCTCTGATGATTTCCCTCTGATTTAGCGTGCTGCGCGTTGGTCACTCGCCCATTTCGTCTGGTCAACTCAGCACATGATGTTGATAGTTTGTGCTTGTTTCTCTGATTTGGACCGTTGCGGGCTGTTGTTCGCACTGTTCTCCCTGCCCGGCCCTTTGATTTTATCGCCCCGGTTCCAAGTTTTTTCCATCCACAATCTGTTTACATCTTGGATCCCAGAACTAAACGGTCGTGAACCCTCGTGCTGCCGCGCTGCGCCGATCACTCAGCGGCCA
>JAUESF010000019.1:2317994-2331272 GCA_032274765.1 Malacoctenus tetranemus | reverse complement strand
AGCTCGACAAAAGGAGGAATGAAAAATGCATCGCATGAAACACAAATATTTCACTGAGTGTTATCTATACAGTCGTCACTTGTTTTGTGTGTCGTCCATGCATGTTTCATGAAGGTGTAAAATGCTTTGGACGGATGGGTCCTAAAGGTGGTGTATTTGATGGAGGTGAGTGGGTTGCTGTTTCTTTTCATCGCCATTAAGTCTCACTCGTAAACTTCACCTGCGGAGCAGAAGCTCGTCAGCTCCAGCTTCTTGTTTCGACCACAAAAAATAAAAGATTATGAGGCACAAATTAGTTATATTTACAGCTCTTGGATTGGAAACTTTGCTCCCATAACTGTTTGTGTTTTTTAAATCTTGTTGTTTAGTTGTGCTTCAGTAGCCAACCACCAACAAACGATTCAGTTTATAGTCACACTGGCAACAGTGATAAATTTCTCGGTTGTTAAACAACATGAAACTTTTCGATCCCACCTCTTCTCCGCTCTGACTTTTTTCCCTCCTCCTGCCTCTATGTCTCTCTCTCTCAGACCAAGCAGGTTCTTCACACCAGTTTCCACGCCTCTCTTGTTGCTGCAGATAAGCCGGGTCACTGCGGTTCAGAGGCCGGGGGAAGAGCAGACGGCCGGGCCGAGGGAGGATGAAGCCCCGTCGCTCAGATGAGCTGTCGCTCTGAGAGCTTCTTCCTCAATGGGCTCTTTCTCTCCAAAGGTTGGTCGTTCCCATGTCTCACAGCCATAACAATAAACACTTCTTGGCGGATGCGTCCCCTCATTTCTCAGACTCTTGGAGATTAAAAGGGGGAAAACGTATGAGGTGCAGTTGAGGAGCGGGACGGGAGCTGAAGCATCAGCCGTGGAGGAGTATTGTAACGAGCCTCCGTCCATCGGAGCTGAGAGACTTCCTGAGGGTCGCTGACAGCAGTTTATCAGTCTGGTCACAGAGCTGATGGGCACAGAAACTTCCAAAACTTTTAGAGTATTTGGAGCTGAAGAGAAATTGAGTTTTCTTGAGTCCAGGCACTTTGTTACTGGGAGGAGCTCGGAGAAGAGTCGCCATCAAAAGGTGCCGGTTGAAGTGGTTGTTTCCTGCTGGGCTGCATTTTGGCTGGGCAGAAGGAAAGGGTTCATCACTTTGACCTAGTTTAGCACATTTTATGTGCGACAAAACCTGGAAAAATCTGTTTAACTACCACTAATTTCGCACCATTTATGACCTGTGGCTATTATGCAACTTTGTGTCTTGCCCACATCCCTCTGATTAACCTAGTTACTAGAATCCAAAAATCACAAGGAAGTTTTCAAGCTTCTTCGGAGCGAGTAATGGAAATTTAAATTCCTGCAATTTTCTCTTCGTCCCTCGGTTAACGAGGACAATCTGCTGTGACCGAGAGCCGCGGCAACAGCAGCTGCAGCTCGTGTTTTTGAAGCTGATGTTTCCACTGTTAAGAAGCTCCTCTGAAAGTAACGGCTTGAGTGATTTCTATCGCCGTGAAATCAAAGCGAAAATCCCGGTCACCAACCAGAACCACATTGGTGTAACGTGGCTCAGGAGCACCGGGCTAATGAGCTGATGGTTCTCACGCAGGCTTCAAACGCGGTGGACACTGAAGTAACCACCGCTTCCTTTGAGGGCCAAATTACATGTATTAGAGAAAAGGTTTATTGCGTTCGTTTACTTGAACATTTTGGCCATGTTTGCTTCTTTTCTAGGAACAAGTTGCTCAACAACATCAACAATTCTCAGTGCTGCTTAGTTTTGTCAAACAACTGTTTTGAATCCGATCGGATGATTAATGATCTGGACGTCGCGCTGGCAGTTTGTGCCTTGCCGATTTGACGTCTTTCTCGGTGGTCGCGGCCGCTCTGACTCATCTGATACCGTCACAGGTTTCTCACTATGAAGACGACTGCCCTGGCTTATCGCATTAGCCATGACATCATTCCCGCGGCGTCCATTCATTTGACTTCAGAAAGAAAGTGAAGGTCTCCGTTTCCCCAACAAATTCTATTACCGTTGAAATTCTATTACGCGACCGGAGCAAGAAAGAAAAAAGCACACAGCTGACATTTTTCTTCGCCCGGCTGACGAAATCCATCAGGTGCAACAGTCGAGAGCTGAGAGACATTTATCTGCATGCACTCTGTGTGGACGGACCTCTACACGTATCTAACACCTTTAAAAATATATATATTATCGAGTTAGTGTCTTATCTTTAGTCGTCAAATATTTCAGCAAACCGATCCAGGTGTTCTCGCTCTGCCCTCGGAGGTCTCAGCATCCCTCTGTCATCCCTCCTCCCTCCTCCACCCCCCTCCCCCCCTCTTCGGGGGGAGCTGCAGTTAATGGGTGTTTGCCGTCCGCCTTGTAGTGGGAAATTAACCAGGCGACAGAAATGTCTCTTCTGGGGGGAACGACAGGAAGAGAAAAGTCTCTGTCGTCTCAGACGGAAACCTCGGCAAACACGGCGAGTGACGCAGAAGGGAAGGACAGGCCCGCACTCAGTTTTAGGCCAGAACTCCAAGGAGGAAACAGAAGCTGTCACAGACTTTAATGCCCCAGTGTGACTTGCTCCTGACAGTGTCCAGCACTCGCTTGTTAGCGATGATTATCTCCATGTTGGTGAAAGTTTAGTCCGTGAAACAAAGTTTGATCATCGAGATCTTGGAAATATATGGCTCCATAACAGATTGAATCGTAAAATAGAGATAGAAAACGAGATAGCGAGGATCAAACTCAGCTGAACTTAAGAGATGTCAAGATTTATGTTGGTTGGCGGCATCCAACAATGGTACGGGAGTTCGCGCGACAGCTTCAGAGCACGAATCATCCCGGGTTCGGTCCCTGTTCTGGGTTTGCATGTTCTCATCTGCATGAGTGGGGTTATTTTTGGGGGTGAACTCCGTTTCCTTCCATCGTCAGACATGCATCTTAAAGAGAATGCCATCTGAAAGGCTCCTCACTTCCCAAGCATGCCCTCCATAGGTAAGGGCCAGCGGGGGCCTAATAAACATACCAGCCAGCTCAGTGGGCTCCATCAAGGATGGAAATAGAACAGAAATGAAACGAACGTCCTTTTTCCTTCTGTTCCATTCTCTTCTTCCCATTTTCAGGTGCAAATTAAACTCGGATCAGTTTTTGACCCGTCTGTGACAGCCTCATCTCGAAAAGGTTTTTATTCAAATGTGAGGTCACATTCTTCAAGCTGCGTGTAATTACTCGAGTTCTTTCTTATTGCGCCCGCCCTGAGCGTCCTGATCTCTCCGTGAAGATCAAACGTCGTGACAAGTTCCTGTTGGGTATCCCCAGTGGTCAGCGGGGCGCGCTCACATTTAATTCAATAGATTCGGGGACAACACTGACAGGGAGCGGAATGGAAAAGCGCCGTGCGTCGTTTCCCCCCGTGGAAGAAGAAAACCATGCGTCCAGCAGTCGCCGCCTGCGGTGCAGAAAGAGGAGCCACGCTGGGACAGAGCATCCTGCCCTGATCCTGTTTTCTCAAATCAGCCCCCCCCACATGACGAGCGCGCGTGCAGTAAAACATGCACGTAAAAGCAAAAGAGTGACAGAGTGATGGGAGAGGCAGATCCGGTAAGAGCGGCGGGCAACTGTTCCCCTCGCACATGTGCGCCGAACGAGTGCGTCACATGAATATCTTGCAGCCCTGATTAGATAAAGTCAGTCGCGTATGATTTATAGGAACGGGGTCAGTGTGGTGTTTCGTCTGTTTTCGGAGACGCCCGGTCTGCTTCAAAGTGGACTGAACTTGGTTTCTGAAAAAAACAGAAGGAAATCCAATTGTTGCTGCAGCAGAGACACCGTTTTAATACAATACAGGCGTGATTGCAGGCGCTGGTCCTCGGGCCAAGTCAAATGAAAAAGTTTGGGAAGTTCGGAGTAAAATAAAGAAAAAAAAAAGGGGGGATTTTTGGTGTCAAGCCCAGTGTGTGTTGACTCACTGCACCCCCCCCACACACACACACACAAAACAGATGCAGGAAAAGACACTTAAACAAAAAGAACCTGCGATACTTGCTGATGTCAGGAGACGAAATTTGAGGAACATTCATCTCTGTACTGTACAACTGACACTGTGCATAAGCCTTTTGTAATAAACGAGTGACAGAATGACGAATAAGGACGTAGGCGACTGAGGAAATACGGTTTTTTTTCGACCTTTAGAAATTGAGACGACGGTATGCAAAATGTAAAAATGTGGAGTTATTATTTGGACGGTCGATCCCTGTTTTCATAGATTATATTTTAATCGCTAATCTATAGAAATAAAGTGCAAATTGAGTGGTTTAACAAAACCAAATGAAGTGATGTTTTTATTACAAGATGTTGCTACGATGAGGCGGAACAAGGTTTAACTTATCGTTCGACTTTCCAGAGACAGATAATGACGTGACCGCTCATGGAAATGAATAGGCCACCCCTGATGTACAGGATGATGTATGTAGGATTTGATTTACAGAAGCAGAGTCAGTGCGGTGGTCTTTTGTCTCCTTTAAAGGCTCCTCGGTGAAAGCTTGGAAGCAGCCATCGATTTCAGCCATCGGTTTCCACTTTTTTTTCGCCCTCTGAAACGAACAAAACAGTGTTTTTTCTCTCTTTCTAAAGGATGTGCGGTTTTTCGGCATCAGCCTCTCTCGCAGTTGACTTTCCATTTAACTTTGAAACCTGAACGATCAACAAATGTGGCTCCCGCAGTGGCGGATAGAGAGTAGGTCATGGGTTGTGAGAGTGGTCATGAATCCGCCTATAAAGTGCACCAGATGTATTATTTATTATTTGTGTTTTCATGCAAAGCAAAACCTGCAAAAATTGGCATCTCCCGAGCGACGCGAATGTGGGAGCCGGCTGTGCCCTGACAAACCGCAGCGTTTCCACTGGTTGTTTCCCTTTTCTCTCCCCCCCACCCCCTCCGAGCTGATAGAAGCTGACAGAGCCGGACTGGTTCTGATCCTGTCGGCCTGTCCGATGCCATAAGTTTTACTTAAGCAAATTCATAAGTATTTTTTTCGGCGCAGAGGTGTTGCCGGCTCGGAGCACGGATACATCTGGGCGTAATTGTCCACAGCCGTGTGTCTGGCGAGCTGGATGATGGCTGCAACCAGCCCCGAATGCTCCATCTGCGCCGCCATCTGCTTCATATTCACAATTAGATTTATGCACAAGATACAGAGAGCAGACGTAGTATTTGAAGAGCTCTCTTTTTTCCCCCTCTCCCTTTTTTTTTTTTTTTTTTTTTGTAAAGCACTTTGTAACATTGTTAGAGGAAGTTAAGTGCAGCACAAATAAATTGAGTTATTAGTATTATGTCTATTCTGGTTAAAGGGGGGATGGACGCACAAAATGTTGGCTTGGCATCTCGGGCTGCAGTTCCTCTCCAGTTTGTCCTCGGAGGTGAACCGGTGGGGACGGAGTCGCAGGAATGAGCCGGCGTGAGAAATGTGACACGTGTGGAACATGGACGAGAGGATGACTCACGGGTCTAGACGGACACGGGGGCACATCTCTCGCAGAGAGAGAAAAAGGTGGAGAGCAAAATTTGACTCTTTAATAGAAAAGCCGACACATGCCGACACCCCGGGGGGATCCGTCGCCGCTCTGACTTTCCTCACCTGTCTTCGTCAGCCCGCCCACTCGGCCGAATGTGCGCCATGACCGGCCGGTCGGATGTGACGCCGTTTTGTCTCTCGTGCTGCGCGAATATATTAGAAGAGTCGTCGTGTTCCTTCAACATCACATCTTTAAACACACACAGATGAAACCAAAAATCCTCTTCTGTGATTATTGGAATCGACTCAATTACCAGAATTCTGAGTATTCATAACAAGTACTTTCTGTGGTTTTTTTTGCACAGACTGAAAGATCAGAGCAGATATCAGTCGAACCGTCCAGTCGGTAAAACCGAAGTCCCCTGCTGTAACAGCTGTATTGTAATGTAATCCAGGATAGAGTTACCTCCCCTTGTGTTTTAGCTCTCTTTACTCTGGAACTCACAGAAATAGCTGCACCGGCTCCTCGGGGGGGTCTTACATGACTGGCCACCCGCGGAGCGACTCAGCGCTCTCGTTGGGGCCTCGCGGTGACATCTTCATTACAGCGAGTCTGAGCCGCTCGCTCTGAAGACGTTGGGACAGCGGCGCCACCTCCTAACGCGTGAGTCAGAAGGGGCGAACAGGAAGTGGGAGCAGTCATTAAGGCAGACGTATGTATACGCTGTAAGGTCGCGGCCAGGCTGCTTTTGCGGCTGTTTCGCCATGAACTTTAATGACGTGACAGCTGATTTGTTGACAAGATGTTTTGGGGGGAAAGTTGGGCAGAATGTAAACCGAAGGACCGCCTTCCTCTTGGACTGGACTTCACAGAGCAGACGAGGCGTCTCACTCTGAGTGACAAAGTTCTATAATTCATCACAATAATGGGCTATGATTCATGCGTTTCAGATAGGAGCACCAAATTGGCATAAGCGACAATGGAGACGCTGTCCCCAGAGCGTACACGCTGTCCAGACAGACGGGGATGTGTGAGAATGGACATTAATAAGCTTATTTCATTCAGCAGCTCCTCCATCCGCCGCTCCATTTTCATGCATCCTGATGTTCTCCTCCTTGACGACTGCAGGGTTGAGTGCAGAGTTGACGGTCTTTAATTCTTCTTTTTTTTTCTCCCCCCTCCTCCTTGATAAATACCACATGCGTGATGACCTCAGATATTTCCGTGTATTTGTGTAACGGTGTTTGTGCGAGTCCGCCCGTGAATTTATGACATCTTGCTGAAAGTCGGACACGTTTGGCAGAATCGCGTTGAGGAACGGAACAGCCAAGACGGCACGTCTGATCAGAGGAGGGGGCGCCCGCTCCGGGGATGTAACACCCGAACTACAGCAGGTCAAACAAGTTCTGATTACACAACGAACACTGTTATCACATAAACAACACTTCGGTTTTGCATTCAACCTGTTTCTATTGCTTTCTCAGTCATTCCAGCTCCACAGGCACCTCTGATGTTTCACGTTTTGGATGGGTGGAGTTAGCGTCTGGGATCAAACAGAATTGAAAATAAAATATCAATAACCAACTTCATTGCATTCTGTTTCTTTGGGAAAACACAGTTTGCTAATCTATTTGGAATTAGAGGAGATCTTGAATACTGTAAGTAAAAACCAACACACACACACATCGTGCTGCAAACCTTTTAATGTGGAATTACTCACAGAGAAAATACCGATGATCAGACTTGGACAATAAAGTTCCCCTTTGAAAAGTACAGACTAAATATCGTTGACTTGGCTCGACGGAAGTCTTAAGTCCCCATTTATTTGTTTTTCCAATTAGACTGATCCTTCCAAGTAACCTCCCGAGGCCTAATTAGAAAAAGATGAACACTGAATCGCACGTGTGCAGTTCAAAGGCTTTTCCGTGCATTGAAATGCATCATAGCTGCACTCGTGCCCACAAGTAAAAATGACACTTGTCAAATTAATGAGGCATAGAAGTCCCATCGCTCTCCTCTTCCAGATAACTGAGGCAGCGCGTAAAAGCCGTGGGTGAGGCGTCGCGGTGGGAACCTCGTGGTTTGACCCGACGTGTCTCCGTTTCAGGGAACAGGCAGCCCGACGAGCCTTTGAGTGATCAGCGAGTCCTGTTCCGCATCAAACGGAGCCGGAGAAATAACTTTGAAGGCCAAAGTGGAGCTTTCAACAAACCGATGATGCTCGTTTGTCTCGCGAGTGAATGGCTGCGAGAGAGAAAACAAAGTGCAATAAAACGAGGAGGAGGAGGAGGAGGAGGAGGAGGAGGAGAGCCCTGAGAAATAGTTTAGACTTAAAATTCCACCGCGATCCTGCGTCCAATAAGGAGAAAGTTGGTTTCGCTGAAGTCAAGCTGCAGAAACCCGACGAGAAGCAACAAACAAAGGAGACACCTGCAAATTAACATGGTGAATTTCGACTCAGCAGAACTTCAACGAGCAGAGTTTTGTGCTTTTTGTTCCTATTTTCTGTCTTTCGCTGTTTTTGTTCAATAAATCTGTCAACAGTTCGACTTTCCTTGTGGTTTGTTTTTTCTGTGGATGCAGTTTTGTTTCAAATCATCAATGTTTGTCCAAAAAAAGCCACGAGATTTCGAAAGGCACAAACCTTCAGACGTGCATCATTAAAAAGATTGATTGAACGACTGAGATACGACTGTAAACACGCCCACGGGGGACCCTCGGATATACAACGTTGTTTATCACCGGCTCAGTGTTACGCCATGTATTTACTGTCCCGGTGATGTAAGGATTTTTGTCAAGAAGCGCTTGGCAGGGCCTCCGTCGTCATCGGCTTCCCGACACCGACGTGCAGCTTCCCACAACGTGAGCGAATATCTGTAACAAAAAGGAGGCGGGGGGGTGGGGGTGGGGGTACTGTGGGAACTGGCGCACGGAGAAAAGCTCCACGGTGAGTAAGTGAAGGTGGAATCCCGGGAAGTGGGAAGGTTGGAATCGATCGCATGCGAAACGCGAGTCCATCAGCTGGTGTGGGTTTTCCTTCCAAACGCGCCCACGTGTTGGGGTAAATACTGTAAGAGCGATGTCAACCTTGTCAGACTGTTCAATTGATGACGATCTTTCATGTTTTCTTCGGGAAGCGTCTCCGCGTCTGGTTTCTCCGTCAGTTCCCTGAAGCAGCTTGGTGGGGTGACACAACGCCCCCGTTTATGACCCCGACTGTCACGCTGAAGTCACAACAGTTCATCGCTGACTTTGTGTTTTCCTCAGCTGCTCCAAAAAAAACGATGATCAAGAAAGGCGATCGTCGCCGGGTTCTCTGAGAGGAACTGATACGGGCTGATTGATGACTCACTGAATGTGAGATCGAGAGTGAGTCACTGGGTTCAAGCTCTACCGGGGCTCACCGTCTGCATCCTGGAGACACATCGCATCTGTTTAAGCAGGAAATATATTAACACGAGTTAAATTGAACCAATTCATATGTCTAAATGTCACAATAATTCTTTCAAGCGTGCCACATGTCATAAATGGAAACATGTCCGCCCCCTGAAGTCACTGCTGTGCTTGGTCCTAATCTCCACTGCACAGTAGCAGCGTTCGCACACGCAGAATATGTCAAATAAAGCATTTCTATATAATCACGTATATCACTCTGACTTATTCATAAGCACACGCTCCGAGTGAGTCATCGCCCGCTTGTCTCTGTATCGCATTACCGAGCATGCCCAGTCACAGAGTGACTCAACCTGCGGAGAGAGGAGCTGCAGTGTCCGGACAGGAGCGGGTCAAAGCGACTCGGACCACCAGAAACCCCCTGAATCCATCAGCGGCGTGCACAGACTCCAGCACACGTGTTTTTTTTGCCTCTCCAGAGGACATTTTAGCACGTGTTCTGGACGGAATTTGAAAAGCCCCCAAAAAACAAGTTCACCTAAATGCAGCATTTCACAGTAATTCACGTTGTCCTCATTAATATACAGGGCGTAGATTTTAATCTCAAATTAGTGAGGGTTCAACGGTCCCGTTCGATGTGTTTTGAAGCTCTGCTGCTGTGCAGGAATGTGGACACACAGCTTTCAGAGAGATTTATGCAAAAGAGATCTGAATTGTTCCTAATGAGCAACGCACTTAAATAAACACCGTTCAAGCCAAACATCTTCACCGGCAGATTATACAACGACAGATGTTGAGAGCGGCAGCAGGAGCCAACATAAACTGTATGGAAATGAGGGAAGACAGAGAGAGAGAGAGAGAGAGAGAGAGAGAACATTGTGACAGAAGGCAATAAGACAAAGACGATCTTTGTTTGAGGGGATTTCATCGTTCTGCTCCAGATGTAAACTCGCAGCCTCTGTGGATTCACACACTCTTACTTGGAGTGTGAAATGAGTCGTAATGTTTGCTTTTCCTGAGATGATACCATATTAAAAACAAAGCAAAACATCGGCAGCAACAACCCCCTCTCAGTCTGTTGAAGTGGTTCCTAATGCTGTGCTGACAGAAAATGCTCAATGAAGTGATTTTTCATGAATGTCGGTGAAACCGAGTGAAACATCTGTAAGCCGTGGACATGGGCCGGTGCGAGCTCGCTAACACTCCAGACGCTTTCATACAAAGACAATCCATCCGTCTCTCTTTTGTCCTCACTTCATTCAGTTTAGAGGCTGACCTGAAGCAGGTTCCAGCTGACAGCAGGCAGAGACGCCGGGGGACACACAGACAGGCCAGTGGTCCACCACAGGACAAACTGACAGAGACACACACACACACATTTTAACACTTAAGAGCACACACACACACACGCACCCACATACAACTTCACAGTGAGAAAAAATGGATAACTAAGTAGGTCCTGTGCTTCAGGTGTGATACTCTCCTATATCACAGCTCTCATCTGGTGTGAATATTTTTCATTTTTGCTGAATGCACCAAACACTCGGATAATAATCTCGGAGCCTTTTTCTTTGATATATGATTTATAACGTCTATGCCTCAACTCCCTCAGTGTGAAGGTTTGACCTTTTAAACTGGCTCATCCTCGGTTCTCGGCCCACCTGCTATAACGTATTCGTATTGTGTCATTTTCTGGGCAAAGTGATGTTAAAAAATTCCTCCATGAGGAAAAAACAAACATTCGATATTCTCACATACTACGTTTTTGTTTTTTTTGTTGAGATAATAGTCGATAATCTTAATGAAATGTCAACAAGGTTCAGGTTCGCTTTTCAAATTCAGCTCCTTTGACAAGCAGCACATTCGATTCTCATGTGAAAGATCCCTGAGTTATGTCCTGGCTTCTCTTCCCCGTTGTGCAGCTCGCTGATAAAATCTGAGGTAAACCTTTGTGTAACACATGCTAAGTGATATGGATTCAACAGCTTATCTGCTGCTGATCTCTGCAGACCTCCAGCTAACAGGTGGCCACTTCCTTCATCCACGGCCTCTGCACCCACGGGACTGCAGCTGGCTTCCACGTTGTGCAACGTTGTGCTGCACATTTCTGAGAGGCGGGAGGATGAACGGGTGAATCGTGAAGCGTTCGCCGGACGGAGCGGAGAAGAACGACCCTCTTGAACTTGTCCACTTTAATGCTGCGGCTTTGACTCATGTGTCTGAGCCAGCAGCATCAATGGAGACGCGCCTCCAACAGCAAGTGACACGCTTGTGTGATAAGCGAATTCACAGGCAATACATACGCGTCTGTGGGCTTAACGCACCTCCTCCTTACTCACCAGATCGAGGTCAGCCAGCAACTTTTTGTGCTAGATATCAAAAGAAGGGGGCGTGGCCACTTTGCCCTGCTGTCACAGAGGAGCCTCCCACACCAGCTCCCACCCCCCCACGCCCACACACACACACGTCCACATGCTCACACACTCTCGTTACCACCCTGGACAACAGGGAGCCCCTCGTTCCTCCTCTTCCTCCATCCTTCCAGATAACTCCCAGCGACTGCGCTCCAATCACTCATGTCAGCGCTTCATGGGTCCTGACAGATGAATGCAGGCGGAGCGTGCCAACATTTATCAGATTCATGTGGGAAAAGAAGACGAGGAAGGAAAGAAAACAAAACAGCACTGACATAAATAAAATAAAAACAACACAAACACTGGAGAGAGACGTCCTGTCAAGTCTGGACACAGATAAAAAGTGAGAAATGGAGTGCGAGTGGAGTGTGTGTGAACACCTGCATGTCTCGTGACATTTAGCTCACACTGCCGTCTAGTGGTGCAGCATCAGCCGCATGGCACCAGGTCTCATTCACAAACACCTGGCTCTGCTTCTTTTTTGAACTATAATTTTTTTTTTTTTTTTACCAGATGAAGAGAAAAAAAACTAAAAAAAAGTGTAGAGAATCGATGGCTGGGACATTTGTGCGTCTCACAGACCCCATGGGAACAAGTTTCAGGTCAAAGACTGATGGGGGGGGGGGTGGAGGGGGTGCAGCTTGCAGGAAGCCCGCCTATGTGTGTGTGTGCGTGTTGCCTCTGAAGACGTAGACACCAGGTCATATGACTTTGTTCCCCCTCGGAGGGCTGTGCCACGCCAGGAATGTTCAACCAAGCCAAATCCAGTCAGGGTGCATCTGCACATTTCTGTGTCACTCTGTGGTCGAGCTCTTTGTGGTGGGAGAAAAAGACTCCGAAATAAAAGGAAATATCTATGGACGGCTAAATTGTAATAGTCGTTGTTTACACCAGAGCTAAGAAAACAAACGCTCCTTTCTTCTCTGCGTTTTCACAGTTAAAGCAGATGATTGTTTCAGGGGAATTAAATCAAGAGCAACATTTACGAGAAAAATTCTTTTTATACGTTTGACAATGAAAACAGCGTAACATCCTTTGGTCCTCCGACTCCACAACGCAGCCGTGAGCAGGGAAAAGACGACCACTCCTGACGAACAATCCTTTTAGAGTCACATGAAAGAATCCGCCTTCCTTCTCCAACATTCAGGATTAGTGAAAGGCCAGGGGGAAAAAAAAGGTAAAGTCGTCCAAACGAAGTCCTTGTAGGGACACAGAGAGCGGCATCAGTCACTTTTCTCTCTCTTCTCCCTGCGAAGCTTCCTCTTCAGCTGAAGCGTCTTCAGTTCGGTCATGGTGGAAAAGGTCCTGTACACCCACACCATCTGTCCAACACACACACACACACACACACACACACACACACACACACACACACACACACACACACACGCCAATAACAGGAGGTTTTAAAGACAAACAGTGACGCTTTGACCCTTTATTGGACGTGATGTGTTTGAGAGTAAACATCCAACCTACCACAATGATCACAGCGTTGAGGAGAAGAGGAATGGAGAAGACCAGCGATATGAACATGCCCTTGGAGTCGAAATACTGGAAGTCTGAAAAGGACCTGAGGAACAAACCTTCTATTAAACCCACTTTCTATTTCATCCCATAGAAACTGTGCACAGACACATCGTAGCTCCACAACAAAAAGGCGTCCTCACCTCCAGTTCATGGCAGCCAGCTCATTGAGATACTCTGCACTGTAAACCAGGCCGACTGCAGAGGGAGGCCAGATAAGGAAGAGCAATTTATTGCCGCAGACAGTTGGAGCAACTTCATGCAGTAACTCAGGAGTAAATTTTACCCAAACTTTCATGCAGTCAGGAAAAAATAAAAAAGGATTCTGCTTCATGTCTTTGAAATGATTATATTTATAGCTTCAGCTGCTTTTATGGTGCGCTCCTGTTGACTGTAAATAAACAAGCCCCACAGCGACAAATTGAATCAATCAGACTGAATC
>JAUESF010000019.1:2305573-2317894 GCA_032274765.1 Malacoctenus tetranemus | reverse complement strand
ACAGTGAAACATGTCCATCTGGTTTCACAGTCCTGAATAACCTGTTCACTGCATTTTAATATTCCTCTGAGTCAGCAGATGGATGTGATGCATCACACCTTTGGGAAGCGCAACTGACAAATTACCAGCAACAGAAACGTTTATGGTTTACAAATGAGTCTGGTTCGCTAAATGTGACAGCTGGAGAAAAGGTGGTAGAACAAGGAGCAGAAATATGTCCCATTGAGAGGTCATTGACAATCTTAATAATCGTCCGAGGCTGCTTTGAAATATGATCTAAACACGAGTGAGTGTGATCTGAGCAGGTGTCTCTAACACACGTACCGATGATGAGGAAGTGACAGATCTGGGCTCTGTAGTACCTGCAGGTCACCGCAGTCACGAGTAAACACACAACGTGAAACACAAGCAGCCCGATGATCCACGTCTCTGACCACTGCACCTGGAAAACACCAACATGTGGTCAGCGGCCGTTTGTTCCCAAAACGGTTCAGTCAAAAGCGAGACAGCAATGGAATCAACGGGAGTCGATAGCTGCGACAGCTTCATCACAGAGTAAAGGAGGGAGGGGGGGGTCACAAAAGCAGACTTACAGACATGAGAAAGGTCCATATCGATGTTATCCTTAAATTACTGAAGCCGTCGATGGGAATGGAGCTGACATTCCGCGCTTTCTGGCCCGTCATCTTCTCCAAACGGCTCGCTCCCTTCAGCTTAGCAAGATAGCATGTAAACAAGCCAGGAAGGCGGAAATGGTGCTTCGAGTCGCAGCAGAGTGACGTCACGGAGAGGACCAATCATTTTGCAGAAATGTGGCAACAGTGTCTGCTTTAAATTGAATGAATTATTTTTATTCATTTTTTTGTGAAAATAATAAAATTCTGAAAATACTGAAAAAATACAGAATCTTTTTTTAAACGTGATTGACTTTTATTTTCAAATGTGCATGTTCTTGAGCAGAAAAGCAATTCAGTTTCATGAAGCAAGAACTTTATTTGCAAAGCCCATTTTAGCAAAATGCTAAATCAGCAGCCATGATGCTCCCATGATCACAGTTATTTGACTATTCAACCTTTAACTTGTCAAATCTTTCCTGCTCCCTATAAAATATTTAAACTTCACTCTTCCCCCTCGAAACAGTTTTGATGTATTGCCGGCTCTCATCCTCTCATCTCTCATCGCACATGCAAAACCTCCCAGAATTCTTCAAGTCGCACAAAAGTACATAAAAGACGAGCTAAGTAAATGTGTGTTTGCAACAACTGATGTGGGCTAAATTAGTTCATTTACGTGCAAAAAGACAATTCACAGAGCACTTTTACAGACACAAAAAATCAATCATTGCATCAATTGCTTAAAGTACAACATGTGTAAATGTCATGAACCTCCACCATGACAGGTGAAGGTGACAGTGACAAAACTTTACAAACTAGTCAGACACCATATGAATCAGAATCCGATTTAAATTTTCTTGAATATATATTTTTAAAAATGATTTCAAACATTACAGTCTTTGGTCAGTGTTTGTGGGTTTCTAGCATTTACAGTACAGTCTGAAGTGAAACTGGAGAGACTCTGCGGGGTGCGGCTCAGGTCCGGTCTCTTCCTGGGTGATAGTCGGGGACAAAAGTGGCGGCCACTGTGATCGGTGTGGAGTAGCCAAGAGCGAAGTTGTAAAGACCGAGCATCAAACACTTCCAGGTGGCTCGAAGCGCCTTGCCGACATTCTGGAAGACAAAATGATCGATCATTCCTCAGTGAATATGTCAGTAACATCGTCAGTGATATCGTGAGAAATGCAATGTGTGCTCCAAGTTGTTTGAGCGCAAGCAGGATAAAATCATTTCAGATGAGAAGCTGAGGAAGGACGACGGTTAAAGTTCACGTTTGAAAGACGCTCAGCGGGAGGAAAAGCTTCATCTCCTCCTGCCGAAAATGTAAATACACTCTCATGTGAACCCTATTGTTTCTTGTCCTGTGTGGACAGGAAAGGGCCGGCTGGCTGCAGAGGATACAGGACGTCAGATGTTTAAAAAAAGAAAAATGATGGTGAAAATAACGTGGATACAACATAGCAATTGCAAGTTGTCTGTTTTTAGTAAAAGAGGTTTGAAACTCAAAGTTGTGGTTTATTTCGTCATCAGATCATCAGAGAAATGGTCATTATTTCGGATTACCAGCAAAAAACATGCTGCATTTTTAGACAGCGATCGCGGTGTAGTGGAGGAGGGCTACAGGCTTTAATCTCCAGCTTGAGTGGAACCAGGTTGAAATGTGCCAAACAATTAGAAACTGTCATTCACAAACAACAGGTCACACAAGGAAACGTGTGAGATCAAAGCAGCAATGTCTCACAGTTCATTAAGTGGGAGATGCACAGATGTTGTTGACTCCGAGTAATTTGCAATGCTGGTTACATCAGATCTTAGACAGAACAAGTTTTGTTTCACAAACAAGTTCAAAAGTTCACATTTTGACACTCACTTGTCTGTATTATACCAGCTGGATAGTTGGCCATGACAGTGACCTACATCCTCTTTGACACTCACCTTCCTCACTTTCTTGTAGTTTTCCTTCTTCTTCCTCTTCCTCTCCTCTCTTGCCTGGGCTCTCTCTTCATCATCTCTCAGCCGCTCATACTTCTCTGGCACGAAGGCAAAATGTAATTCTCGGAGGTGTTCCCCGTCGTGTCGGCTGCTGTCGGCCGCTCGCTGGCTCTCATCGGAGGAGACCTGCTCCACACAGTCCACATGCCGTTGATACTTGGCCGCTCTGCCCCTCTGGCTCTCACCTGATGCCGCGGCTGCTGATTGTCTGTCGAACAGGCGCCTCGACGGAAGAGATTTGGGCTTCATGGTAACTGGCCTATTGCTGCTCTCACAGATGAGACAAAAGGCACTGGCTTCCTCACGAGGTCAGGTATGTTGTCAACTTATGTTATGTGCATGAGTGGAAGTGCATTCCACCCCCCCCCTTTGCTGTAGAGGGGGGGGTTGGCTCTGAGCCCTTAAAGGTCCAAATCCTTCCTTCTCACAAGACTGACCTGGAAAGGTCGAAACCGTTGAAACAAAATCCCCTTCATTCACTGAAGGGTTGAGTGAGGTTGTCAAACATCTGCATCGACAGAGAATCATCAGCATTGTTAAACCATCACTGCATGTTCACTTCTCTAAGTCCCACACTGGTCCAGTTTGAGACTGTGGTGTGCTTAAAAACATAGTGTAAGTACATATTGTGTGTGAAATTGCCATTGATACAAAGACTGATAAATTGAACTATAGAACACTGAGAACAGTCAAAGTGACTGCTATGATTAAAGGTCTTGTAATTAGATGTGTAAGTGATAAAAAAACAACAACTTATGAATAAACAAACAGTCCATAGAAAAGTGTAAACATTTATTTTGACCCTGGTCAGTCTTTCACCATTGCATATCAAAACTGCACACATAAATACTAAAACTAACTACAGCCAAGAAACCGAAATGTGGGATCTGATGATGACGGATTGTTTGTAGCCTGCTGTATTATGATGAAGAAGGAAAATGTAACCGTCCAATGATTTCCCAGAGCTTCCCCTAAAAACCAGACGCGACTGCTGCCACCGGTGTCACGGTGCGACATCGCCGCCTCGTCGCAAAAACCAAGCTCGCGCTATCTACTGGTCGTCCTCTTCGGTTCTCTGCGTGTTGTTCTGGCCGCGGTCCGGATCTTTGAGCCGAAGGACGCGGGTGTGTTTGGTCACTTTGAGAGAACTGTGGAGAAGGAAAAAAAGGAAAAATCCGATGACAACGCCGATAAGCCCTGAAAAGTCCTGCACGACTCGACGTGGAACCCAAGCAGCACACTGAAGTCACACGACCTTTACTCCAGACTGGCTGCACGCGTCACAGCTCGTTCAACTGAGTCAATACACAATAATTAAGTCAACAAATCGCATCTGGGTGGTCTAACCTCTTTGATATACAAGTATGTTAACAGGCAAGGGTGGTTACCTTGTGTTCTGAGGGGTGAGGAAAATGAACTGTCTGTAGCGCTGACCCGACGCCACCTTCAGCATCATGTCCATGGAGATCCTCCTGTTCACCATGTCCTAACACAGCAAAACAGCACAGACGCAGTCATCTTTATGTAACTTCCAACAAAGTGAGAGAGGTTCCACAACTGGGACACAAAGCTGCTTGAAAGCGTCTCCTGACTTCCTCCCACTACACTAAACTCTGTTTGTTGTTTCTGCTGCTCTCCCTCTCCGTCTGTAATTTGGGCATTTTTGCATGCGCTCGTCCAAAGAAACACGTCAGAATGTCAATAAAAGCCGTCTCCTGTTACCATGAAAACATCAAACTCGTCAAGACAGCGGAAAGGCGCCTCGGTGATGGCCCAGAGGGAGAGGACAAAACAAACAGTGGAGAAGGAGCGCTCGCCGCCTGACAGGCAGCGCACGTCGCTCAGGTTGGTCTCGCTTTCTTTGCCTGGGTGCACCTAAAAAAAAGAAGAAGTGGAAGGAAAAACCTGCGTTAGTTTGTGTCCTGTGTGACTGTATAAAGTCCTCAAAATATTAAGAAGGACAAGCACTCTGTGAGAGTAAACCTCCGCCTTTTTGAATGTTCCTGCCACAGACAGACACGTGCTGGTAGAGAGGCTATGGGACCTTCACAATGAAATTCAGGTTTCACACCAAGTCAAGAAAACTCTTCGAATGGTCACTGAGTTGAACTTCTTACCATGATGGAGAGAGTCTCATCCTTGTGGTTGAACATCATTTTTCCACAGTAGCCTCTCTGGGACAGCATGCTATCGAAGTAGTATTTACAGCGGGCCGATAAAAACCTGCAACAACAGTCATTTTAAAAGCAACAAAAAAAGATGGCTGGCTGTAAACAGCTTGTTTTTCAGTGAAACCAAGAGTCGACTGCGCAGGACAAACCCTGACCCCAACAAATTCACTCTTTCCACTCATGATTACATAAGAAAATGTGGATTTCAATAACAAATTGTTTGGATTTATTGCAAAATATTCCATCCTTAAGCAACTCAGTATCACACTGCAGCCTTGTGATATGTTTGCCACCAATTATCAGGCAGTAAATCTTGTTTGTGGGGTGATACTTTTGCTTTTTTTCTTTTTAACACAGAGAACCAAGAAAGATGAAAGCATCTTATCAACGATATTCCAGCAAGAGGACAATATTAGCTTGATTAGAAGGATAATATTATATAATCATAAGGAGTCTTCAGTGGATCCAGCTCTTACCTTCGAAGTTCTGCATACGCCTGCAGCCTCCTGTTCATAATGTTGTCCAGACTTCTGATGAAGCTGTTGAGACTGGTCATTTGCTGAGCCATGTGTTTGTAGTTCTCCAGAGCCTCATGGTACTGCCTGAGGTCGGGGGTTAGAATGGGTTGATGTTTTCGGCAAAAAAGTTGCACGTGAAGAATTTTTTTAATCACATTTGGAAAAAAAATGAATACAAATTGGGTCATTGTTTGAGAAAAACGCACCGCACAATTTCCTCGCGGTCTCCCTGTTGCTCCTGCTGGGAGTCGATCTTCACCTTGAGGCGGCTGATCTCGCTGTCGAGACTTTTCGCTGTGCGGCGGGTCTCCAGTCTGTCCGAACAGATCTCGGTGGCCTTGGAGATCGACGTCTGATGCGAAGAGGAAACCGGTCAGTAACATCTGACATGAGAAAACATGATCCAAGACAAAAAACTAAAACCAAAAGCCATCCACTGATGAAGTGTACCTGAAGCTCCTGCTCCTTGCTCTGAAGGTCGTCTTCAGTGTTCTGGATTTTGCGGAGGTGGCTGTTGCGTTTCTCGTCATAGTGCTTCTTGTGATGTCTGCACTTCATCGTTTCCTGTTCAGCGCTGCACAGATCCTCCTGGAGGAACAAATAAGCACAGAGTGGGCCGAGGAGAGGGGCTGACGTGGATGAGTGACTCTTTTTCCTGTTTAGGAGGCATCTTGGAGTCAGACTCGACAAGATCATCTGTATTTTGTCCCGCAGCGCTACCTTGATAGGCTCCGCCTCCTCAATGATACTGTTGATGTGCTCCTTGTGCGTCCTGTACTCCTGATCTGCCTTTTCATAGGAGGCCTTGAGGGTGGCCACTTTGGCCTGCGCTTCTTCGTACTCGGCATGCTTGGATGCGATCTTTGACACGATTTCCTGCAGATCCTCCTCCTGCGACCAATGAGAAAGGCCATTAAACTTACAAAGGGCTTCTTTGCTTGCTGAAAACCAAAGGCTGAGTTGAGAATTGGTGTAATAATTAAAGCAGTGGCTACCAACCAGAGGCTGGAGGTCCTCTGACGGAGGCTCCTCCACATTCTGGAGGTCGGTGAGTGCAAGCTTTAACTTGGTGGCTTTGTCCTAGAACATAGAAAAACACAAAAAAGATCAGTAATGAAAGAAATCCTCTCAATTGAAAAAGATGATTGTGAAATCAATGAACGATATTATGTCAGTAAGCTACATTTTCATTAAAAGACAAAAACAGATCAATGTGAGAAAAGTTACTTTGGTGATCTTTTGCTCCGTGTTGGTTTTTCTCAGTAGCGAATCATTCTTTTTAATGTCGTCTTCCAACCTCTTCATTTGTTGTTTGAAGCGGCTTGCCAGAGCTTCCTGGTTCTCCAGCTCCGTCTGTAGGTGCCTGAGAGGAGACAGTGAGAACAGGAGCGCTTTCTTTGTAAAACCAGAAAACATGCAAACGTCTGGTGGTTTCCTACAGATACAACTTCTGTATGAATGCTCTATGAAATGATCTAATCTAAGTGCACATGACCACATACTTGATTTCTTCCTCCACGTCTCCTGACAGATAGTTGGCTCTGTTCTGCTCCGCGGTGTAGTTCCTGTTTGTAAATATCTGGTCTCCATCTTTGGAGAAGGCCTGCGTGCAGTTCCGAGGAGGACTTCCTCTCTGCATCACTTGCCGAGCTTCTGTCTGATTCTGCACAGACACAACAACAACAAACGGAACGGCTGTTATCACAACGCACGGGACCGCCGCAAGAGCGATGCCCGACTTGCATTGGGAACTCCTGCTCACGTGTATCATCACTTATTACAGAAGATCATTCTGATCAGTGCATGAGCAAAAACATCCGTACATGTTGGCTTCGTGGCACCTTTTGTGTGAGAAAAACGCTCATTACCTTAATGAGCAAAATGCTCTCGATGCCCTTTTGATCAATCAGGCAGTTGGCCACAACTGGGTCCTCGATATCAAGAGCATCCAGCATGGACGGATAGCCGGGGTGACTCACAGCTCTGACACGAGACACATTACAAGTCATTTCAACTCTTTGTTCCCAGAGGGCGCTCTCATTTGTTATTCAAAGTGAGACTGAGCGTCTGATCGTTCTCTTAAAGCCGTAGCTGTTCCCACCTCCTCCTGGTGTCGTGGACCTGATGGATGAACTGGCTGGTGATGATGAGAGGTCTGCGACCTGCTGGGAACACTCTGGCCATGAGACCCTGCAGCACCTTCTCATCGTCGTGGTTGTCGCAGGTGAAGGCCTGCAGCAGACCTTTGAGACACACTTCGACTGCCAGCGCCTGCTCCGGGTCCTTCAGGCTGATGAGGAATCCTGCAGCGGGTCAGACGCGTCAAGGGTGAGAAGTGGGAGCCTTGACTGTGTTGCTATGGACGACCTGAGGACCAGTCTCACCTAGAGGCCCTCTGGGTTTCTGCTTGAATTGGTGCCGTTTGTGAGCATCCTCGATTGCGCTGAGCAGCGCTGGCATGTGCTCGCCAAAGCGGCGCAGGCGATTGGAGCGACTGCTCGTCAAAGTCTGCAGATTCCTTTTGTGAGCCTCAATTATCCTCAGCGGAACTTCCTGTTCTTTCCTGACGACAGAAAAAAAAAAGAGTAAATGTTCTGATGTTTTTACCACTCGCACTGATAGAGAACACGAGGAGCGAGTTTTTGCTTCCTCACTTGATTGTGCTGTGTTCTTCACGTGCACGGCGGGTGGCGTGTTCAAACTGGTCGATCTGTTGTCCGAGGGTGGAGATGTGATGTTCCAGGTTTTCCAGCTCTGCCCTAATCTGCTGTATGCGCTCGGCTCTGGCCTGGCTCTCTGCCCCTGTTGTCTGACTGATGCTGCCAGGAAGAAGGAATGTCAAGAAAAATTGCAAAAGAAGACAAAAAAACCTCAGAAAGAGCGATCAAATGCAGGAGACATCAAAATGGGACGAGAGAAGAACCTCGTTTGGAGATCTCTGATCCGCAAGGAAAGCTGGACTTTGTCTTTTTCCAGGTCTCGTAAGCTGGTTTTGCATCTGTGTGCAGTGACCTGAATGCATACATTAATGGAGGGATAAAAATGTTCAACATTTTCAGTGCAATAAAATCTAAAAAACCGAACAGAGTTGGGCCATGGAAGCTTTTCTTTGTGTGTCTGTGGCACTTGTTTTGGTTTAAATGAACAACAGTTGTGGTTGATGTCTTCTCTTGAAACTGACCTCACTGGACTTCACCTCGGTGTTACACCTCTGGGCGGCAGCCTTGAGCTCGGAACACTTGGGCTGGAGCTCCTGGACCTGCTGGTTGATCCCGTCCAACTTCTCCTGAATCTGCTTGTACTTCTTCTCGGCTTCGTCGATCTTATTCTGAACGACGTAGCAACAAGTCAGAGGAAAGGAAGGGTTTGTTAGTTAAGTCTCGTGCTGGAAAAATGTTGAAATTCCAGCAATGTGAAAATGCTTCCTGCCTTCCACTCTGCCACCCTCTCATCATATTTCACAGTGGAGTTCCTGTCGGTCTGCAGCTTCTCCCTCATTGGCTTGATCTCCGCCTCCATCTCAGCCACCTGCAACATTTATTGTGCATCCTAAGTCATGATCGTTTTTGAGTTAGTTTGCAGTTTGATGATTGAGCTGCTTAAAAACACCAAATTAAAAAAAAAGGGCTGGGAATTCCAGACTGGTAAATGTGCTCACCAGTGCCCAGGCCATCTGCTTGCGGAGCTCCTCCAGTTTGGTGCGCATGTCATCCAGAGACGCCAGGCTCTTGTAACGCTCCTCTTTCTCACGGTACTTGCGCTTCAGTTCTTTCAAGGACTGAAACAGTCACATTCAAAGAACAATCGTAAAGAAAAAGGTTTCAAAAAGCAGCAAGATGGACCAGAAAACCTTACTGGTAGCAAGGTTGACTGACATTCCAAATCAATGAATTTTACAGGGATCAATGTAACCAGAATCCTGACCTCATTGTGTTGTTCAAGTTTCCCCTCTGTGATTTGTTTGGTGCTCTTGATGTAGACGAAGTCCTCCCTCATCTGTTCCAGCTGGGTGGCTTTCATGAAAAACTGATTGAAATGCAAAAAAAGATTGTTTCCAAATGCTACAAACACACTGGGGGGAAATTTACACCAACATGTTCCGAAGTCAGTGAGCTCAGTAGGCTGGTGATGAGGTGTGGGGCCGGCGATGCCAGAGGAGCAAACTAAGAGGAAACCAACCTTGTACTTGTCACCTTCTCCTTTCGAGTGCAGGAAGTATTTACTCATCTCCTGAGTGAGAACCGACACCGGATTGTCAACCTATGGAAGTAAACACAGTCAGACCACTGATACAGACCATCATGTCTGAGTTAAAGAGGTTCATGCTGGATGGAAGCTGCTCAAATCAGACCTGAATGTTGAACTCATCCAGGATGGAATTTAACTCTTCCTTTTTGGTCGAGATGACGAGACCTGTAAGAGAGGAAAGGATGGTCATTGCTTTTTTCTATTCAATGATCTGACATAAAAACTGACAAACTGAATGAAGACTATTCGATCGTCTTTACCTGACATGCTTCTGAGTTTATAGGTTCTCAGCCCCTCCCGTGTTATCCTCAGGTCGACGGTGATGGACGGACCATAGACCTCAGGTTTGTAGGCGTCTCTTCCTTTGTTACGTAAAGTGATGGACACATCTGCTGAACTGAGGAGACACACACACCACATCTCTCAACACGGCAGACAAAAACAGACTGAGAAGACAGATTGTAGTGATGGTAGAAAAAAGCCCTAATTCTTCAGTAGGCGAAGAGCCACAGTAAACAGAACGGCTCTGACACGATAATAAGAGCGTCACCTTTCTCCTTCTTTCACAAACCCCTTGAGCGACGAGCCCCTGTTTGTGGCCTGTGCGTTCCCACCTAAGGCCACGATGAGAGCTGTCAACACAGCACTCTTCCCACCTGTGACCCAGAGAGACAGAGTAGAGCAGAGCAGATGCTTTAGAAAGCTTTCTCCAACAAGGTCTTTTCAACAGAATAACTGTCCTCCTCCTCCTGAAAAACTCGACCACGTACTTCCGTTGTTGCCCACGACAAAGTTGACATTGGAGCCAAACGTGAACGGTCCAAGGAGCGAGTGGCACATGAAGTTCTTCAGCGTGATGCTCTCCACGATCCCCGCATCGCTCACCGCATCACTGGTGGCTCTCTGCGACTGAACACAAGCTGTCAGTTTGTGCAGCACACAATGCTGATCCGGAACAGAAACAAAACAAAAGAAAACATGCACTCTCTCTGACCGATCAGTCGCAAGTGATCAGCAGCACATACCTGAGCATTCAAAGGAGAACCTTCCTGGTCACTGGCAACACCTTCATCCTCCTCTCCGTCCTCCTCCTCCTGCGGCTTCCTCCGTTTGCTGGGGTTCTCAGTGGCAGAGCTGCCGTTGCTCCTTTTGGACATCTTGGAAATCCTGCGTCACTTTGACAAATGAAACTGAAAGTAAGAAAACACAAAACGCGGCGCCTTGCAGCGAGCAGCCTGGTGTCCAGTCCCGAAAGACACTCGCTGCCGTCGCTCACACCAGCAACAACTGGTGTCAGTGACCTGACCACAGCGCGTCTGAAAGCCTGGTTAAAGATTAACGGTCACTGAAATCGTTTCGCTAGCTACTGTTGTCAGCGTGTGAGGTGGCCCGGAGCGGCGCCGGGACGCACCGAGGCTCGTTCGGCGTTTCAGGACGCTGAAAACGGTTGTTTTGATAACTTGACGTGCTGCTCACCTAGTTTACGGAAGCGCCTCAGAACCGACGAGGAGGGGCATCGGTGAAGACCGCCAAACCGGCTGTCCAATGAGACCTACACAGAACCCCGTCCGGGATTCACAGATCTCGCGAGAACCAGCTCACCGTTAGAATGACGTCATCAATGAATTTTATTTAAATATTACCGTGGAAACGGTGTCGCTTCAGTGATTTGGATCGTAGAGCCATCTCCTTTAAAATGAAAATGAATCAGGCGCCTCATGAAATGTTCGACAGTCATAGCTAACGCATTACAGCACAGCACAATACAGCTGTACAAACACTGCTTTATACTTTTAAATTTTGTCAACAAACAGTGTTTATGCCATAAAAACTGGCATCGCGAATGTGTCCCGAATGTAAATTAATAATAGATATTATAACAGGGCAAAATCCCGACTTTGGAAGCTGCGCAGTGTGAATGTGTTTATCTGTAACACAACGTGTGATACATAAATCAGGTGTAGCACTGTCATCAGATGTCGCCGGTGTTCCGGCGAGTGCACGAAAACGTGTTTGCTGCGCGCGCCCGCTCTGTCCGGCTTGTGTGCCGACGTCATGGTAACGGGAAAACCTGCGGACCGAGAGGAGGACACCTGGAGGAGGCCGGAGCGCCCCCGCCCCACCTCCCTGCAAAGTTTGTTGAGTCCGCAGACCAGTCCCACAGAGAAGCAGGGGGAGAGCCTGTGCAGTAAGAGGGACCCCCCCCCCCAAGAAAAAAACAAAACAAAACAAGGGATAGTTTGTTAACTTTGTCCTCCTGAACGTCTGATCCAGTCGTCTTCAAATCAGCAGGTAAGGCACTTTTGGTTGCAGTGATCCAGGCTTTCAACCAGCATAGCTACTCTGAAAATAAAATGAAATTTAATCAGTGAGACATTTTTTTGCAGTGCATTAAATTGAAAGCTTTCCTCTATCTCCTGATTGTTTACCTTTGACACAGGAATGAGTCAACTGAAGAAAAACAGTCCTAGAGGCCTCATCTCAACCCACAGCCCCTTTTCTGCCAGCCTGCTAAAAGAAGAGGTAACCTGCAGCCATCCAGTGATACTGTCTTTATCCTGTTGACATCCTCCTTCACAAAGCTACTTTTACCACAGTGTAGTAAACTGTTCAGAAACTATCAGTTTATTGCAGTTTTGTTGAAAAGTCACTTTAATGGTCCATCATGTGTTCCTCCCTCACCCAGTGTTTGCCTCCTATGTTGAAGTGGGGCCGTTGATGGGTGGGTGACCTTTCTTTTCGTGCAGGCACACTCGCTCACCTCTCCCCCTCCTTAAC
>JAUESF010000019.1:2241566-2251862 GCA_032274765.1 Malacoctenus tetranemus | reverse complement strand
TGTGTGTGTGTGTGTGTGTGTGTGTGTGTGTGTGTGTGTGTGTGTGTGTGTGTGTGTGTGTGTGTGTGTGTCTGCGTCTGCGTGTGCGTGTGCGTGTCCTGCCCTTAGATTGCTGCTGGTGGGGGGTTGTGAATCAGGGGATGACAGCACCTCCAAGGCCTCTTGCTGCGGCATCACAGCCTGGAGGGCTCTGTCGGGCTCGCCTCACTACAAGCAGGTCATCAACTACGAGGACGATGTCAGCACGGTGAGAAATGGCCCGCGTCTGCATGTTCACGCGCAGCGCGGCGAAAACTAACACGTCTAACACGCGTTTCTGTGTCAGAACCAGAAAAGAGGCTTCTTCAGGATCCCCAGCTTCAGGTTGTTTTCCCGACAAGGCGACGAGAAGGTAGAACAGCTTCTCTCTTGTTTTTCGTTCGCTTTGTTGCAAATCGCAAAAAAAATTCACGCTGCAGGAGCTGGCAAACGGTCGCTTCAGTTGAGGAAAAAAAACCAAAACGTGTTGTTCTCCAGGATGGTGTGTTCCGCATGAGTCTCAGCCCTGATGGCTCTCTGCTGGCTGTCATCCACTTCTCTGGACGCCTGTCTCTCTGGGACATCCCGTCTCTCAGACAGAGGGCAACGTGGAGCCAAGACCAACAGGTAAACTGGTTCAGAGTGCCTGTGTGTGTGTGTGTGTGTGTGTGTGTGTGTGTGTGTGTGTGTGTACAGTCTCCACCTTGATCATCTGTGTGCTGAAGACTTTGCTGAAGTACAGTAAAGCCGACTGCTCAGCTGTGTGTCCTGGTAATATTTTGTACATTAGACGCTCGACTGAGTGTATTAATGTAATCTCCTTTTGGGCCACGGTGTAAGTGTGTGCGGTGAGAACAACCATGCATGAGAGCACGTGTGCACGTGCGCGTGCGAGGTGGCTTATGGGGGGGGGGACTTATTTTTTCTTGCGGAACATTTCGCCTATTTATGCACCGCGTGTGTGTATGTTCTGCTTCATCGCTGGCAGAGCTTCTTCCGAGTGTTTGCGGGTGCTGTAAGTGTAAACAGGGTTAGCAGATTAATTTCTCTCTCCACCCCCCCACCCCCACCCCCACTCCTCCTCTTCCTTCTTCTTCTTCTTCTTCTTCTTTCCCTCCCTCTGTCCTCGGGTCCTCCCTGCAGCCAGGATTTGAGGAGATCAATCCAGAGTGGAAGACTTCGCTGGAGAGAAGGAAGAAAATAAAAGGTAGCTTGGCCTGAAGGGGCAGCCAGAGCTTTACTTTGTTGCTGACATGGCAGTGCACACTGGATACAATTTAATGATCTCTGACATGTCCTATTCACTGAATTATGCAGTTATTTAGGCCCATAACCGCGGAGTAATGTCAGGGCTGGCAAATATTTTCCTCCCTCCGTGTCCGCGCCTCTGGATGTGTGTGTTTCTGTGCTTGGGAAGTTGTCTATATGTGCCCGCGTGTATTCCTGTCTGTGCAGCTGCTAAATCATTTCTTGACAGTTTTGGGCCAGTAGTGATGGCAGTTGTGACAGCTGGTGTAAGCAATAATCTGTGCATATGTCTTCATCCCAAGCTTGAGAAGTTATGTCACATGTCCACATGCGTAAGTGTGTCTCAGAGGACGGGGGAGAAAAGAAAAAAACAAGTCCGGGATAAAAAACTCGTGATGCCAAAAGGTGAAGTTCCCTAACTGAACAAAGCAGGTCTGGGAACAGTCTCATACAACTGAGGGAGCCATTCTGTCTGCGCCGTTAGGTCGAACCTCCCCCCGGTGTGCGATCACATCTCTCAACACGCCGCCGGTTTGTCTCACAGATAAGGAGCAGTACTACCCGCTGGTGGATGTGAGCTGGTGGGGCGACAACGTGCTGATCCTGGCCCGCTGCTCCGGCTCCGTCACCGTCTCCTCCGTCAGGACGCTGCGCAACCTCCTGGGGAAGTCCTGCGAGTGGTTCGAGCCCTCGCCACGGGTCACCGCCGCGCACGACGGAGGCTTCCTGAGCCTGGAGGTAAAGATGTCGAGATCTGGGCGTTTGGTTTTGGCGAGTTTGTAGAATGCGAGAAGCCTGTAGCGCCAGTCATCGATTATAGATCCTGGCCTTCAGGGCTTTAAACGGCTCATTGTAGGAAGCGTCGACAATAGTATTTCATCCTTTTTGTTTCTGGACTTCTCACTCCATTCAGAGTGGCTCAGACCTCCAGTCAGTTCCAGTAGAGAAGCTTTTTTTTCCTTCTGAGCAGTCGTCTTTTGTCGTAATCATTATTTCAAACGAACCCTTTTGATGGTTGGTTTGGTTTTGCAACTCAAATGTGTGCACAGACTGGAGATATAGATCCACTGTACTGCCAGCTGATGCAACACCCCTGAAGGACGTTTTTCGTTCTTTTTTTTGAAACTAAAAATCAACCCGAATCCGACGTCATATTATCCTTCCAGGTCTTTTCACATGATTTGTGTCACAGTGTGAAGGCATGTGTGCTGGTGCGTATATAATGGTTAAAGCAGGCAATGATGAAATATGTTTTCCTGTGTTTTTGATCCCCCACCCCCCGCCACACACACAAAGACCCTGCTTTGGCACCGCTCCTCTCTTTTATTTTAGTCCTGCGCTTTATTTTGTTTTTTTTTATCTGATTGCATAGAGAGTGAAGAAAAGAGAGAGAGATTTCTTTAGCTGCCAACTCTTGGAAAAGGTTTCATCAGCCTGCCTCAGCATGGAGTGGTGGAGGGGGGGGATGGGCGTCTGGATTCACGGCGGTGTGTGGAATTGATAATGCCTTGAACATGGGCCTTCATGTGAGGACGGGGCTTTTTTTTTATCGTGCATATGTCGCCACAGATGTGCGGTAATGTGGCTTTATGAGCGCTAATCATCATAAATGCAAAAGCGTTGTACAGGTGCTTAATGCTTCGGGGGGCCAGCGTTGCGTTCCAGCAAGTGGAAATTCAAACGCGGGGCATCGCTGCAAAAATATGAGCCCTCGCGGCAGCCTGATGGATTAAATTAGGATAAATATTTTCCTCCTGGCTGAGGCGATCACAGAACGAGGGAATCGGACAGGACGAGGGAAGGGAAGGAAGAAAGAGCAGCGAGGACGGCGAGGATTTAGCCCCTCTATCGAGCAGCTCGACCTTGCTGTTGTTTTGTGTTCGGACAGCCTGCTGAGCTGGCACGAGGGCGTTTAAATTAAGTATGCCCACCGACCAGAGCACAGCCAGATGTAAACCGTGCCGCAACGCCATTCCATGCTTCGTCTTTTATTCATTATTTAACGCTGTCAAGGAAAGCGTCCTTATGCCGCATCAAAAAGTCATTCTGGACAAACGTAAATCCAAATCTGTTGATGTCCTCCTGTTAGGACGAGGGCCAACAAGACAGATGTATTTTATGTAGGAAGACAACTGTGGCTTTATGATCACTTTAGCACCATATGGTTGCAGTATAATTGAAATGTATGTCATATATTAGCTCTCTTTGAGGGAACTGCCGCCGATCTGAGTGTTTGACGCCTCTTGCAGTGCGAAGTGAAGCTGGCCCAGAAGCGCGCGCGGCTGGAGAGCAACCTTGGCGGCGAGGACGAGGACGGGGACGATGGCGGCGGCGGCGACTCCGACTCGGACGATGAGTCCTCGGCCAAGGCGCGCTACTTCGGCTACGTCAAGCAGGGCCTGTATTACGTGACGGAGATGGAGCGCTTCGCCCCCCTCCGCAAGCGCCCGCGCACCGTGGTCAAGAACTACCGGCTGGTCAGCCTGAGGTCGACCACGCCGGAGGAGCTGTACCAGAGGAAGGTAGGCGGCCCGATGCACTGCGGGCACTGGTTGTCTCCACCGATATATTGGCTTTTAGGGTTCAGAGTGAAAAGTCGGACAGATTGTCCGGACATGTGGTGCACACTTAAATGAAGTGCAATCGCTCTGCTGACTGCCTCGTTTCTCGTCCAGCTCTGGAGCTCCGTTGCTTCGGTCGAAAAAAGTTCCTCGAACCTTCTACTCACTAAAAGTCAGCGCGCCAGCGTTTTCGTTGGAATTCCAGCAACATTTCTGCTGCCTGCTGATTGGAAGATTCCTGCGAAGCCACATGTGTCGACATAATTCTGTTTTCTTCTCCCGACACAGCAGCATCAGACGTGCTGGCTCGCAAAAGGTGACCTTGTTCACAATAGAAACGACACACACAGCCGACAAAAGTAATAAAAATGTAACTTCTGCTGTCAGTGTGTTTACGGTCGATCACAGTCTTCTTGAGACGGACATAAATCAATAGGAAGAGCCGGAATTGACCAGCAGATGGCAGCTGTGCTCCTGGACGTGCGTGTTTTTGCTCCGCAAAGAAGTAAAAAACTGAATTAAATGTAGGTGTTTTCAGAATGTAATTTGACTTTCTTGCTCTTACAAAAAAACCCCAGAAATTCAGAACTAAAATGAGTTTGACGTACATTTACCAACGGTGTCATAACTGATGTTACCAGACTCGGTGTATCCGGTTACTTAGACGCCGTTTTTTCTCCTGCAGAAGCACGACAGAGTTAACAAAAAGCAAGCCACTCACGTTTGTGTTCCTGATGACTTATTCATTCACACACAACAGCACTTGTGTGTTGAACGCCGTGTAAAGCGACCGTGGCTGCCGGAACGCTCCTCTTGTTTGGACTCGGGTGCTTTTTTTCAGCTCCGCAGTCTAAACAACCTCGGTGCCGATGCGCATTTCTCTCCCTCACACGGAGACGTAATTCATTTTGGCATTGATATCGGATATTTAATAATTCAAAGATAGTCCATTTCTAATTATGCAATCCCTTATGCGAAAGCCTTTATCACGTCGGAACTCCTACATGAGTCACATGCGCCTCGCTATATTACCAGTTCATCATTTTTAAGAGCAGTTGTCAATTGTCTTCCGCGCTTGATACCGCACTTACCACCGAGCGCTTTATTCCCTTTTGACACTTCATTCAGCGGCGACTGAAGGACATCGCGTCAATCCTTTTCGGCCGTTGAGCGGATTGTAATGAGCTGATCTGCAAAAATGGGTTCTCTGACGAAAATAAATCCCGCGCCAGCTCAGTGAAGTGCTATTGTTTTTCTGGACCGGCTCCAAAAAAAACCCGACTGTGGAGAAGAAATGAAAACCAAGCAAGATGTTCAGTCTGCTCCAAGGCGATTTCTCAGTCTCAGCGGATTCGGTGTAATGCTAATTGCTCGCGCGGAGAAATATGGCTGTTGGTGCCACTCGCTACAAATTGCAGCAAAGACAACAACATCCTCGATCATAAAGCGCAGCCAGGGTGGTATCGGCTCTCAATGGTCCCCAAGTTTGAGCGCGCTTCATCCGTCATTTTTACGACCCATCATCTAGTGCCTTCTTCATCATTGTCATCATCATTAGATGCCATTAGTCATCACCATCAATCCGAACAGTGGAGAGTTACATAGTGATATATCATTATTATCTCTTTGTGGCATTCGGCTCTCGCGGCACTTCCCCAGCTGCCGCCGCTGTGCCCTGGTCGAGATAGTTTCATCCCGGCGTCTTTTTATTTATTTATATATTTTTTCTATTTACATGCTACCACATGTAGGTGTGTGAATGAATAGCTGAAGGTCCTCTGTATTCTCTGTGGGTGTATATGCTCATGTATGAATATACGATGTTAGTGGGTGTGTATAAGCTCCCGCGTATTCCTCGTATTTTTGCAGCCTGACATTTCCAGAGCTGCGCACACACGTAAACAAACACTGATTCACAGAGAAGCCAGATTGACCTGATCTGTCCTCAGAGAGTCACCTCGGTCCAGGTTTGCAGTTCAATCGAGTGATAAGCCCCCTCCACAGCCACTGATTCCAGGTCATTTCCTCAAGTCAGCCTCTTCATGTGATTCAGAGTGTGATGATGCATTTCCTTGGCGTAACCCGGCCTGCACCAGTAGCACGCTGGCAGAGCTGCTAACAGTTTTATTAGCTGAATCCGGAGAGAGAAGGAAGACTTTTTTGATGTCCTCCTACGTGAGGTTTAACTGTGTGGGGTTCTTATTGCCCTCCAGGAACCACAGTCTGGCTAATGTGTTGCTTTGTACTCCTACACACAGAAAGCGATGGATACTCAGTGTGTCTGTCAGCCAGCGTGCCTGCATGCATGTACTCTCACACACACACTGAGTGGGCCTGCATAAACAGAGGTGTCATTTCTACTGTCGGATTAAATGATTTTGAAAGGAACCGACGTGACGAATACCTGTTTTAGCATCATAATGCATCGAGATCCGAGCATGGCTGATGCAGTATTAATAGTGATGACAGCTACAACAATGTGTACTTCTGTTACTTTTACTCTCTCTCCTACACAATGTATGCCAACAACACGGAGGTCTGGATTCACTCACTCATTCACCTCTGCCTACATATCGAGTCCTTTCCATTGGAATGAAAACATCTTTTGTACACTACTACTCTTCTCCCCTGTGATGCTTTAACAGCATTGCTGTCATTTTTTTTGCCCGTCTATCCTTTTCAGTGCAGCACAATGCATGATGGTATGCCGGCGCTTAGGTTAGTGACTGCTGTTACACGACACTGGAGGGCTTTCCTGCTGCAACCGGGACTTTAACCCAGGTCCCTCCGCTTGCCATTTTAACACCTAGCAGGCTGGCATACTAGGATAATGTTGTGCTAAGCTAGGCTAATGGCAAGATACAGACACAGTTTGATTATTTTCAGTTTGTAGTGATGCCTCGTAGTTTTTTTCATCTATTACTTCTGATTCTGCTCAAAATAATTAAGTTGCTCTGTACATTTTTTCAAAGTTTGTCGTCTTTGTCGTCAGGATTTGAAATAATTCAGAAGAAATTGTTGGAAAGAGAAATTCAAACACCAATGTGATGGCTGGATTAAAAAAAACATGAAAGTACCTCACAGTCTATCAAAATGTTTAAATCAATTTGCCGTTCTCTGCGTTTGGACTCTTACACACGTCTTACATCAAGAAACCAGAAGTTCTGCTTAATTAGCGCTGCTGTCTGGTCAATTCCTGGACATGTTTATCGTCCGCCGCATCACAGATCCTTGTCTGAGTCCTGTTCAAATCAATGCTGGCATCCTTGTCTGATCTTGTGTACTCGTCGACTTCACAGTGGGCGGAAAAAAAAAAACTGGTACTTCTTGGTGGTGTCCTCATGCTGCCTGCTTTGTGTGCACTTGTCTGTTTATCTCCCAGATTGACAATGAGGAATATGGTGAAGCTCTGTCTCTCGCCCATGCTTATAATCTGGACTCTGACCTTGTCTACCAGAGACAGTGGAGGAAGAGTACTGTCAGCATCGCCTCAATACAAGATTATCTGGTAAGAAATGAATGAAACGAGAGAGATGGACGTCAGGAAATGAGGAGGAGAGATTGTTAAAATGAAGAATTGTATCAGAGTTTGGGTGTTTATCACAGTATATCAGACGTCTGGTGAGAAACGTACAGTATATGTGTCTGTGTGTGTGGGGGTGAGTGGGAGAAGCAGACGCTAAAGTGCAGCGCAGCCCCCTTACTCTATTTCACGCATCATTTTTACCAATTTGTAGCAAATTTTCACACCCTCCCCTCCTAATTCTGTATCTCATTTTATCCCATCATTTCTACCGAGCTCACTCGCTCTCTCCTTCTATTCCCCCGCTCCCCACCCAGAGCAAGATCCGCAAGCGTTCATGGGTGCTGCACGAGTGTGTGGAGCGCGTCCCGGAGAATGTCGATGCAGCCAAAGAGCTGCTGCAGTACGGCCTGAAGGGGACTGACCTTGAGGCCCTGCTCGCGATAGGAAACAGGGAGGATGGGGGCAGGTGAGGCGGGCACGTGCACACAGCGGGTGTTTACAATGCAAGAATCTGGAGTCTGACAGGAAACAGAGTGTTTCTAGCTTGTTTCTCTCGCTTCCATCTTTCTGTTCGCTGAATGATGCGCGACTTTGTCACCGTCTCCCCAGGTTCATCATACCGGGAGACGTCGACCTCGACGACTTTCCTTACGATGACATCTTGTCGGATGACGAGGAGCTGGAGATGAAGAGAGAGAGGGAGAGCAAGAAGAGGCGAGAGCTGCTGGCCAAGATCGACTTCAGCAGGTACACAGTCTTCTGCTTCGAGAGGTTTTTTTTTTCCCACTTCAACAGCGACAAAATCTATTGGAACCAAACCAAATGCGAGGCATGTAAGAGAACCTAAAGTAGGCAAACATCTCGCTAAAACATGAAAACGTCCTTCGTGAACTCTGTGTTTGGTTTATGAAAAAAAGACTGCATTAAAAATAGGTAAAAGAAGATTCATAAGGTAAAAGCAGCTTTGAATGAGGCCAAAGCAGAGAATTTATTCCAGTAATTTTGTGTTCACTGATACTGAAGAGACACAAGTTTCATAACTTCCACATGGCTCCTCTGTGCTGGTCTGAATGTGTTCAGGGAGTTATTGCTTTTTGTTCCCATATTCACTTATAAACTGTATAAAAGAGCCCAAAAGGCAGCGAGATTTCCTCCGTCAGACACGAAAGCAATGATCTGCTCCAAGAAGCCTGACGCACTGAACCCTGCAGCCCGCTGTGTTTGGGGTTATTCAGACGCTTCTGGTCTCGCACTTCGAGCGTACTTTAATTAAGCCGCACCAGGATTAGGTTGATAGTGGAAAGAAGCCTCGACCTGCATGTTTAGTCCCCAGCAGTGTTTGTATTCGACTTTGTTTTGCTTTCGTCCGACCCTGCGAAATGTTTCAGGTGATTATACACTCATCAAAACATCGTTAGGCGCATGATATTCCACTTGCGCCAGTTTTTATCGCTGTAAAACCTGCACAATGGCCCGTTAATGAAACAGCAGGTGAAGACAAAGTTAGCGAGCAGACACAGAAACAACAGGCCTGGCAGGACGCCCACTCCTTTTTCGCTGGAGGACCCAGGATCAGTTGGCAGGCACATCAACCTGCTTTACCGTCCTTAAGCAAGTAACTAAAACCCCTGCTGGACATAGAATCATCCTACAGAGAGTTACTCAGTCAGCTGTTGTGTAGTTTTTCTCCAAACTGAAGACAAAGCTGTAAAAGACCCCAATAAGAGCAAGTCCAAGAAATAGCAGACACTGAATATACTGCCAGTGACCGAGAAGTGGCGTGACTGTGGTTAAGGTATCTAAAGTGTTGATACACACACACACACCAAAACAAGGATGGGAGAGACAGCTGCCACATTCAACACTTGATTGTTTGATTCGCTGGCACCCCCAGAGAGAGGGGATCATAAAAGCTGGGACGCTAATGAGTGTGAGAGAGGGAGAGAGAGAGACGGAGAAATAAACATTGGTGCAGATTAGTGGGTAATCTGCTGAAGGTAATTTATGCCTTTGTTGTCAAGCACTCAGGGGAAGACTAATGAAAACCCCTTTAGTGATCACTAATCACCTCTCTCACATACATGCATTCAAATTTGTGGCCCTATGGATCATGAAAACACTCTTAAGCCTAATGCGAGTTCACACACATAACACACATCTGTCACCCCCTCCCCTCCCTCTATTTACACAAGAGAAACCAAGCATGCACTGGAATGAATGTTTCTCATTTTATACATATTCATACTGCGCACATGCTGCTTTTTCCACCTTCCCACATCAGGTAGTTACAGTGAATATTATCCCTGCAGTGTGCGTTCCCAAGAGTGAGCGTTGAGAAGTGTGCATTAGAAAGCCGCTGTAATAGTCACCCTCCAGTTTGTGGGTTTGTTTTTCTCTCTCTTTTTCCCCCCATTTGATTTTCCTCTCAGTGTAGCTCATTGAGTAATAAAACTGTTTAGCTTTAATACGGACCTGAAGTCCATTGTTGATAAAGAAAAGATGGAAGATAAGAAAAAGGACATAAAAGGAGAGTACAAAGATCGATAATTTACTAACAGTAAAAAAGCCATTACATTAAATCCTCTGTGAATTAACTTCTTTAAATATGCCTATTTTTCTCCTTTATCTGTCTTTGAGTCAGGGTGTTCGCCAGCCGCCTCACACACACGCGCGTCCCAAAATGTCTGCGTGTGTGTGTGCGCGCGCGTGGGTGCCCTCACTAATGGCTCTAACCATGTTGCCTTGAGGCCTGCGACCGAGGCCTGAGACAGATAATAATTCTCTTAATTTCTTTTTAACTACACCGCCATTACAGAAATGGCTCGGTATCGATCACTGCTGCTCCGAGTGCGCCTGTGTGTGCTCCGTTTTTTTGGTGTGTGTGTGTGTGTGTGTGTGTGTGTGTGTGTGTGTGTGTGTGTGTGTGTGTGTGTGTGTGTGTGT
>JAUESF010000019.1:2230470-2241466 GCA_032274765.1 Malacoctenus tetranemus | reverse complement strand
GTGTGTGTGTGTGTGTGTGTGTGTGTGTGTGTGTGTGTGTGTGTGTGTGTGTGTGTGTGTGTGTGTGTGATGCTCTTGTGTGCAGATAAGGACAGTATTTAACTGCTGACTGTCACACCGAGTGCATCCTTTATCCCACCACGTGTTGAGACATTATCTGCGAGTGTGTGTGTGTGTGAAATTCTTTCTCGGTCATTACGGTGAAATAAAATGTGATGTATCTCATCTTTTTGGCTTCTAACAAAACAATGACGAACACTGTTCTTCCTAAACACGAGCTCTGATACGACGTTCCAATAATCTAATTCACTCTGCTGCCTTTTGCTCTCGACATGAGACGATAATAGAGGTTCTTTTCCCTGCCACAGCAACACGACCTGTTTAGGAGCCCAATAAACTGATAAACTTTTTGATAAGGTCCTCTCGTGTGAGTGTGCAGCATTTGCCCCTCGTGTGTTGTTGCCAAGTACTATCAAACTAAACACATATTTTCATATTTTCACATATTTCGCTTTCTGGTGCTCACTTGTCACAAACCAGTTCGGGGCGCTGCAGCAGCAATGTTGGTTCGGCAACAAGCAGACAGGTTTTTATCATCTCGTCTTTTTCTCATCAGCCAACATAATAGAAGTGGATATCAGAATTTGCCCCGAGCTTTAGAAACCGCTGTTCTGACTCTCCACACATGACAACAAGATGTGGGAGACTGCAGCCGCAGTGGAGCTGCTTTTGTGTGTGTATGTGTGTGTGTGTGTGTGTGTGTGTGTGTGTGTGTGTTGGGGGAGGGCATAGGAGGAAAAGAGGGTGAGGGTGAGTGTGCTGTCTGCAGCAAGGTGTTCATGTTCTTATCTGATCCGAGTCTGAACTCGGCCAGGAGTCTAATTTTCTTATTTGCTTCAGCATTGTGTGTGTGTGTGTGTGTGTGTGTGTGTGTGTGTGTGTGTGTGTGTGTGTGTGTGTGCGTGTGCGTGTGTGTGTACCTCAGTGTTGGGTGGAGGCACTAACTTTTAGCAGTTATGTCTCAAGAGAAACATGCATATATGGCTTGAAGCAAACAGGTTCCAGCCTATTTGCATTAAATAGCAGACGCGACCATGCCTTTACAGTTTGAAGCACAGTTTTTCCATTACATTATATTCCATACAGCCCTTAATCTCCATTCAAATGTGTTACTGTTTGTTTATTTCCCCCTTTTTTCCCCTTCACGTTTCCCCCCCTGAGCCACTGTTCAGTGAAGGGCAATCCAGGAAACAAATGTAAACCTTCAGAAGAGGCGTAAGCGTTGTTACCCTTTTGGTTGTACGGCCACGTCGCCCATTTGTATGTGTAACAGTGGACTACAGCGCAAACTGTTTATGCAGCATCTCAGTGGAATTCAGGAGCAGGATTGGCCATTTAGAGGCAAGACACGTTGACTTAAACCGAACATTCAGCCTCGTCTAAGCTGCGCTGACGACCGTTTTCCACAGTAACACTTCACGCTCCTCCATGCTCGCCACTCGGGGAGAACGTATCAAATGTTTATTATTCAGTAATAAGCTCTTTCATCTCTCCGCTTTCTGGACTAGTTTGCATCTTAAGGTTGCTGAGCCCAGCTGACACTGTGCAAAGGCAGGACCACGTCCAGGACAGGCCGTCAAGAGCACAACATTTTATTCTTAAATGATGTTCTTATATATATGTTATAGTGTAATAGATGCTAATTAGCTTTGTCGCTGCTTAAATATGAGCTTGATTTTATTGCCAGATGAGAACTTCAGGCAACGCACCATGAAGTGAATCCAATCTATGATACAATCGTTAGTGTCAAAAAAGAGTCTGCGCAAGCAGCCGGAGATAAATGCTCACAAGAGAAAATGTGACTCGTCATGTTTACTCCAAGATTAAAAAATGCACTTTACATTATATATTTTTGTTCAGCTATTGTGCTGGAACAAATTCAGAGACTTCACTTAACCAAATTCAGAGTGGGAGTTATTGCTGGCGTAGTTTCTGTCTCTGGATGTGTCCTGCAATTGTCAGAAATTGGGATTGAGCCATCTTTTGAAAACCTCGGGAGGACGGCAGACTGGTGAGAGAGCGCTCCAGCATCCTCCCTCCCTCCCCCCTCCCTCCCCTCCCTCCCCTCTCCTTTTCTCCATCTCCACTGTTCTTACTTTGCTCCGAAGAAACAGAGCAAAGCAATAATTATCACTAGCAGGAGTACTAAGCCGCCCCTCTTTGATGTGCCAGGCGGTGTGTTGAGCCAGTGTTAATCTCTGCGACTCGTTGTAGGGGAACCCCGATAAGACCCGATAGTGCGCTCTGTAATGAGGGATTAGGGATTAAGACGGCGGCGGCGGAGGGGTCACTTCCCCTGTGGTCACTCTGCGGTGGATCCGGGTCAAGTTTTTTAAAAAGGGTTTGGACGCTGTTTGGCTGGTGTGTGTGTGTGTGTGTGTGTGTGTGTGTGTGTGTGTGTGTGTGTGTGTGAGAGAGAGCGTCGCACAAAGGGTTTCGTGGCGCTTTATGTGCGAGCCGAAAGAGCACACCTTGCCCTCCTCAGTAGTTTCCAGCCTTGTGCCCCCCCCCACCCATGGGCATACCCACAGTGATTGAATTGTAGGTCGGCCCCATCGAGCCGAGTGCCTGTGTGTTTGCGGTCATCCAATTTATTTATCGTCGTGATTAAATGACATTGAAAATTGATTTAATTCTCGCTGGACAATCCTTCACCTCATTGACAGACAGCATCCTATACATAACAACTGAATGGCTCTTGTGGTCATAAGGGGTTGATTTGTGGGCCCCCCCATCACCCCCCCTAGTAAATGATTGGGTTTAGAGGGCACCGTGTGGTATTGTAGTCGCCAGTCCCAGGCATTATTATATAGGTCCCGGTGGGTTTCCCATGTAGGGTCAATTTACAGTTAATTTAGAGCCGGTGAACGTGCGTCCGCGAGGTTCCACCGACTCAGCGCGGCGCTGGAGCCGGAGCGTGGTTTATATCTTTGCTTGGAGGTCACGTCGGGAATATAAGGTCCCGTGTTAACCGCGTCGGAGCGCCGGCGGTTGGCACGCCGCTGATTGATGCGAACATGTGTGTGCATATTCAGGCTGACGCTGGAGCAGAAGGAGCTGTGCCGGAGCCGACTCAAGCTGCTCTCCTACCTGGACCGGCTGGCCACGTACGAGGTAGGAAAAAAAGAAAGCCAATCGCTCCCGCCTTCCTCCGGTCCTCGGCCGGGTGGACGTCAAAGCGTGGGAACGCAGGGGGAGGGAGAGGGGGGCACTAGCCCACCAATAGGTCTATTTCATGCCCCCAGGATGATCTTTCAGAGTGAAATGACAGAGAAAAACACTGCTTGTAAATTTCCCTCTGGAGAAGCACTAAGTGGAGCAATTTCTTTCATTTTTACATGCAACAAAATTCAAGGAGGAAATGCAGGCAGCATACTTAGTTTTTCCTTCTTCAAAATTTCCAACTTTTGTGAAGAGAAAGTCATTTGAATGTCGATTTTTTTCCACCTTCTCACTCGCGCTGCATCGCACCTAAACCAGGAGAAACCTGAAAGTTTGCTGTTGTTGTTATTGATGCTTGAGATCCAAACAGGATGTATGTGGCCCCTGAATTAAAGCGTTTGACACCCCTTGTTCTCGGCCGAGTTATTACGCAGCCTCAGGACACAAGGAAATAACAAAATCTTTCACGGCTGAGGAGATTTAATCTGGGCTGCGACTATCTGCTCCATCAATTAATCTGCTGATTATTTTTTAGAGGTCAATCAATTATTCAGCAAGAAACAGGAAAGAAAAAAAAACAACCTACTCAACAGTCTCCTGGCGCTGAAGGTGACATTTTCACGTGTCTCGTTATCTGACGGATTAATAGATTCACCGCCCAGAATAACATTCACTGTCGCAGACGAACAAAAGCATCATAAAGTGTTTAGGAAATTTGATTGAAAAGAATAAAAGACAAATTGGAAACAATTTTCTGTGCTAAATTTCACACTTTTTTCACTGGTTGTTGCCAAAAGTTTTAACTCGCCGTCGTTACCTCATTGCTTCCTAATAGGTTTTTTTTTTTTAATCAAAGTGTTTTCCTGCACAGTTAGTTTTTTAATGTTTTTGATTTTTATGTAAAATGCTTGGAATTGCTCCGCTGGAATGAGTTCCATAAATTAAGCAGCCGCGCCTCAGCTGGCTCTGTGCTCGTTGGCAATAAGGTAGAAATAAAAGAAAAAAAAAGTGCTTTGGCAAAGATCAGAGGAGATACAACACAAACTCGAAGAAATGCAGCCGTTCTTTGTTGTCTCATCACAATCTGCTGTTATGTTGATGGAGTCTGGTTCGCTGTTTTCCCACATGAACGTCTTACTTTGAAAGCTAAACTCAGGGGATGAAGGGAGTGTGTCCAAAGTGCTGACGATCAGCATTTGAGTCAAATTGAGTCATTAATGCGTGTCATATTTCCACAGTTGTTCATGGAAGTAACAAACCAACATGTCCAGCCACATTGGAATGTGGAGTAAAGCTCACAGCTTTATTAAATGCTTGTTTTCCCATTGGCAGCCTAATGCGCGCTTCTTTCATATTCAATCCCCTTCAAAGCAGAGAGGCTTTTCTCATCTGCCATCTATTGATACTCCCGCCGAAGCCCCTTAATCTCTTCAGAAATATCGAAAACTTGTACGAGATATTTGTCTCTTTCGAGGCATTTTAAGAAGGCGAGGAACGAAGAGCCTGAGAACGAGTTTGGCTGAATTTGACCTGTTTCGACAGGAGGAGATACAGTTTCACTGTACCACTCAAATATGCACTCCGGTGCGGCAAAGCGTGCCTGAATGGCAAGCGTGGCCCCCTCGCGAGGGCCTGAGACTCCTGTGTAACAGATTCATGTTGAATAATGGGAACATGCACACACCGTTTTTATCCTCCATAACTCACAGATGAACAGGGGCTCGCTTTTTTCCCCCCATGCAGAAGAGGGAAGATGAGATTTTAGCGTGCTCGGGGAGGGGGAAAAAAAGAAGAAGAAAAAAAGTGACGTCTCTCTTTATTCGGACATTGTCATGGTAACTGCAGTGCTCGTCAGATTCCTTTTGCCCCAATCCATTTTCTCTGGCTGTCTATGAATATGATATTAGGGTTTTTATCATCCCGACTTGGGCTGGCTCTGTCTGCGTACGACCCATTCAAAGGCTATCCATCAGGCACACACACACACACACTCACACGTACACACACACACTCACCCTTCCTCGTGAAGGCATACATGCGTGCTCCCTGACACATACTCTGCAACTGTGATTTTATGCCCACGGATACGTATAAATCCGTCCAGCCAAAGGCCGAGACAACAAATGTTCCCTCCTGTCACTCATACATCCTCACACGTGCGTGCACACGCCCGTGACGCTCCCATATGGCCCCCCCGCTGTGAGCACATGACGGCTGTGACGCAGAAAGTTAAACCGCCTCTCCGCGGGCTCAAGTCCATTCATCTGCGGTCACCTCCTCCAACTCGCTCTCGTCTTTAACGGAGCTTCTGCTAAATCACGACAATGATTCTGGAGAGATTCCTCTCGGGGTTACAAACGTCCTCCCATAAACCACAGGTGCCTGTTGTCCCACTCACTTGTCTCCCTCCCTCCGTGTCTCAGGAGATCCTCGGTGGTCCTCATGCGGCCGAGGAGAAATACGACGCCGAGTTCTTCAAGAAGTTCCGAAGTCAGAATATTGTTTTGTCGGCGAGAACCTACGCCAGGGTAAGAGCGGCACACCACCACACTCTCTCCACGTTGCCTCAGGACGCCGTTTGGCTCCAGTGATAAACGTGATCGTTTCGATTCTGCTGGATTCAGTTTTGTTTGCTTTCCTGTACGAATTGCACAAAAAAAGAACCACAAGTTTTTTGTTTCTTTTATCTTGACAACTTGTGTGAAATATCAGATCATCAACTGTATTTCTCTGGTCACTTGAATTTTTTTTATTCCAGATTCCATTAATATCTATAAAAATGATGGTCTTGAGTGGAACGTATACTGAAACCTGTATTATATGATTTTCTGCACGTTATTTCGTGGCAGGAGAGCAACGTGCAGGCTCTGGACATTCTGTTCACGTACCACGGGGGAGAGCTCCTCCAGCACCGGCTCGCCGTTCTTTACAACTTCCCAGAAACCACTTCTCCTCATGAGTACACCATCCTGCTGCCTGAGGCATGGTACGACACACACATGCACACACGGGCATTAAAGTGGAGATTAGCTGTAATACTACCTCAGAACAAGAGACCGAGAAATGTTATCATTTTGCAGTTCTTTGTGATGAAAGAAAGAAAGGATTCCTCCTCTGATAGGAAGAACAAACTCAATTAAATCTTCCGTGACAGGTACAATTAGAAATTGTACTTGAAATTGACCTACATGTAGATCTCTTAATGAAGTTAGTTTGCAGGCCGTGTGGGTTGACTCCTGCTGCCGCCCAGAGACACGAAGTCCAAATAAGTTTGAGGACGAAAACACGTTTTTTTTCCCCTGAAGATGCAGGAAACTCGTGCTGCTTTCATCAGTGTTTCACAAACTAATTTACCCCCAGATTGCTACATCAGAGCCGGTGATGCTTACGCACAAGCTTAATCTATCGATGTGGAGCTGAAGAGTTGACACCGGCTGATACAGCACCGAAGTACAAGAGCAGAGTCCTAATTTCACCTTTCAAATATACACATAACATCACTTCTACCCAGTGGAAGCTGGGACGGTGTTTGCTTGTAACTTTTGTTGCCGGGGACAACAGGAAATTCACCGTTTCTATCTCTGCTGATTGGTTCTGTTCCTTCTCCACATGTTTCAATCATAAACACATGAACAGGTAATCATAAACATCCTATAAGACACTTTATTTTGCCTCCTCATTGAAATGTTTGTGGGACCTGTTGTCACAAATTGGACAGACGGTGTGCGATGTGTTACAGTGATGGTTGAGCTGCATTTAGTTTAATCTCTGAAGGGAAAAAAACAACTGTACAGACACAGTAAAAACACCACGTTCCAGAACACTATTGCATAACTGCCTGTGTACATTGAGGATTCTGACTGAGGTAGACACAAATAAATCCTGAAAGCCCTTCAGCCTGAGACAGGACGACTCCATCGTCTCGTTTTGGTCGTAAAAGCTGACGACGTGCTAAAGTAGCTCTTCTGTTCTTGTGCATCATTTTGGCTTTGGGAATTGATACTCAGAATCTTTCCCCTGTAAGGAGACAGTCAAGAACAACTGATGAGTGGAGCCTTTTTGTTCCCTTCACCATTTACCACCTTCATCCCCGTCCCCACTTTATTTCAATAATCACAAAACTTAGTCAGTTTTCACATTTACGTCCAAACAACGGGGCAGGTTGACTCCAGTCCTGAGCTGAAAAATACACAGCTCATTTACATACTTTGTTCTTGTGGTTGCCACACACTCGCACTCCCGCTCCTCCTCGGCTCTCTCTTTTTATTTGCCATGTCTGAGTTTGTATGGAGGTCAGGCGGCTGCGGCTCTGCAGTGAGCATCCATCATGGCTCCGCCGCTGTGGGGCAGTTTCCTATTTTCCCAAGCTTGTGAGCACCAACTGCTCCTCCAGCAGCGCGCGCACCCACACTGCAGCAGACGGAGCCAGCTCCAGCCATCTGTTTGGAGCGCTCCCACTATATACCAAAGTCTCGCTTCAGTGGAACGAGGGGGGGAGGGGGGGAAGTATTCTCGAGTAATATTGATCAGGTCCGTGAGGGGACCTCTGCGGGTCCGTGGAAGCAGTTCGGGAGGAGTTGTGTTTTGTCGAGAAACTTGAAAGGATCGGCCCGGAGGAAGCCGAAAATGAAGGTTAAATGGCAACTCTGGGTTTGCTTTGCATCCTCATTTCCCTCCTGTTTCCCCGCATCCCTGACGGGAAGTAGATCAGGGCTGCTGGCGTGGAATAATTCATTCCTCCTATCGATATCCGCACGCTGACACCAATATTTACTCTCCAGTCTCGAACTCGGCTGTCTTTAATGAGGAAAGAGGACCAGGGAGTTGGAAGGGGGGGGTGGGGGAGGGGGTGGTGGTGGTGGTAAAAACCCAAATAAAAGAGGCTGACTCGATATGAGGCTTCTCGATCTCTCTTAGCCGAATGGTGAACTTCCGATCCTAATGGATGAACTCGTGCTCCAAAGTGTTGGTGGAAACACTCTGGTCTTTGTGCGTTGACATAAATCCCCTCCGCCACTCCCTTCTTATGTATTTTGTGATTGGACAAAATTTATGGTGGTGCTAAAAGAAAAGGCTGCTGCACCCTGCGTGTGTTCGGCCTTTAACTGCACCAAAACTATCGATGATTTGTAGCCCTCGCTATCTCCTTGAGTTTTACAGCCCCCGTACATATTTTCTCTGTCCACAAACAAATAGATAACAAACAAAATGCATTAATCCAAGCGAAGAGATAAAGGAGCCCGCGTGCACCCCCGGCGTCTCAGGAATTGGCGCGCACCTCTCGCGCACTTTGCTGAGTGTTGGGGGGGAGCGTCTGAGTCCTGTCAGCGCTGACGTGTGAGGGTACAGAGTCATTCTTCACTCTCTATTCTTTTCCTCGTGTGTTCGCCATTTATCTTCCTCAGACCTGTCACCCTCAAGGAGAGCAGAGAGAAGTAAAGCTCAGTACCAACATGGCGTTTAGAAAATAGGGAGGCCTGTCTATTTACGGCCGCGGCGCCGCGTGACTCTTTGCAGGAGTTGTTTTTTTTGAATGGTTGATTGTTGAGATTTGGCTTCTTCGCCACATCCTGTTCCTCTGCTCCAATTGTGTTTGGTCTGTGCCAATAATTGTCTTCGCTGATGTATCAGGTGCCAATAAAGGTATGTAGGGAGGTGGAGTGTGCTGTTTTTCTTCTCTGGTTTGGTAACGCTGCCTGGATCTCGGCGTGTTTACATTGCTTTAGTGTAATCTTTTAACTCAGGCATTCACGCAGGCCTCCCTCATCCCTCTGTCTCCTCTGTGCCTTTGTCCCGTTCAGCCTGGACGACAGAGGTGAGCTGGTGCTGATTCCTTGGGATGAGCAGAGGCACAGAGAAATGGACTGGTGCGAGGCAGAGGAGTGCAGGTAAACACCCACCCCCCCTCCTCCACACATAACCCCCCTCCTGATATAAACACTCTGTAGTGCCATACATAAAGCATTATCACGGAGACAGACAATATTGACTCAATATATCACGGCGAAACTCTCTCCGAGCTCGCCGTAACAAAAGCCCCGGTGCGCCGCGTGGAACTGTTAAAATTCACGCTCCATACAGGCCAGCTGCTCCGCGCTGGCATCGTTATGGGAAACAAAACATGACATCCTATTATCCGAATGTTAAACGGAGCCATAACAAACTAATACCAAGTCTTGTTGCACTGCCAATTCATGCCATTCGCCTGCTTCTGAAGGGAGGCCAGGTTCATTTACAATTTTATTTAGCGAGCTCTTTTTTTTTATTGCCCTTGTGTGTACAGGCGTAATATCGCTCGGGTAGCACGCTGTACTTTGCCTTATATTGCAGAGTGAGAATTTGATGATAGGATTGAAGTTAGAGATGCAGTTTTTTTAAGCCCCTTCAGTTATCTTGCCATTTAACACCACTCCTTTGTTGTTTCTTTTTTTGACATTTTCTTTCATTTTTTATCACGTTTTTGAGAAATAAAGTTTATTGTTGAGCAAGGAGGCTTTGGAACATCTAAAACACTGCGATTTACATTGTTTTGATGCTGTTGGAGATAAAGAGCAGGAGCAGAATGGATAACCACCACATACTTTGTTCTCACAGCAGTCGGTTTGCTCTGCCTTTTCTCCAGAGCGGTCCTCGGCCAGAGCCTCTTCGACGACGACACCTTCCTGTACGAGGACGTCCCGGAGCTGCTGCGGTTTCGCACAGCGGCGCCCTCCATCGAGCTGCTGACTGACTGGTACCAGAGCCGCGCCCAGGACATCGACTCCTGCTCCAGACAGGTGGGGGGGGGGAGCGGGGCTGCTCCGGTGTCCGTCACGTTCACGATGCTCGTGCACTTCTGCCCATGTATTTCTAACCTCGTCTTGTTTATGGCTGAGGAGCTTTGTTTATGATACCAGTTGCCGCGGTGACAAAGAAAACTTTAGTTTGGGCTTCATCCTACTATGGAGATTTCTCTGACCTCGCCTTCACTTTCCAATTAGTTTGTTTGTTCCCTTGTTACGGGTGGAAACCAGGCTCCGAGTGGTTGAAGCTTTCTCTGTGGAGGTGAACGATTTCACACACCTTGATGAGGTGACTTCTCAGGTTCCCTCGGCTTGATTGGGACTTGCGGCGGGGCAGCAGCCGAAAAAACACCCGGCTTAATAGACATCTGGCTATTGAAAAGATAATTGCCGCGGCGCGCTTCTCTTAGATGATTGGGGCTGAAAAATATGACAAGCTGGGATCCAGACTGCAGAGGAGATATTTGCCAACCTCCATCAGTCAAGGTCACTTTGATCCTGTCTGTGACAGTTATTTTCATATTTGCCATATGGACTTCTAATGAGGAGAAACCAAAGCTTCTGTCATCTGCGTTCTGTCGCGGTAGCTGAAAAATAGGACTTGATAGGAGTTGTTTAGTGAAGTAATGGGATGTAAACGGCGGAGCTGCCCACTCTCTCCACCCACATTAGCTACACTGCAGCTCAGCGCCCCCTCCCCCTTTTACCTGCTTCACAGTGATGGATCAAGGTTGTCACAACAGCCTCTTTGTCTCGGTGAAAGGACTAACTAGAGTGCAGTCATATCTTTCCCCTTCATTTCTCCATTTCATCCCTTTCACACGGCGCGAGGACGACGGAGACGGAGGAGCGGAGATTTTTTTGGGCTTCGTTGCTCATTTTTGAAGACAACTGTGGAATCCTGCCTTTCATCCCGCACAGTTTGTGTGTGTGTGTGTGTGTGTGTGTGTGTGTGTGTGTGTGTGTGTGTGTGTGTGTGTGTGTGTGTGTGT
>JAUESF010000019.1:2184626-2196263 GCA_032274765.1 Malacoctenus tetranemus | reverse complement strand
TTTGTATGATAATTACTCTCAGCAGGATCTATATGTGCCCATGAACATGTGCAGCAAGTATCAGCCTGGAAACGTATGGAGCGTAATGGCCCAGTGAGAAACTAAAGGAGTTTGAATAATACATTTGTCATTTCTTCTCTCCTTATTTTGTCTTGGAGTCTTCAGAAAAGCTTTGCAAATGTGTGCTGTGACCTGTGATCACGGTGGTCAACTTTCACTGATTTATGGGCAGCTTCTCACCTATTCTCGACTTTCTCTTCATTTCGTCTAGTTTTGCTGCAGCTGGCCAACGACGCCTTTCCCAGGGACATGATGCTGGCTCTGTCCTACCTGCTGGCGCTTCCTCAGGTAGGTGGACATTCGCGCCGAGTGCTGACACCGACAACCGAAGTGTGTTTGCGATCCTTTATTCTCCTTGATGTGCTGTCGTCGTTTTTCACTGTTCGGCAACAGTATCACTTTGTGGCCTTTCAGTCATTCGGGGAGTGTCTAAAAAAGTTGTGTCTCCCTCGAAATCAAGTTGGCATTAACACGGTGTGAGCAATAAAATCCCACTGTGCGAGCCAAAGCCTTTCTGTCGTCAGCTGTTGGGGAAAAAAAAGTCTGGTACCAAAGAAAGTTCAAGTGCAAGTCAGAACGACACCTTCTGCACACAGCAAGAGATTATGTTCAAGTGGAGGAAGTGAAATCTCTCATGCAGAGAAAACACTAAACTGCTGAACTGGATAATACACAGATACTTCCTGGGAAGCTTGTTAACTCCTCTTGGATTACACTGACGTTACTGACAAACGGGCTGTGTGGGATCTGCTCGGGCTGACACGACACAAGCACAGGTTTTTTCTCAAAGTCAGTGAACTTGTGACTCTGAGCTTTTGGCTCGTTTCTGGACTCTGAACTCAGCTCGTCTGGACCAATTTGAAAGGAAAAAGAAATAAACTAATTTAAAATGCAGGCGCTGGGGAGCTCCGGGGACTTTCTTTTTCCAGCCGCAGCTCAGAAAGCAGCTGAATACGACCACAACACAAGCTCAGAGTGATGTTTTCAGCCCTCCTCCCCGCTGCCTGCACCTCCTGTGTGTTTCTCCTCACGCCTCTCCATTCATACACGCAGGTATTAGACGCCAACAAGTGTTTCGAGAAGCAGTGTCACTCCGCCTTGTCGCTCCAGCTGGCCGCCTACTACTACTCCCTGCAGATCTACTCCCGCCTCCTGCCCTGCTTGAAGGACAAGAACCACACTCTCTACCAGGTCAGCATCGATTATCAGCTGCGTGTGTAAGAAGGAGCGCGTGGGTGGTTCAGTGAATGTGCTGTACGTGCTGCGCATTCAGCCCAAGTGGGAGGTGACAGACTCTCCATTTTCCATCCTTGACTGGAACCATTGCTTGGAAAAAAAAACAAAAAACAAAAACGCATTCCTCCCATCGAGTTATTTACATTGCTGTGAATGCAACTCAAACCAGACACAAACGAAAACGAGGGTTTTTTGTAGCGTAACAGGTTGTTGGAAGATTATGAATAATAAATAACAGATATAAAAGAACACCGTAATAATAAAACTACACATAACAAATACAGACTGAAACACAGTAGCAAATATCAAGAAACTGCCATTCATATAACATGAGGCAAACAGTTGTTACTGCGATGTAAAGTGTGGATGTGTGGAGCTGGGGCTCCTCAGGCAGGCTGCGCCTCAGCAGTGGGGCTCTCCTAGCAAATTTAATTATGTATTGGTGACATTCAAAATGTTCCTTACGATAAATGCTACGTCGATAAATGGCGGCTAATTGTCGCCGCGACGACACAATCACCAGTTGAAAGCTTGGAGGCTGCAACAACGTCCGTCTGTGCTGACGGCTGCACGAGTGGAGAACAAGAGTGAAGCTTTGTCAAAAGTGTGGGATTAATGCTGTAAGTTGTCAACAACGTTAGATTTGATAGATGTTTAATATTTTAAAGCTCAGTATTCAAAAAATGCATTCGAAGCCTTTTCAAGGATCATTTGACACAAGTGTTTTAATCTCTTTATTAAATCCTATTTTTGCAATCTTTACACTGTGTGTCTAATAATTAACTTTATTTTTATTGACAACAACAGCTCTGAGTTATACTTAATATTTATCTGAAAATTAGACTGATATTTATCCAATGGAGATAATTACATAATGCAGTCGGGAGTGAGGGTTTTATTGCTGTTTCGAAGCTTTTCAGGTGACATCTTTGAAGTGATACATGAGGTGAGAACGAGGGATGAGAAAAACAGGAGTGAAGGGGGGAGGGTAAAGGAGCGAGCGGTGGAAGTGTGGCGGCAGGGGTGTCGGGGGGTGATTGGCAGAGAATAAAAGAAGAAATGGCTCTGACCTTTTCCTTGAGTGGGCCGAGGCTCTCATGGGTTTTAGTCCAGGTAGAAGGAGCGGAGGTAAAATGTTGAAGTAAAAGAAGAGAAGAGGGAAGGAGGCCAGCAGAAGAAGTGGATAAGTGTGTCCCGGTTGACGTTCAAGGTCAGCGCGGCGCGCAGGAAAACGCACGCCGGCGCCGCGCACACAAACAGGCCGCGCACCGCGGCGCGCGCGTCCTCCCTGCATCCTAATGGTGGTAATCACTCCCCAACCTCCCGCTTCAAGTGAAGTTCAAGTCCATTAACTTAAAAATATATACAGCTTTTCCTCTTCGGCTCGACACTTAGGCGCTGCTGCTTCCATTGCTTGCGCGTTTCTCGTGGGGGGGGGGGGGGGTGCCCCCCCCCCCCCCCCCCCCTCTCCTCACCGTTTCTTTCGTTCACCTCCAACCACTGCTTGTTATCACTGTGTTTCCGCTCTTGTCTTCACTCCTTGATGAGGTGGTGGCAGCTTTTTACCACGAGATAGAAGAAAAAAAAACACCTCTCAACCTTTCCGTCGCCTTGTCCTTGTCCACATCCGCAACTTTTCTCTCAGATTTTTTTCTTTTTTCCCTTTTCTTCCTCTTTCTCCTCCTCTCCTCGCGTATCCTCCTCCCGTCGATATTTTTACTCTCCGAGCTGAAGATAAGTTAAATGAATTGCTTTCTTGTCATGGCAGTCCTTGTTTACGCGCTCCCATGATGCTTCTTTCTGTCCACATTATGTTGCTCTCCGCGCTATCGCGCCTCGCTCCCCCTGCACTCTGTTTAGACGCGCGGCTCCGTTGACTCTCGGGCCTCTCTTTTCACAATGCTATCTTGACTCCGCATGCTTTACACATTCCTCTTGTGCTTTTCTTCGGCTCGCTCGCTTTCCCTTATCTTTTAAGGGCACACATTCTACATAGTGCGATATTTAATTTCAGATATGTGTGACAGCGTGTGCGCATATCTGTATTTGACGCACGCTTTGCATTGTAAATGAAGTAAGCAGGATGAAATAAAAAAACCACGTGTTTTCCACGCGTGCGTGTCCATGAAGCACTTTCGCTGCGTGCTTTTGTTTTATGGTGGCGCCGCGCGCGTGTATCACTCCGGGGCTAACGTGTTTGTGTGCGTTGCCGCGTTCGATCTGTTTTCCTGTGACAACTGCTGGTGTTGTTGTTTTGTTTTGTTTTTTCATACGCGCCTGCGTGTTTGTCTGTTGTGGTGCGTCGAGCTGGTTTCCCCGCTCGCCACTTGAAGAGCAGCGACACCGTCTTCAATAACTCCACGCGCGCTTTCAATTCTCTCGCCGCTATCACATAATTTCATACCCAAGCAATGAGACACCAAACACTCAAGCCACTGAAGTCATTCAGCTGCAAATAGGAGCCGGAGCCTCCGAGGGCTCGCTAAAGGTGTTTGATATGTTTTTAGAGCCTCATTGAACAGCCTGTTTTCTGGAGACGCGTATGGAGGGTTTGAAACCGAAGCTTACTGGAAGAAAACACCTCAAATTCAAGTGATTTAATTTAACTTTATTTCCAACACATTTTCTATTAAGGATGAAATGTCGCCACACAGAAACATTCAGAACAGACACACCTACAGTTCAAATCAATAAAAACCTTATTATTTATTTCCATGAAGCTCTGACTCATCAGCTGTTCCCAGAATGTGGCTTCTAATTATTTGCTGGTAAAAGAAACGACTCTTTTTCTTTCCACGTTTGTGAAACCGTCAGAAATCCGACCCTGAAAGCCCACCATCATTTAAATCCAACCTTTTATTGACCATTTGCACGTTTCTCAGAAGTCCTCCAGTGAGTTAATGAAACGTGTCACTTAACTCGTGTTCTCCACCGAGCATATTCTGTCTAAAATAAACTAAATTGACGATGAACAAATGAGTGAGGTTAAACGGGGACTCGGTGACGATGAATATATTCATTTAAGCTGTGGGCGAATAATCCAGCGTTCCCACAGCCGCTCTGGAATTTCTCACCTCGCTCATCATTAGTCTGAACGTTCCCCCCCCCCCTCGTCGCTTGTTTGCCATCGTGTAACATCAATGTTGCAGCGTGTGTAATCGAGACGCTTCAGTTGAAGCTCTAAAATATTTCTGGAGCCGCGTTCCTCCTCGTTCGCCTGTCTTGTTCTCCCGCTCCGCCCTGAGATCTTTACACGGCCGCTCTCGGAAGATCCCGTCGCCCTGCTATCGACTCTCGGGGGTCTTTAATCGTTCCTCTCCCGTCTGATTATCGCTGCCAGGCATGACGGAGAAACTGGTGGTGGTTCCGCGACACGGACGCCGAGCTTCCATTATTCCCTCAGGCATAATAAGCAGATTTCCACTTGCTCGCTCTGGAAGTTTTCATTATACCGGCTAAAGTGCTCATTTGTGAAACCGAGGCGCTCTTTACTATAACTGTGCTGCTGGTTGTGTTTACACTATATCGCCAAATAGCCTGTGTTTATTTGAGTGTTGCTTTCTGTTTACCTGTGTGAGTTGCTCTTTAATTGTGTGTACTCGGATGTGTGCGCGTGTGCGTGTGTGCATAATTGTGGCTGGAGCTGTTGCAGTGCAATGTGCTGAGTAAAGTAGATTGAGATCTTTTACTCTGCCATTTATCTTGGCCGCCGCCGCCATTCTCTCACTTATTGAGTATTGATTACTGGCGCTCATGATACACACACGCAGACATCCATTTAAAGCACGCGCGGCCACACAATACACACTCGCAGCGAGAGCCTATCGAGTGCATCATGCAGAAAAACTGCTTAGCTCCTCGCACATCTCATTATGACACTTAGTTTTAGAATAAAGGCCCACACATCATCGTGAGGTGTTTTGCTTGGACTTCGATCGCTCAGCAAAGTGGGAGGACATCTCCATCGTTCCTGCATTTGTTGTCTGATTCAACCTGAAGGCAACGCTGGACAAAGAATTACCAGAGCGCCAGAAAGTTAACTGTACAAGTTGGCGTTGTCGTCCAAAGACGGCAGCGCTAAAAGCACGGAGATAATTCGGTAAACCAGCCCCATTCAGAGGCATCTGTCATTGTCCTCAGTCCCCGCAGATGCTCTTCAATTCACGGCCACCGCAGGATTTCAGCCTGTCAGATGGAGGAGCCGACCTTGGCAGCGCTGGCCCAATGAACGCGCTCCCTGCCGGTGAATTGAGTGGAATAATGAGTTCGACTGAATGACTTCCACATCACAGGGAAAAGCACCACCAATCCACACCGACTTTGCTTGGCTCTTTCTGCACAAATTGTGCACTTGTACAAATTGCACTCTTGTACCACAATCATTAACAGTCCATATTTCACCCATGGGAGTACTGTAAAGCGGCGTCACTGCAGAAGGGGCCCTATTAGACAAATTCGCACTCTAACCGCACTGTTGCAGCTGACTGAGGATGTTTGAGGCCGGGCAGCCTCCGAAGCGCCGATGAGACGGACCCGTTTGACTTATTTACTTTGCGGCGCGACTGTTCTCTTTCGTGTCTTTGTCGTCTTTTTTGGCAGCCTGCTTCCTCGCTCGCGATCGGCCCCCTCTGCAGGGTGATTATCCTGTTCTAGCCCGAGCCGCTTCCTTTGGCTGTATTGTGCTCTCTATAATTATGTGCACATACTGTATACGGTATTTACAGAATAAGTGCTAATGAGGCCACTGTCTGTATAGCGAAGTGTGAGGCATGACATGAATATAACTCATTAGGATCATTACCGGGTTACTCCCGAGAGATGGAAGGCATGGCTGTTTCTCACACTCCATGAGGTCTTGGCCACACATGTTAGCATGTGTTAAATTAGCCTAATTTGAGAAAAATGTTATATTTTCATTTGCGAATGTGTTGTGCTGATGAAGATGCGCACAAATACTGTAAAAACACGCTTATATCACATTAGCAAAACCTCGTTTGGTAATAAGTGCAGATATTTTTTTTACCCTGAGAGCGATATATTTAGTCGGGATGAGCAGTTAATGGTGTGAAAAAATGAATTAATCACTGTGTGTTACTGTGTCAGGGTGGAATCACCTTTAACACATTGTTGGCATTCAGTTCTGTCATTAGGATTTCGGTGGTGTCGTGGTGACAGTCGGTTTATCACCTTCGACAAAGTTCTCGTCGAGTTCGGATGAAATTTGCAGGGTGGGTGATGGAGGTGGGAAGAAAAGAGACCAAAAAAACTCGAGCTGCTCCTCACAGTGAGAGGGTAAAATTTCAGCACTTGTACATTTGACATGTTGGTTTCAATTGTACCAGCAGCCCGTTAAAACAAGCGGCGCATCGTTGGAGCGTCTGCGCGCAGAGCAGTTGGTGGTGAAGGGGGAAAACAACACTTTATGATGTGGTGTTAATATTTGATCACAATGGAAGAAACGAGTTGACAAACTGAGAGAGTTACTCCAATAAACCCCTCATTTCATGATTTACCCAGGCAGCAAAAGGACTTCTGATGGGCGCAGACTTGAGACTGATGTGTAATAACATGGGAAATTAGGGCTGGAAAAGGGGGAGCACAGGCGAGGTTGAAGAGATTTAAGAGTGTGACGATGGCTTTTTTTTTTTTTTCATTCTCACACTGTTTCTGCTTAAGAAGTGTCACAGCAAAGGGGGGTGGGGGGAGAGGGGGCATTGCACTAGTGGAATAGCTGAAGGGGATTCGGAGAGACCTGGCTCCCTCCCAGCTGTGGCACTTCACAACACACCACCTGATGCAATTACTCCTTACATACAGCTTATACACTTCTTTGTTGAGGAAGGCTTTGTAAGTTGTTTTTTTGATCTCAAACAGGGAGCGGAGGAGACAATAAAGGAGAACAGAAGGGCAGTTTATTTGCTGAATTTGAAGATGAATGTCAAGAGTATAAAAGATGTTTTTGATTGCAGAGATTCTGAAGAAACGCGGAGGAAGGAAAAAAAATGCAAGAAAACGTGTCGGTCAGGGGGTTTAATTCGGATAGAAGACGGCGGTAATAAGGAATGACAGAGAGAGATTATGCAAAGAGTGTTTCATCATGAAAGTGTCAGTAATATTCTTCAAACATCAGGCAGCCTGTCGCAGTGTGAGCGGACCGTCGCCTGCTTTCTATTTCCTTTTTTGGGACGCGGAAATGGTTTCCTGAGATGGTCCGAGCATTAACCTCCTCGCATCGTCTCCCCTCTCCTCCCCTCTCCTCCCCTCTCCTCCCTCACTTTCCCAATGTGGTTTTTTTTTGGCTTCTCCCCCTTTAACTCCCATCTGTTACACTTTTAATACTCTCCCTCCCTTTTCCCTGTCTGCTCCTCACTCCTCCTTCCTGCCCTGAGTTTGAACTGTGGAACTGCTGCTATGACTCCTGCTAAGGCCACATCTGAAGTTAGACACACGCACGCACACACACAAGAACACACTCTTGATGCTGAGAGCAGGAACAGACACACGCACACGCACGTCCTTTTTCAAAGCTCGCGCATCTCCAGCAGCCATAATTACCTTATGCAAATAAGATCAACAACTAAACCTTCTCATCCTGCTGGGCGACTTGTATGAAGTGGCAGAAACCAAACGGAGGAGTCGTGTAATTGGAACAGAGGTGATGAGAGAGATCCGTTCACCGGCTCCGTTCTCTGTGGAGCCCTTTTCAAACATAGATGTGTTTCCATGATCGTATTCGACATTAGCCGCCAGGTTTCAATGGATTTACCTTTTCTGACATGTTGGAGGAAGCTGGGAAAGAAATTGCCTTCACCTCTGTCGCTTTTCATGCCTTCATGGGGGCAGAATTATTGAAGTAAGGCCGCGAGTTTTAGTCTGACCTCTCTTTTTTTTTTATTCAGATTTTTGAAAATTGCGGCAATTTTTGCAAATGGCCTCATTAATTTGCGACAGCGAAGCGGCAGAGGAGCGGCGCGGCTTTAGAAACCACACTGTGCGAGGCGTCTGAAGCTCACTGTGTGACATAGTGTAATGATATGTCCTGAGGGCACTTTGCAGTTTATCACACGTTGCTTCGACGCGAGGTAACAATTGCAATCCAGAGACGAGTTGTGGTAAAACAAATTAGAAATGTCTTGCATGATCCTGTTGTTCCCTACGGGAGATAATTGGTTTGTTTGCGTTTCACAGTTAAGATAGCGAGCATTACTTCGGTCTGCATATTTTACATTCGGAACATAAAAAGTGGAGGTTTTTTGAAGGGATGTTCAACACTGACATGTTTTGTGAAATGTTTTTGTGATGTTCAAAGTTAGCTCATTTGATCACTTGAATATCAAAGATCAGAGTGAAGTAAGATGGTCTTTTAATGCTAATAGACTGAATTTAACTTCTCATGGAAAGGTCTTTAAGAGAGCTTCAAGTTACTCAGTTCAATCAGTTTCCATCACAAAACTGCTTCTCTTACCTTGAGGCCGCTGCTGCTCTCCATCAGACTTTATCCACCATATTTAACGCTCATGTCTTTGGACCGTATTCAGCGATCACCATGTATTCCGCTCCCTTTTTTTTTGGAGCCTCCCGTATGTGCGTTTCAAAAGCCTGGACGGGCTTGTGTGTCGTTACCAAAAGATTTTTCTGTTCGGCAAAAAATGTTTGAGTTTTCAAAAGGACGATTTGGAACAGATTAATAAAGTGGGAAATACTTGAAGCGTGAGGCTCAATTATCACACAAAGTAGCCTGTGAAAATATATGAGTGGAGCAAATTGAAAAAGCCAGCGAGCTGGCAGCAGCTTGAAATGCTTTCGTCTTCAAATCAGTCGCCAGCATGTTGGTTCCCCTTCAGCAGAGCTTCAGATGCCTCTTTTGAGTGTAAACACAGAGATTTATTTCTCCCTTTCACAGGCTGACCCAAAGGAGCTGATTCGATTGGTCACACAGCATGTGTCCGCGTACTCTGATTGGCCGGAGGAGCTGCAGAAGTTGATCGGCCAGCTGCAGGTGTACAACGAGCGGCTGACCGACTTCACCCAGGCCCAGGTGTTGCAGGGGCTGGGGCGCGGCGTGGACGTCCAGCGCTTCAGCTCCGACTCGGATTACAAGAAGGAGACCATCCTCGGTCTCACAGAGTGAGTGTGTGTATACGTGTGTGTGTATGTGTGTGGGTGTGTTTGGTTTCCAGGTGAGAATAAATGTTGAAAAGATTCGTTTTCTGCTGTGAAACTGTCCTGGATCATTATGGGCTATTTTTGGTTGTTATTTCTCTGGATGCTTTTTGAACCACATCTGCATATAAGTGGGAGTAATTGTTCTTCCTGCTTTCATGGCGTGAATTCTCACTGCTCGCTCTCCTTCTCTGCTCGTTTAGGACGCTGGATGACGGCGTGTACAGAATCGCCCTCTCTCTGGCCAAGCGCTACAGCGTTCCTCTGTGGGAGGTCTACATGACTCACCTCGAGTTCCTCTTCACGGACAGCGGGTACGGCCAACACACATACACACACAGACACCTTCACATAACCTAGACATTCATATTTGTCAAATTATTTCTGTCGTCTCCTCAGTCAGAATTATCTCATCTCCAAATTTTTCCTGTATGATGCTTTCCTTCGAGTCCAATGAAGAAACACCCTCTTTTGCCGCCCTTTTTCTCATGTCACATCATGTGTGTCTGTGTGTGTGCATGTGTGTGTTTTGAAGAGCAAGAGGATGTGAGTGTCAGGGACTATTTCCATAATTTATTTGCTCTCTGACTTCATAGCTGAGTATCTGACTAGCGCTGCACCTTTCCTTGTTTTAATAGAATGCCTTTTCAGCAGAGTTGAGCTGCGCATGTGTGTGTCTGTGTGCGTGCGTGTGCGTGCGCGTGTGCATCTGTGATAAATATCCCCCTGTCGCATTCTGATATAAGGAAATGGTTTATGGACTCCACTTAACGATAAATTACAACCTATACCGTCCTGAAACTGCACTACAGCTACTCTGTGTGTGCGTGTGTTTCCACCAAAATCTCAGGATCATGACAAATGTGCGGAGAATATTCATACTATAATCTTGACTAGAAGCCTCTGCAATATGCGTATTGATTTAACGGATGGATGGACGCGGGGAATGATATAAATAGAGCAGACGGGGTAAATTTAAAGGGAGAGACGTATGCAGGGGTGCGAAATGGAATTTAGACTTTTATTGATCCCTTTAGAGAAATAAATCCTCTGCATTTCAGTCAAGCTGCACTCGTTTAGGAGCGGCAGCCAGTAACTGGGGTCAAGTCTCGCACTGAGGCTTGTATTCAGCCTCAACATATCATTCCCAGCAGCTCACCAGTATCCCAGTTTATGGGGTTTCGATTGCTTCGTGTCATTGCCGGACGTCACGGTCTTTCCTGTAATCTGTTTTCAAAGAGAAAGTGACCGAATCGGATCGGATTCAGTGTAACAGCCTCCACACTAATTCTCACCCTCACAGACTTATTATTCAGTTTTTCCTGCGACTGTTCCTTTTTACATTGTTGTTTGGAGTCTCATGTTTCTTGTTGCTTTCCTGCTCGTTCCAGTGAATGAAATGGTCACAGTTTAGGACAGTTCAGGGAAATGAAGACACAGTTGATAGTACATTAAATATGTCAGGGGTTTTTCACAGACTTGTCATTTTTACTTGATCGTGGTTCTTTGTATCACCGGTGAGCAACAAGTGGGAACGCAACTCTCCAGGACAAACAGCAGAGAGCTTGTTAGAAGAGCCTGTGGTGGAAAAATGGCCACTGGCTCTGATTTCCTCACAACTTCTCACTGCGTCCGTTCAGCTGTAGTTTGTTGGAGAGGGAAAAAAGTCACACTGACTGAATTATATCGCAAAAAACCATGAACATTAGAGATGTACAAGACTCTCTTATTCAAGCAGAGCAAATTATCAGAGTAATTATGGTCACACAGGTTTACCTTTGGCTGATAATGACCAATAATAACAAACAGATTGGTTGAGAGTTTTTTGTGAAGTGGCGAGAACGTATCGATTGTTAATTGTGGCGAAGGAAAGAAAAAAAAGCGATTCCGAGGCAGGTTGTTAGGCTGAGAAATACCCACTGAATCAGCGCGCGCAGCAAACGGGAGCAGATAGATGGAGGAAGTGGAGATGGATGTTAGAGCCTGAGTGTCCCTGAGACAGTCCTATTAACACAGAATAAACGCTTCAACAGAATCAATGCTCCACTTAACACCACCGTCGTCCACTGTTCCCCCTGTGTATGTGTGAATCTCTCTCTCTCACACACACACACACACACACACACACACACACACACACGCACACACACACACACACACACACACACACACACACAC
>JAUESF010000019.1:2170242-2182950 GCA_032274765.1 Malacoctenus tetranemus | reverse complement strand
CACACACACACACACACACACACACACACACACACACACACACACACACACACACACACACACACACACACCTTTCAGAGATGTGACTTTCACCAGCCTGCATTGATATTCTAATGACAGCTATTAAACTGTGTTAATGAGGTTCACAAAAGCTGAAACATGTTGACTCGTAGCTTGGAAATCAGCGACTTGTTTTCTAAAGGGTTTTTTTGAAATATCTGTTTGATGCGTGTTTACACAGTACCTCCTATTCACCCTTTGACACACATGTTGAATGCTGCGATTCGAGCTGTTCTAACGTCATTTGAAGCAGTATGAAAATCATTATTTGCTCAAAGGCTCGTCAACATGGCAAGATAAGGGATCAAACCAAAGACTTTTTGATTGCATTACAACCCAATCTACCACAATCGTTCATTTAGGGCAGACTCTCACCGAAAGGTCTGGTTTTTTTTCCCCTCCAATATCGTTCCTACCAGCTCTTGGACTGAATTCTTCCTGTTCAGACTCAGGTGTTTATTTGAGGTTAGCTAAATGAGGCTAATCCAGGCAAACTCTGAAATTCTGCCACGTCAGTTCCTCCCTGCAGCCAGCAGCTCCTCGCCACTTCTGCCGCTCTTCCTGCAAATCACTGTTTTGCCCATGATGAGAAAATAAATCGTCTTTTGTGGCACCTTCCCTCCCGACTAATCCTGGGCCAAGATGTGTTTTGCTGAGAGCCTAATGAGGAATCCTCAGAGACAGAGCGCCACACTCCTCCATTTTTTTTCTGCACCAGCTCTTTTCCAGCAGCACATCTGCTGACCTCATCTGGCGAATTAAAGGTCAAATCACATCAGGAACTGGCAGTGGCGCGACGGTGTCCTGACTGTACAACTCCCAAGGTGCCAAAGTGACACGATTCAGTGTTTCCCACTGAATTACTTTCCACTTGGGAGGCGCGCATGAAGCGCCCCCAAATTGATATTTAAATACCCCAGTATATAAATATTGGACATGCCAAGTCTCGTTTGCCAATCAAATTAGTGAATTGTTTCGTGCTCTTTTTCTTGGTTGGTTGCTTTCTTCCTCTTCTTATCTCTCTCTTCCTTCGCTCTTGCTCTCTCTGAGTACTCTTCATTTTCCCTTCTCGACGCTGGCGTGAATTTTTAAAACAGACTAATAAGACAGCGAATCACACTGGCCCGACTCTCCCAGACTTCACCGTGTGTTTGTTTTAGGTTTCCTGACTGTGTGTGACGAACACACAGGTGTGTGTGTGTGCACACCAGTGTGCCTCTGGAAGGCTAAGCGGGGAAAGTTTACAGTGCATTAAGTTTGTGTCCATCCTGAAAAGAACAGCTTTAGGAAATCAATGAGCAGCGGTCAATGTTGATACCACGGAGGCTCCGACAACGGGGAACACTTAATGAACTTGACTGAAAACAAAAAAGAAAAAGCCAACAAATTAATTCAGATTTTATCCACCTGGTTGAGTCTGACGAGCGGAGCTTATAGCTGTGGACTGCTGTGACCGGGTGGTCTTTAATTTGATTGAGACTTTTAAGCCGCTTGCTGATAAAGTTCTGGACGAGTTAAAAAAAAAAGGCCACTTCAGAAGATTTCGGCTCTTTCATTCCTACAATGCCAGAATCCAGCCACTGGTTATAAAGATATCCGAAGCGAGTCAAGCTCCGTCCCTTTTAAGCACTTCATTTGGTTCTACTTTTACTTAGCTATCTTTGCAGCAGGCTCTTACCACTTTAACCTTCCAGGGACCTTGTGGCATGCAAATTATAACAGTCCTCTAAGAGCCTTGTGCACTGCAGTCATTCACCACCGTTAAGTTTCAGCTTCTTTTTGTCACTGCTGAATCACCTGAACAGCTCATTTTCCCAGGAGCTTTTTGGTGGCACCACACATAATGTATAATTTAAGGTATTCATTATCAAGCTGTGACCTGATGTCAGTGAGTTGATTTAGTTGTATTTTTTGTTTTCTCTATATATTTCCTAACATCTGCATACGGCTGTTTGAATAATCTTTACACATACTACATTTATTCATGCTATGCAAATACATGCCAAGATTGTTGTCTTAAATCACTGCAGTTAAACAGGTTTGTTGATTCTGGGAGCTTCAGAAAAAACAGTAAGTATTGTTGACAACCTACCGGTAATTTAATTGCAGTGCATTGCTATGTGTGTATGGCTTGTGCTGCATCTGGATGTGCTGTTGCAGCTCAATATAAAAAAACACACAATCGTTAGCTCTTCTTGCATTGTGGTTCCTGCACGTTACTCCATGCAGGCGAGCTGCAGAAGCTCTGCAGCTGTTTGCAGTTGATCCCGTGGCCACAGACGCTCTGCAGGGTTTGAGCCTTGAGCTCGATCATGACCCGGAGCGTGGCTGCTGGCGTGCTTCCTGCAGTAATCAGAGAGAGGCAGAACGAGCAAGCGACCCGGACCTGCATAACCTTTCGCTTGAGGAGCCTCGGCTCCGGCGTGAGAAGCCAGCCTGACTGATTCGACACAGAGGGTATTTTTTGCCGTCTCACAAAAGACGTGCCACATGTATAATACATGTGTAAGCAGGTTGGGCTCTCCAGATAGAGCCGTCACGATGACACTTTTCCTTGAAATAGCTGGTGAAATAGCTTCACCCTTAGACGACACAAAATCCACTTTTTTTTCCATGCGAGACGAGCAGCTGAATTCTGGAGGAGGCAGCACCTGGGGGTCAAAACGTCAAAATGTTTAATTTGTTCAGTGATTCCGTTCGCAACAAATACCTGCCTAACATACGGCCCGCACGGCCCCTCAGGGCTAACGTTATTAGCTGATGTTGATGTAACAAGCCATTCGTTTCCATGTGCCATGTAGCTGGGAGCGAGTCTGCACGCTTTCATAACAGCACCGCAGTGATTCATTCCGGTGTCATAATAAGAGTAAAACTTTCATTTGGCATTGTCCTGCGTGGAACTCCACCAAAACAACAACACTCATGCAAACCCCCTGCTGGACAGTAATTTGTAAACAAATTAGGAGCACAGATTGCATAAATTCAAACAATGACGCATGGAATAATTACCAGCGCTCCGCCAAAGCCCCCCTACGGTTTAATTCTGGCTGTCTGATTACCACTTCAATTAAATATGCCTCTGAAATTAAGGATATTAGCGGGCTATTTTTGTTTGGACGTGACAAATGAGACAACAAACCGAATGTGCGAGTGTGAGCGGCGGAAAGAACCAGGCGCCGAGACGGGAGAGGATGAGGGATACTCGAACACATTAAATCAGATCCTTGCTGAGGCTTTTAACATGATTGTAGCCGCTAATATTAATGCCACACAGAGCAGGTTGTGGGAAAGCGTGTTGTGTGCGCAGGGAAATTCCTCCACATCAGCAGCAGCAATGAATCAATCAAACTTTAATCATATAGCACCTTTCATGCAGGTTGATGCAATTCATTGGTTCAAAGAGGCTTTTTCTATTAAAGCCCCAGAGCCTTTTAGCAGAGAGAATAGAAGTTACAGTAAAGCAAAAGCATTAAAGACTAAATAAAAGGTGATAAAATAAAAGGAGGAAACTAAGAAAATCAATATAATCACAAAAAAACCCAAAATAAAAAAGCACATATAAAATGCAGAAGTAAGACAATATCCGAGCTGGTGCTGGATAAACCAGATATAATCAAAAATAGGAATCACATCAAAGACAATAGAAAAGAACTGAATGAATAAATAAACGCTGTAACCTTTGAAACACCAACTGTAGCCTAGTTAGCATCAACAGCGTGGGGTTTAAAGCGACTAGGTCTCAAAAAAACAGATGCTAAACCCTTGAAAAGGGAAAATTAAATGCATGCACCTGTGCAAAAAATGCAGGCCTCCAAACACTTCTTCTTGACTTTAAAGAACAGAGAGACAGAAAGAGATGACAGAGAGTAAAAAACCAGCACACTATGTGCCAGTCGCGGTTATTTGTACGCGCGCCCGTGTGCACCCGCCAACAAAAAAAAAAAAATGAAAGGAACCCCTCGTAACACCCTTCAAACCGTCCCTACCTGGACACGCACTTGTTCCTGCTGCCATTGTTCTGCTGCCTGGGCGCTTTCAGTCACTTTGGCGCTAATGCGATTAACACGTGAAACATCGGACTTTGATTGGGGTGACAGGCCGCGTCGCGTGCACGCGAACGGAAAGAGAAAGGGGGGCGGGAGCGAACGAGAGAGTTTTCACTTTGAGTTAGTGGTGGCGCTGACTGCCGCCTTATTAGAGCCCCTGTTGCGAGGATGATTAGTGTTATTTACATTATCGAGCTTATTGTCAGCCGCCGCGCTGCTGCCGCCTGCTATATTTTTTTCATTAGCGCGAGCCTCCCAGCGAGCTGTGATGGAAAGCCCAGAGGAGGCATTGTCCTCTTTGATGTCGTCCCGTTCTGACAGATAAACAGACCTCCGCTCACACGAACACACTCCCAGAACAGCCTCAGATTGCTCGGAGCCCCCTCGGTGGCTGCCAGCAACCAGCTCCACTTCGCCTTTGCCCCCCTCCCCGCGTGTCTCCTCGTACAACTTTTTGTTTTGTAGGCTCTCGAAGGATCGTTCCCCCCTCTTCTCCTCTCCGGTGTTTCTTTTTCCACCTCTTCCCCCCCCTCCCTCCCCCCTCCGCTGCTGCTGCCTTTCAGCTCCGTTCCAAAACATGTTCAGCAAAGCAGTGCACAAGCCGCGCGCAACCTGAACAAATCACTGAGAAAAAGGTTTCCACCCAGGTTTTTTGACGCTCTCTGATCTCCGGCATTTCCACCCCTCACGTCCACCGCACTCGCTCCCCCCCACCCCTCCTCCCCCCCGCTCTCTCTCTCTCTCTTCATTTTTCACAGTCATTTTTTCCTGTCAGAAAAGATCAAGTTCCTAAACGTGTTCTCAGTGGTAATCTGAGGAATCCTCATCTCGTTTCGTGGGACTGCATCTTTGGTGATAAGGCGGCAGATTGCCGTGCCGTTGCTGCACCGCTGTTCTCAGAAATTACTTTGCACCCAAATAGTCTCCGGAGCTGATTGTCCTCCTTGTTTGACTTCATGTTGATGAAATGCGTGTCTTTTGGTCGTTGTTGCTGCTGTTCTCTCTTATCTTTTTTCAGAGGCGATGGCTCTGCCTGCCCATGTGGACATTTTAGATCTTACTTTTTCATGTGTGTTCAATAAAAAGCTGTGTCCGACGCCACTTGAAGTCTTCAAATCTTGTAGGCTGACTGATTTTTGTACAAACATAGATACATGGCATAGCAGTGTTTGTAGGAGCGGTTCCTCGAACACCAGGAAACGTTGAATTAATGTCTCCAGTTGGCTGTTTCTCTGTTACTCTTCCTGCCGTCATGTTTCCATTCATTTCCTTTGTTTTCCTCCTCCAGCCTCTCCACCAAGGACGTAGAAACCCGGAGCGAATCCCTCGGCCTATTTGAGACTTTGAAGTGTGACCCGCAGGCGTTTCACAGCCACATGAACAAGTATGTTCTCCCCACTGTGGAAGGGACCGACCTCGGACGCCTGCTCTATTACTACACCTTATTGGAAGCTGCGGGCTGCGAGCCTTATGTCACCACTGCCATCAAGCCGGAGTCACATGTCAAGCTGCTCAAGAAGCTGCGAGCTGTTGCCAACGGTGAGGACTCTTGTTTTTATGCCTCTTTGGTTGTGATGTAGATGGGAGCGCTCCTTTTTTTTATTACTCCAGTTACTAGAAAGGCACTCGCTTTCACTTCAAGTAGTTTCCGGGAACAATTACGTTAAAACGCGCAACAAAACAATGTCTAATGATGGTGTAATCGACGTACGAATAAAGAGGCCCCAACAAACAGTGGGATTCAAAGGGTGAATGCACTTCTCTTGTTGGCAGAGAATCAGCCTCCAGCATTTACTGTCAGGAAGTCAAGTCCAGTGTTGAAGACTTGAACATAATCCTTGTTGACATGACTGATGACTCACATACAGATGCCGACGTCCCTTCTGGCCCTCAGTCAGTGATTGTCATGTGCAGTCTTTAAAAAGATACATCAGAAGAGAAGGAGTGAGAAAAAGGCAAATATCCCCTCAGGAGGATCAGATAAACGTGTACAATGGCAGAGATAAACATATTATCTCCTCTCCAACAAACTCACCCTTCTATTTCCTTGTTATCTATGATAGCAGTTTCCAAAATTGAAGAATAGTGGAGCAAAAACAGTGAAAACGTCAACATTTGGATGCAAAAAATAAAAAAAGAAAGGAAAAAAAAACAACCTCTCTCCACTTTTGGATTAGTGGCCGTCGTGACAGCGAGTCCTCTCCTGAGGGCGCCGCGAGCGGGTTGTGACATGTCAGCGGTCCGGCGCTCCGGGCCGGAGCGCTCCAACTTTGTCGTGTCTGCGCGAAAGGCGGTGTCACTTCTCGGCAAAGTTCAGCAAAGGTCAGCCGGGCGTCAGCTGCGTATTTCACGCCTCGCTTCCCCCTTCTGCTCTTCATCCCTGGCCCGGCTCTCGCAGGTGACACATGTCTCTGTTTAACACACGTGCACAAATCACAGACGCACACCTTTCGAGGCTCCCAGAAGCAGCTTTGCATAAACTAACAGAGACCTGAAGTTTTAGACGTGCTGTCGCTGCTGCCTTTTTTTAGTTTCACTCGCACACATTCAGGATTACATCAATTCATCAACAGCTGACAGCAGGTTTACAACTTCAGTGTCATTTTACCTTCTGTTGTTGGCATGTTTCTTCAGATCTGATCCAACATGGCTGATGGAAACAAGGTGTAAAACTTAAAAAAATGACACCCAGGCTGCATGAAAGAGAGAAACTGACTGATCTGAGAGCAGCCAGTAAAGGTCAGGCCTTTAATTAGCTTCAAACAAATCTTAAAAACAAGATACGGTTTGAATACAAATAAAAGATGGTTCATTTATGAATGATGATGCTTTCTTAGGTGTCAGTCAACAGCGTGAGTCACTGAAAGACACTGTAAAGGGAGGAAACAATACGCTATGTGACCTTGAGCAGTGCAGACGATGTGCTGCTTGAACGCTCTTACAGTGGAGGAGCCGACGCTTGTCAGTTTAACTGGAAGTCTAGCTTGCATTCCAGGCAATTTCTGAGATTCAATCAACGATCCATGTGTACAGCTGCTGCAACAGATGCACATGCACATAAACAAGTACATGCACTCATATCATGTCAATTTGATTCACGTACATATGCTGTGGGATCTACTCTTTTCTGTGTCTCTTTCAATCTCACTCTTAGAAACTCCCAATTGCATACACAGCGCTCATATGTAGCCCACACATTCACAATTTCTGTTACACAAATTGTATCACACGGGCTGCTGCGGCGTCTTCAGAGCCTCTCAATTTTACAAAGTCCAACACGAACACAAAAAAACGCTCAAAGTGACTCATTTGCAGTCCTGCGCTGACACACCCAGATGTACTTAGCGAGGCATTCAGACAGTTTATAGAAGACAGGTGGTGTGTGTCCAATATTCATCATCATTTCAGACACAGTACCAGGTGACTGTCTGAGTGGGCTCTCCTGAGAATGGGGGGAGGACGCCGCTCGCGGGAGATGGAGGCAGAAAGAGTGGTGGGTGGGGCAGAGCCGAGAAAGGGAATACATGTGTAAGTGCATGTAACTCTTATCTGTGGTTGGAGTGTCCGTCTGGGCCTGTCTGAAAGTATTGTGTGTGTGTGTGTGTGCGCGCGTGTGTCTGTCTGTCTACACTTACACTGCACAGTCTTGTGTGCGTGTGTGTGTGTGTGTGTGTGTGTGTGGGGTTCCCAGCATCATTGACGGAGCCCTCCCCACAGGCAGACCAGTGTTAAATATTTAAAGCCCAGACAGGGCCGCGGTGTTGCCACAGTAATGCGTCTGTCTGATAGCGCTGGAGACCAGGCGCACATCACTGGCGCTTGCTTTCTCCCTCACACACACAAACGCGCGCACACACACAAACACATGCTCAAAGAGTGCTGCAGCGGCAGATATGATGCACCTCGGCAGGTCCACAGTCGCACCGTGCACACTCGCAGACAGACAGACAGAAACAGTGGCGCTGCCACGCACAGGTCACACGCAACCGTTGTCTTCCACATCAGCCTTTCCGTCTCTCTTGAGCGCTCGTCTTTACGCATCACCATCGTGTAATGGAATATTGAACATCCTCTGAATATCAAATCACAGTGCTGCATACTTTCAACATGTAATTGCAGAGACGGCGTGCACTCTATACTGCACATCATGTGGAATGTCTGCTGATGAAGTGCCACTTTCTGAATGATGGAAGTCTTGCACACTGTAATTGTGAGGATGCAATACTTACATCCTTGTGTAATATTTTTCTAGATGATGTACTTCCTTCATGCTCCACGAAAGGAAGTTGGTAAATGTTTTTTTTTATAAATGTGTCAACATAAAAAACCCACCAAACATCAAGGAAGCTGTGAGAAAAATGGCTTTTTCAGATGCCTCCATGGTCCCTCCTGACTTGCCGTCCTCCCCAATAGTCTTACATAATCCAATATGTCGTCCAGTAATTTGTGAGTGCTTGTTGGATGTATGATACAGTGAGCTCAGAGCCACCTTTCAGCTTTTAGCTCAGCACGCCCGCCTGCCTCCATCTTGTTCGCATCGATAAATGCACTTCCTCACACCCCCTGTGCGCACATGGGACCTCAGGGGTCGGCTCAGGCCACGCCCATGTCACCGTAGCCTCCATTTGGACGCTCGGGGTCGACATGAAAAAGCAATTTTTGAATGAGCCGCTGAAACCCTCGACCACATTTATACCCAGAGGAGTTGTGAGCACAATTATGGGACGACAAACTACAAACATTTGTAAGTAAATGGACCAGCAGAGGCTGTTGCAATCAGTTGTGGCCACATGTTTTCCCTGATTGAATGGCCAATTCACAGTCGTTCAGTTTGTATTATTTCAAACAATCCAGAATTTGATCCCAACATTTAGGGACATGCTATTGTGGTTTACGTGCTGGTTGATAAGAGTTTATTTTATCAATTTATTTCAGATTTCATTGGAGAATTGTTATTACCATGAAGCTAAAAATGTGGTGAACACGTTGGTATATTTTTTTAATGTTCGCAGGTCTGGACTACCGGAGGCTCACTGATGAATCCTTGGATCCGCTGGCCGCCCTCCAGCCGGTCCTCACCAGCCAGAACGTTCTGTCCATCTCCAAACTCGCGAGTCGGCTGCCGGTGCCGGGTGGCGGGGGGGCCACGGTCTCCCCCAGCGCTGTCCACGCAGCGTGGCTCCAGAAGCTGTTCTGGAAAGGAGACCCCCAGCTGCTGAAGAGACCCCCACAGAGCGACCAGGACTACCTGCACGCTTATGACACCTGCGCCAAGTACCTGGACAGGCTGCTTCCTACTGACGCCGTCCATTTTCTGGACACCATCACCTTCTCTCCTGATGCAGCCAAAAATGTAAGCTGAATTTAGACCAAAACCACTTTCTTTCCTTTTTTTCATCACATGAATTACTCCATGCCAGATGGAAAAGTAGTGTAATACAGAACAGTGTGAAAGAGGCTCCGTTTTCTATTACTATCTCGGGCCGGAGCTGGTGGGAGTCGGGCAAACCGACAGTTTGTAATTGCAGCACAGAAGGTAGTTGGTTCCAGGCAGCCACCCAGGCAGGACTCATACAGTGGGGAAGGGAGGGACGGAGGGGGGCTTTCAATCACTACATCAAACTGCCACGTTCCCTCTGCCGTCTCACTGAGCGTCTCTCTCTCGCGCACGTCTTTGGCTCGATTTTAGGAACGTCAGAAGCTCTTTCCTGATTCTTTTAAACATATCACTCCATTCACATTCACACAGAGTCGTCTCAAAACACAGGCCGAGTCATGATTTATAAAAGGAATTATTCAATTTCCCGAGAAATGTCAGCGACATAATTATAGCACGATGAAAAATTGTCCTGCAGTCGACTTAAAGTGCCTCAGTGCCTTATCAATAGTCGCCCACTGTTCTTTCTTTGCCACACTGGCACCCTGCCAACACCACTCCAACCCTTTTTTTTCCCTCCGTTTTTTGTCTCATGCCCCCTCTCCACCACTCCAAAGGCGCTAATTGATCCCTCTCTTCTTCAGAGCCAATTAAACTCCAATTCCCAGCAGGCTGTGTTTTCCCCGTCTGTGGTCTTCAGCTTGCAGATTCCCCCCGGGGTCCGAGTTATCGTATCCCTCTCTCTTCTTTTTTTCTTTTTTTTCCAGCTTTTAAAACCCTCGAGGGAGAAATCTTGACCCCCTTCTCTCTGCCGGGGATATATCTGACCTTTGAGTCTCCCACTCCTCCTCCCCCCCCTCCCCCACCATGAATTGATCCATTTCCTCCGAGGCCAAAGGGGTGAGATTGGTGACAGGGACTTATCACCCCACTACCCCCAAGTATCGATCGAAGATACGACTCTTTGTTCGAAGCGTTCTCGCGCTCAGTAATTCCCGGCTCATTTTAAAACCTTACAGGATGAATCTGGTTCGACAAGACGTGCGCTCAAAATTGCACGGATAAACTCAGGAAAAAAAATTCATCTTTTGTCAGAAAGGCTCCGAACTGATCCAGACAACAGTCGTGCCAGTCTGACAGCAGGTAGAGCGCGCATAAAAATGCAGCCGGAGTCGCAGGCGCTGGAAGTGTGAAGTTGGCCGATTTCAGTGTGTCTTCTCGGTGTGAATGTGTGCAGGGCTCGTCAAGGCCCCGTGCGCTCCCGTGTAAGAGAGGCAAACGTCCCGGAGCCAAAAAGGCTCCCTCTTCTCCCCATGAATGGTTAACCTGCTCTCACTGAATAAAATCAATTACTCCAGGCTGGCAGCAATGATCTCTCTTACTCTCGCACACACATACAGACAGGCCTCATGCACACACACACACACACCCAACTCCAGTCCCTAACGATATTTTGCTTGGTATACATCTGCCTCACGTACTACATGCCGTCTGCTTCTCTCTCCTTTCGTTTCTGCAATTTGACTCCAACCGCTTCTCACTGTGCATTTCATCACCGTATTCCTCCTCCTGCTCCTCCTCCTCATTCTCTCCCTTCTGTTTCCACTCTCCTGTGTCCAGCTGACCGTCCAGACGAGGTTGGAAGTGATAAAGCGAGCCGCCAAGGCCCTGCGCCAGCTCGCCGAGAAGAGCAGGAAAAGGGGAGGCGATGATTGCGCGGCGCAGGAAGGGACGGACCCAGCAGGGAGGACTTTTGATGAGGCCCTCGCACACCTGCAGCAATCACAGGCCCACCTGGACACCCTGAGTCATCCCTTCGTTCTGTCACTCAAAGACAGCCAGCAGGTAGACCCCAGCTGCCCCAAACATGAACTGCTTTATTTCTTTGAAGAGTCTCCTTTTGCTGGAACACAACGTTTAATAGACTTCACCTTCCTAGTGGAAAAAGTGACATAACACGAGAGTATTTGCGAAGATAAGTCACAGGTTTGCCGACATCAGCGAAGTCTCGTCGTCCAGCTTGGCCTGGTGCCCCCCCTCCCATCGAGCCCCCGGTGAGGCACGCTCACAATTTGCCCACTTTGCAGCTGCACAAGTGGCGCTCCAGCACGTGTAGAACGCTTCAGTCGATTTCTCAATTTCTCTCTCTCACGATCCCTCTCGGTGACGATATCAAAGTTTTGCCGACTAGGCGCGAAGCGACCTGAAGTAGAAACAAAAGGGAGAGCTTGGACTTTATTTACAAGCCATGCAGACACCACACAACACAGCAGGGGCGTCATCAGTGTCACATCCATCACACACCAAAACAACATGGCAAGACAGTGATAGTAAGTAATTTATTATCTTATATTTCCATTGATTTTGCTTTCATTTTGGGTATCATTTCTACTTTGATCTTTTTGTATCAACAGAGTAAATCAAACTGATATGAACTGTAGATAATTACTGATTGGTCAATTAGACTTTTGGTTACTCCTAATTTGCTGTAACAAATGGGCGAGCTCAGACTTTAAAGAGTTGAAGCCGCAAGCTGGTAAATGTTGATTTTTAATTGGTGAGTGATGGGAATTTATTTTCAGAACAAAACTTGCAAAAATTAGAATCGATGTACCGAAACAAAGGTTAAAAATTGATTCAAAAAGTAGTTAATTAAGCTGAAGTCATTAAAAAATTAACCCCACACGGTTTGCCTGACAGGCAGAATAATCGTCCTGCCATCAGCTGATGCACTGAGGTGAGCACATGGTTAATTACGGTGGCTTTGTTAGTTTACAAGCAATCAGCCGGTCTCCCAAGAATTGGATTTACTGACTCACTCTCAACCTTTACCACACGTTTACACGCGCGCGCGCTTGATCACTCTCACCTCGTAGTCCCTCGTCGGCCCATGAGGTCACCTTCGCTTGGACATACAGATGGCGTCTGCATGCAGCTTTCCTTGCCACTGCGTCTGTGTGTTGGACATCTTTTGGGGGCGGTTCCGCTCGGCTAAGCTCTTCCCCGGGCCTCACTGGGACCGGCCAAGGGTATATTAATGTAAATCTATGGGCTGCTGTTTCAAATGAGCTCCGCTCTACAAGCATATACAGTACATGCGCTACGCTGTATCTCATTAAGGGGAGTCAGTCTGACTTACCTCACTGTCACCTCAGTGTGTGTGTGTGTGTGTGTGTGTGTGTGTGTGTGTGTGTGTGTGTGTGTGTGTGTGTGTGTGTGTGTGTG
>JAUESF010000019.1:2148857-2166018 GCA_032274765.1 Malacoctenus tetranemus | reverse complement strand
CACACACACACACACACACACACACACACACACACACACACACACACACACACACACACACACACACACACTTTGTCCGTGTCCTGTGTGGTTGATGCATTACTGCACACACGCACCCTCGTTCACTCACTGGAGAGTTTCGTTCCCTTGAACATGTCACTCAGTTTTTCTTGCATACAAGTATTCCTTTTTGTGTGTGTGCGTCTGTGTGTGTGTGCGTGTGCATGTGCATGTGTGTGTGTGTGTGTGGTGGTGTTTATGGCTGTGAGTGTCTGCGTGCACTGTTTCAGGGCTTTCTAGAAGCATTGCGTTTGGCAGGTATGAATGAGGCAGCCTTGTTTTTGGCTCTCTGCGAGCCTTCAGCCTGGTGCAGCATCCATATACCTGAGCCTGGCGCTAATGGCCATCTTTTGTATCTGTCATAACTGCTCTGTGTCTGAAGAGGAAATGCAAGCGGTAAAATGCAATAAAGAAAATGCTGCATTGTCTTTTTTTTTCTTTTTTGCCCGCTCATTTGTATGTGTGTACGCGTGTGTGTGTAAGAGTTAGAGATTTTATGCTTGGCCCTCGCTTGTGTTTGCGCTCATGTTTATGTGTTTGGACACAGTTTCAGGAGCAAGTTGGAGTCGAGTCTGGGGAAATTTTTTTTTTTTCTTTGCCACTTTCTCGTAGGTTGTGAAAAATGACCTTCCAACATCCCAGACATGTCCACACAGAAACACGTGCATGCAAACACGCACACTTGAGCTGCTGTTAAACAGTGACACACAGACGCAGATGATTGAACGGATCCTCACACACTCAAATGCATGAAAGTACGTGGACAGTGTGCACACAGCAGCAGAAGAACACACATCCTCCCACCCAAAAAAACACAACAGTTGCCTTTTCAAGCTCACCCACTGTTCAGTGCCGTCCAACATTGATCTCGTTTACTCATCTGAACAGAGGACTTGCATCTATCGATGTTAAATGGTGATATTACATCTTGTGAATCCCCAGTACCCTCTTCCTCTGAGGCCATGAAGTTGGACTCAGACTTAAATGTTTTTTTCTGTTTTATTTGGTCCCCAGGACTCATTTTCATGATGGTTCATTTTTCACAAAGTCGTGTTTACGTCAAGCATCCAACCGCTGCCAGACACGTTTTTAACTAACACTGTCCCTGAGAAGAAAGCCTTTGATTTTTTTTCCCTTCTCGTTCCTCAGCTGTTGTCCCTTGACATTGTGCTAATTTGCAAAATCTTATCTTAATTACCGTATTATGTAAGACGACTGTGGTGATGCGGTTTGTTTTTTTTTTTTTCCAGTGGAGACCCGGATGCCCTGACAAATTACCCACAACCCCTTGGGGTCCTGGAGGCCATGGTGACCGCTGTGCACAACAACGTGCAGAGTGGGTAGGTTACGTCCCTCCATGCACACGCCCCATCATGGCACACGTTTTTTTGTGATAAAACACTTGAGGAAACACAATCTCAGTGGCTCCAAATTGCCCTCGTAGATAATTTGTTCGTCGTCTAAATAACTGTTTTGATTTCTGAAGTCATAAATAAATCAATCACACGGGCTTCAAAGATGCTCCTCTGCCTTTGTCACTCTCTCTTTATGCTCTGCCTCTTTTCAGCTCCATTCAAGCTCTGAAAATTAATACCTGCGGAGTGTCAAATGTCAGTGAAATGTCTGATAAATAAATTAGAATAAATCAACAAGAGGCACCTGCCAGCTTGTTTGATAGCGGGGTTATTTTTTCTTGCTTTTCTAGAGATGACAACATTTTTGTCGCTCCCATTCTGCCCGAATCAGCGCTTCAAAAACCACAAGTCAAATCAGGATAATTGGAACAAATTTGTGACAAAAGTTCAATAAAACACACTTTAGGTCTGAGGGAAACGATGGTATGCTATCAACACAATAATATATGTAGTGATGCATTTTTTACAACTATTACAACGACTGATTTTATTCACCAGTATGAGCTACAGGTCATTTGATGTTCTCCTTCAGGAATCATTAAGTCTCCATCCATCATATTTATTGGCTGATGTTTTCCCTTTTGTGGGAATAAAAACTCAACCGGTTGCAAACTTTTTTTTTTTTCTCTCGGCGTAACCTCTCCACCTCATCGCTCCATCTCTGTCACTTTATCTCCGCCACACTCCGCCCGGCTGATGGCTGTCGTTCCCCCCCACCCCCCCAGTGACAGCGCGGTGACTTCGGACGACCTCCTGGCTTGGCTACGCCCGTTCTGCGGCGACGCGTCGCTGCCCGTGCGACCTCGCATCAGCGTGCTGCAGATCCTGGAGAGTAACTTCAGCCTGGGAGACAGTGACGTGCGACTGCTGCTGCTCTACAGGACCCGGGCTGTTCTCAAAGACAGAGAGGTACTGCGCCTTATCAGAGAGCACGATACCTCCCGAAAAAAACGACATTTATTTTCGGCAGTTTGAAAGAAAAACACGAGTCATTGATCTCTGGATGATGAGAAAGCTTTGGATATTGTATTAAATTTGGAACACACATTTAAATTTGAGGACAAGGAGAGAGATAACAGGGACAACCAGAGCTGAAAATAGGACGTTTCAATGCTAAGAGGAAGCACAAAGCAATTCCTCATGCCGTAATGAAACCTGTGAATGTTGACATACATTTCCGCTCTCAAAGATTACAGTCTTCCAGCGCTGAAAATTGTTGTCGAGCTGTCGATTGGAGAAATGGGATGCTGTTAAGGTCCCACTCCTTCCTTTTGATGACTGCTGGCAACGAGCATCTCTAAAGCGTTCCCGGTTGTCAGTGCCGTCAAAGATCTCGGCAGCCGTTTTGTATTTATCAATTCCAGTCTCATTCATAATGGCAGTCGCGCGTCTGAAATTGACGGAGCAAAATGTTTGTTCTGTGGAAATCTAAATTTTCCAAAATAGTTTTCCAGATAAAACTCAGTCAGCACACTGAGGCTGATTTCAGGGTAAAACACACTCGAGGCCTTTGGTGGGATGGATTTATTCCATCGGACCTGCACAAGATTACAGGAAACAACTGGGAAAAGGGGAGCAGAGTCCTGTGGGAGTTTCACTCAATTGTCTGAAATGTTTAAGTTTACCGATAAAGAAAATCCTTTTCCAATCAATGTGAAATCCACATCTGAGCCACTTTGGGTGTGTCACTTCCAATATTAGCGAGTGAATTGAATGAACTGTTACTGTTTGTGTCTCTTTTTCCAAACACCCCCCACCCCCCGTGTGTAAGCGACAGTTGAGTGGCTCGTCATTAAGTTATCTGACTGACTAATTAATGGCCCAAGCTGGTTAATTAATGTGTAAATGTATGCACACTGCTGTGGGCCATTGTCACCGCAGGTAGACAGGTGTGTGGGCCCGGACTCTTTAACTAATTGGGTGCACTCCTGGCATTTGGCAGACTGATGAAAGAAACACACACACACGCGCGCACACACACACACTTACACACACACGCACTCACACATGCACACGCACACACAGTAGCAGTCACATGTGTGCGCTCTTAAAGTACAATCCAGGGATCTGTTAATTAATCTTGGAAAGGAAGTCGCTCTGTTCGAGCTAATTTCAGATGAAGTGCCACTTTCTCTTGTTTCACCCTGAAGCAACTCTTCGCATGTCTTCGTGTGTCCTTCATGTCGCTAAATGATCGTTTTAACTATTCATTTGTGATCAGAGCTGCGCAGCCAGACAAAAACCTCCGACTCAATGCACAGATTTTGCTTCGTGAAATACTCAGTTGAAAGTTGCGCATTAGTCATGTTGGCTCCTGCTCGCACCCATTAAGCGGAGCTGGCACTGCCGGCAGGAAGTTGCCCCAAAGATCATGCCTGAGACTTGGTTCGTGCCCCCGTTGGAGCTCGTTTTGCCGACATTCAGCCTGAGTGAAATCAGAGGTAGCAAAGGAGGGATAAGTAGCCTTCGCAGGGGGAAAAAAAACGAAAAAGTCTTGGTGCCAGCGAGGTGGAGAGACGCAAAGAAGCCCATTTTGTTACCTGTCTGTCCCCCTGATCCCCCAACTAATCAGCAGGACCCCCACTCCGCAGTGCGTCCCCGCAGGCTACCCACATAGACATTAAACCACTCTATCCATCTTACACACTGTTGCATACTCCCAGCCTCCCACTGCTTTGTGCGCAAGCTTCACGTACCAGTTTACACACACTCAAACAGGCTTCCTGCTGCGAATCTCCATGGCAACCATGCAGCCAAGGCAGAGTTTGTGTGTGAAACTGAGACCAGGAGGGTAAGTTGGAGTTTGTCGCATGTTCTCTTTTTCAATTGCTTTCAGTTGACTGTTCTAATTAAGCCATCTGATTTAGGCCGCCATCTTTGATCAGAGCCAGCTGCGAGTGGATAAATGCTCTGATATTTATGCATCCAGACTTCCAATCACATATGTGGGCCTTTTGCCAGAGCACTTGTATAGACACAATATAGAAATGCAGTATAATTACTTGAGGATTTGTATGTTTTTTTCCAGAAATTACCTTTAACTGACCAACGGGGGTTAAAAACAATGATCCATTCCTCTATTTCTTTTCATTTGTCTCAATTTCACCAAAGTAAATCCCAGTTCTTTGGGTTTTTATTCGTTTACTGTGTTTTTTTTTGTTTTTTTTTCAAAAAATTCCAAAAGTGAGTCTAAAATGAAGAAAATAATTCATAAAACAGGAGAAAAAAACATATGGAGATTAAACAATGAGATTTCAGTTTATCGTGTCATTTTTCAGTGTCAGAAAATGCTGTCTGTGGTCCATATGCTGCTACACATTAGTGTGGTTAATTGTCATTGATGAATTACACATATTAGGTGAGACCAGTGTTACATTTTTCTTCCTTTTCTTCTCAAAACCCCCCTCCCAAAAAATCAGAGGAAAAGATTATAAAGTAACAGATATGATTAATAATTTCACGCTGTTCTGTTGGAACATTGGGCTATTCTTTGGGTTTGTATTTTTTTTTTTTTTTAGCAATTTTCCATTTTGTTTTCCAATACGTTTAACACCAGCCCTTTGTAGGTCGTTTGGTCGTCTCCGACTGAGTTAGCAAAATAACAAACAAGGCTACTCTCAGCAGCCAGTTACCTTCGCCAACTGTGAACAGGGTTGGCCTCGTTTTGCCTGAAGGTAACAGATTAAAACAAACAAGAGATATATAGTTCATTAGTGAGCTCGGCAGGATGCTAGTTGGTGGAGTCTGTTGAAGCCACTCAGAGTGTTTGCCTTTGTTTTTAGCCTTTATGCTCTGAGAAGCTAATCAGTTCCGTAATTGTTCCCTGCAAGATCTTTAACAAGGACATAGCTCTGAAATGTCAAACAGCTTCTTCAGGTTAATGTCAAATTTACTTTAGATGTATACAGGAAGTGTTTTTAGGAGTAAATACTATCCTTTTCGCACATTTCTAAATGCATCAACTCACACATCCCACTCTTTTTATTACTGCCTCTTGAGGACTTCAAGCTGATTGAAAGTTACAAGTAATGTTTCACTTTCAGCCACATTCTTAAAAAAAAGGAGTGTCCCTTTAAATCTGCACGAACATGAGTCTCTGCAGAGCAGCTAAAACCAGCTTTAAAAACAACACTGACATATTGCCTTTTTATCACCTTCTAAGTAGAGATGGTGAACTTGTTAACATACATTTTCACATCCATCAGATGTGGAGCGTCATTAGTATTCATGTGAAGTCTTGCTGCTGGCAACTCGACAATTGTTAAATTCTGTATTCGCTGTCATTTTTGCGCTTTTTTTTGGGGGGTGGTGAAACATCTGAGTGAGAAGTTTTGCTCTTCAGCTGATAAATGTTTCACAGCTTACCAGCCGACTAATTTCTATGTTTACTGTTTTGGTGCTCGCGAGGTGATGACTGCGTTTTCCAACTGGAAACATCACTCTGAGAGCGACTGAAGCTTCGTGAAAACAGACGAAGGGGCCAGAAATCCAAGTCATTAGAGCTTCCTGCTCTAACCTGCCGGCAGACACTATAATTAGCAGCCCCCTCACACAGGAGATTGGTCATTATTTCTATTAGTTTTATATTTCTACATAATATAAAATGTTTTTTTTTCCAGGTATCAATGTTTAAACTCAGCTCATCTTTACCCGAGATGTTTGGATGCAAACCAGATATAAACACAGAGTGAAACATCCATTATTACCAGCACTAATATTGTTCAAGGTTACACAGCTTTATTTTTTTTCCTTCCATTTCCTGATAACTGGAGTGTTTGTATTTCAAGGCCACATTGTGAATTTCCACCTTCTTGCCATGTTGTCTTTCGCGCCCGCCTCTTTCACGATGCACAAGGAAATCCTCAGATCCCCACACACACACGCACACACGCGCACACACAAAGATGCTATTTCCTCTGCTAAGTTGTGATAGAAGTGGACAAACGCTGTTATGATGGATGCTGTTTGGCCCGGTCGTGTCCAGACTGGGTCAGGCTGGGCTGCGTCAGTGGAAAGGCCACCGCATGATTCACGGCTACTGCCGAGCACGGACGCAGCGATGATATATCAGAAGAAACAGAGAGGGGGGAGAAAGGAGGGAGACGGGGGGTAATGATGGATAAGAGATATAAAGAGGGGGAAAAGATTCAGAGATGATATTGAGGAAGAGGAGAACGCTGCACTTAACATTCCGATGCATCATCCTTCCTCCTCTCTGTTAGCATCCCAACGCACTACTTAGCCAACCAGACGCCTAAAAAGGAAGGTATTAATGAGCCCAATTGAAATGCTGACATTTAGGTAGTGTGGAGGAGGGGGGGGGGGGCTATGATACGGGAGGAGAGGCTTCGGAGGGTGTGAAAGGTGAAGCCAGGAATAGATTTTGTGACTTAATTTTGAATGATTAGTCGTAACAGCCGAGCGTCCAAATGTCACCACTGTCAAGATCGGACGGTCTGTTTTGTCTGCGCGCCTGTCTTTGTGTGTATTGTGAATTTGGCCTTTATGGCGCTAACAGCAATATACTTATGGTTGTTTTTTGGGTGACATTTTAAAGACAAAGAGGTGACATTAGAAAGCAAATATGTGTGGCTGCGCGTGTGTGAGCTATTCTGCGTGGGTGCTCCGTGTACATGCTTGTTAGTGTAATGCCATCTCTGCGGTGGCCTTGATTTTATACTGTGAAGATGCTAATTACTGTGCTAAATCCCATGGCAGCGCTAGCGTTAATAGCTACAAAAGGCTTACAACAAACCACACACACACACACACACTCACAGAAGCACACATGGGTCACTGCATCAAGGACTTCACACCTGTGTTCACAGCACTGACAGGAAGACTACCGGCATGCGCGTGAAAAGTCATCATCTGAGCTCATCAGCAGTGATCACTGATTCATGCTACAAGCCCCTTTCCCCCCCTGTCAATGTCATGGATCATTTGCTGTGACACACTGTTTTGGTGCGGCGCTGTTTGGCCTTGCAGCGCACCGTCTATCTAATATAGATGAGGCGAGCAGGGGAGAGCGCGCCGTGAAGTTGCTGCTCTCGCAGAGCATCTCGGACCCCACATGTGAAACCTGACCTCGCCCCTGTTTGACTTTTCCTGAATCACGTCTTCCCCTCTCTCTCTCTCTCTCTCTCTCTCTCTCTCTCTCTCTCTCTCTCTCTCATTTCCCATTTCACCTTTCAAAATGTCACGTCCTTTTTATGCTTCTGCATCCACGCCAGCTGTGGCTGGAGGCTTTATGTTTGCAAGTTGTCTCTACATCCTCACATCTATCGACACATCTCGCTTCTGAATCTCTTGGGAACTTGGAAACATTTTGATTCGATGGTTAACTTCAAAACTTGACGGCAAAGACGGCCTGGACGGTCGACAGCTTTCCTGTTGCTACAAATTGTTACATAGTGATGCCATCACATTTCGAAGGTCAAAGGTCAGCCTCACTGTGATTGTCTGCAGAAACACTTCATCCGTCCTCCACCTTGTTTATGAACAATTTTATGTACAGGAAGGTGATACAGGTTAACTGAACAGGTCAAGACTGCAGCAGCACTTCAGTGGCCTATTTCTTAAAGGTGCAAACTTGAATTGTGTGTAAACTGACTTTCTTTTTAACTTTATCATCCAAACTCACAGTGGACCAGCGTGTGTAACATCTACAGCCCATATTTGACTATTATTCACCGTTAAATCATGCATATAAAGGCCTTACTTTTCAATTATTGAACCTACACTGATTTAAGTTTAACTGCAACTTTATCAGCTATTGCAGGCAACTCTTGCTGCATTCAAACTCTGCATATCATTTTTGAAGTGACGTTTCTATTTTTGCTCCGTGTGATCGTTCTCTCTCCTCCTCCTCCAGTCTTTCATTTAGTCCTCCTGTAGTTTCTGGCTCCTTCTTTCTCTTTTCACTGAATGACGAGGTGTTGACTGTCATTGTGTATGCATCAGTTAAGCAGAAAATTGCAAACACCTCACTATTTCCGGACACCTTGTGATATGGGTGGGGGGGTGTGAATGCATGCATTCACAGCGGCATGTAAAGCCCATGCAGATGGCTTTCCTGCAGTTTTCTAATGTGAGGCTTCTCAAGTGTTTGATTCACAAGAGTGTAGAGGCAAATCAGCTTGTACGTGCTTCCTCCTCCTCCTCTCCCACATCACACAACTGGGTTTTGATGCAGTGTTAAAAAGTTGAAGAGCGGAAGATAACTTGCCGGGACAACGAAGGATTGTCTGCGGGAAAAAAAAGAAAAAAAGCCATAGAGCTTTGCAGAAGTGAGGAGAAGTCGGACAAGAAAGCGGAGGGAGATTTGTCTGATGAAAGTGAATGAGCTCAGACAGAAGGTAGAGGGTTATACGAGAGCACGCGGAGAGGGAGAGGGAAGAGCCGGAGAGGGAGCGGGAGTTTCTTTCCAAGTAGATAAATAATAAATGTGATGGGGTTGAGGAAGTTATCTTGTGGCCACACTGTAATGCAACAGATCAGGGGTCACTGTCATGATAGCCGAGCCCCGGCCATAATTCCACTTGTTTTGGCAGCTTTTATCCGTGCCCCTCGGCTGCCCGCCGAAAGAAAAAAAAAAAAAAACTTTATTTATGCTCCGTTTTTTAACTCCGGAGCCCGGAGAGAAGAGCACAACACTTTGTCATCTCGGCGGGATCGCTGATGATTCAGTCAAAGAAGCACCAGAGAGCAGGCAGAGCAATAAAATAAACACGAAAAGACGGGACGCGGAGAGGGAGACAGACAAGAGAAGAAATAAGGAGGAAAAGAGCCCGAGGACAGCTGAAGTGATGGGAGTGGGCAGCGCAGTGCCCGATGAGAAGGAGAGGAGCGGGGGAGAAAAAAAAAAAAGAAAGGATGGGGGAGATGAAGGAGGAAGGAGAGGCGGGGGACTCCTCTGCCGTTATCATTTTTGGCAAGTTCTTTGCGGCTTTGGAGCAGCAGGTAAAAGCTTTATTTTTTTGAAGACTGGTCCTCTCCGAGCAGATGTGCGCGTCCCAGACAGTCACCTCCAGCTGAATTCCAGCTGAAGCAGCCAGCGCGCTCTCCATTTCACATTTAACACATGCAACTCCACTTAATTGTGCCTCCACGTTCAGCCCTGTAATTACGTCCACGCCAACACGCGCTCACCAAGTTACCACCATCAGTCCCTTCACCTTGGCCTCCTCCCCCTCGCTCACTTGAATATTAATCGTTCCTTATATGTATGCATGATTAAGGAGGGCGGCTGGCGTCTCGGCACAAATGGGTTTAATATTAAAATATACTGGAGAGACCGCGCTCCATGTTAATGCGTGCCACCGCGGCGTCATGTCAAGTTGACGTGTGTCAAGACGGCTTCCGAGCGAGCGTGCTCGTTCCCTCCTTCCTCACACTCATCTACTTTCCAGCCACTCCCCCTCCCATGTCTTCCTCCCCCCTCCCTCTCCCCCCCCCCTTCTTCGTCTCTTATCTAAGTCGTCTTCCTCTCGTGAGGCGCGTGCCATCGTGTATACTCAGGTGTCATGTTTTACAATGTAGATCCGGCCCAGACAACGGGGGAGAAGGAGAGAAAGCGGAGGGGAACAGAGGGAGAGGTTAGAAGAAGCGGCGTTTATTTGTCGTTGCTCTCCTGTTGTCATGTCAGACTTTGCCTGCGCGAGGGAGGAGGGGGGGTGTGTGTTGTGCGTGTCTGTGTTTGTTTGTTCTCCACAGGCGCATGTGTCTCCATCTCTGCACTTATGTTTTCCCCTGCATGTTTAATGTGATCACTTTCAAGTCATAATAAACTCCCTGGCCCCCCCGCGGGCCCCGAGGCTCTGCCCTTTTGCTGTTTGCTTCTTTTTGCTCTCTCGCTTCGTCTCTATCCTCTCATATTGGCTGCCGCTCGCTCGTCTCTCTCGCCCCCTCGCTCCACCTGCCTCGCTCCCCGCCTTGTGAAGTGTGCGACCTCTGTAACTTTATCCAGCCCATCGCAGAGGGGGGAGGGGGAGACGGTGGGGGTGGGGGTAGGGGGGACATTAGCCAGAGCAGGTCGATGAATATTGATGAGCTCTTTCGGCGCGCGCTCGGTAAAGGCCAGACGCAGAGATCTCTGCGTCCCACCGCTTCTCCGGCACTCCCAGTCCGATACACCGACATGCCCGCTTCCCCACCGTCTCTCTCTCTCTCTCTCTCTATCTCTCTCTCACTCTCTCTCTCTCTCTCCGCCAGGTCAGGGACAGAGATAATTGCCAAGTCAGAGAGAAAGATTATCAGGCAGGTTTTTGTTGATGGGGCCAAAAGTTCACCTGTGTTTTACTTACAGCTCATACAAATTCAGCAGGAAACCATGCATCCTCCATTTGAATTTCATCTTGAAGGGGAGCAGTCTCACGAGTCACATTACCTTGATTGGGCCGCCGGGTTCGGTGTCAGCTGTAATGCAAATTTATTCAAATGGACGATGGTCTCTCAAGATTAAAAAATCTCCCTCCAAGATCTGATCAAAGATCACACCTCTGAATCTTCACCGGCGAGTGTCGCCCATCGTAGCTCCATGAATTCAAGAGGGACGATAAGAATCACGCTACTTAGAACTGAATGTGTCATCCTGGATGGCCGTGTTTCCCTTTCACTCGCGCCAATGACAGGTGCAGGTGCGACGCGCTCGGGGTTGTCTGCGTGTCACGCGTTTTTTCGCGCCATAATTCTGCTTTAGCTTTGAGCGCTGAAAGAGAGTAAAAAACGAGACGTTTTGGTTTTTGTTCGCCAGAAGAAAAGTTGAGGTCACGAGAATCACAAACATGTTTTTTTTGCGCGCGTGGATTCTCACAGAAACGAAATCTGCACATCTTTGACGGGGAACTGTAGTCAAGGTTGAACCGATTGGTTTATGTTAAAGGTCGCAGCGAGGAGTTGTTAAATTAATTCTGTGTAAATAGCAGACAAATGTGCAGAAGGCTTTTCTGAGGCCGCAGCACACGGATCACTGTCGGCTGTGTTGAAGAGGAAAAAACAAAACAAAACAAACGTATTCTAAAAACATTTTATTCCACTCATGTCCCGTCTGCAGGAGTTGGAACTGTGAACCTGAACAAACATGAATGTCCGTGGCAAATATCACCAAACTCCTTTGAATTTGCAGCTGTAAAGTGTTTGTAATTTCACGTGATTACAGTTTGTTCTAATCTTTCGACGAAGTTAAAAAAAACCACAAAAAATACAAAAATATTGCCTTTGCAATAACAGAGTAACCTCTGTAAAACAGGCAACCGCAAAGCACAAAAAAGCTTTATTCTTGAATTTTTGCAGAAGATTATTTGCTGTGAAACATTTCTTTACTGCTTCCTTATTTGTTTACTGCTCTATGCTTCGTGCAAGGTGGACTCAAGTAGAAAAATGAAAGTTTATTTAAAGAGACGGTGAGTTCTCGAACAAGCGACGGTTAAAGTATATCTCCTTTTTTCAATAAATGCACTTTTTTTTTGCTTTTTGTGTTTTTGTTGAAGAAGCCGTTGCAGTTTCTGCAAGTTTAGCAGACAAAATCTGACAACTTTTTCAAGGTGAAGCTCCCTCTCCGGCGTTCTGCCCCCGCGCCAGCGTGGCCAACAGAAACGGAGACTCTCTCTTTGGGCGGCTCATTTGATCACAAGGTGAAACTGGTTGTGCTCACCGCCGTGATTGGCAGCCGTAATAAGACGTGATGAGCGGAAAAAAAAAGAGGTGGTGAGCTGCCAGGACGGACGGTGATGCTCGCTCTGATCATTAACCTGTCTGCTGCCGTGTCACACACAGGGGAGGGATGATGATATGTTCACTGCGCACTTCAACATATCAGTCAGAGGGGGCATCGCCTGTCAGACGTGGTAACAGGACGTGTGTTGTCAGCTTGCATGTGTGGAGTGTGTAAAATAACAGCAGTGGTGATGGAGCTTTAAGTTGTTCTTGCGCTGACGTTGTTGTTTATGTCCTTTGTGTGACTGTGGGAATATTGACATATTTCCTTTTTCATGTATATTTCAAAGATCTGAGTGATAGAGGGGAGGCTGCAGGTTCTATTCAGTGATTGGTCAACGACCTCAAAGCAACAGTTTGTTTTTAGTAGTGATTTTCTAAATGTTGCATGTGAGAACTTGGAGCTGGACCTGAACCTCTGTTTTCACAGCCTTTCTCAACATGTCCTCTGCTGATCATGAGTGATGGAGCCGTTTGCCTCCAACTTGTATGTTCTAGAAATAACCCCCCTCCTTTCTCTTCCTCTTCTTTTTTTAACCACGTTCTGATTAATCACAGCAATGCTTATGTGCGATGCGTTAGGCTGATTGATTACTCGCTGTAATCTTCTGGGCTGCGTCTGGTCGCCTCTGACAGCCTTCTATCTTGACAGGAATCCATTTAGCCCGTAGATGACTATATAAACAACTGTCTCGTGCTCTGAATTTATAGCGTTTCGCTACTTTAGGGGTTTCATCCCTGTTGCCGACGTGATTTGCATGCTTTGAACTGTGCCGCAGCTCTCGCTGAGAGGAGGATATCGCCATAACTTATCCTCATCATGGCGCCGAGTTGAGGTTCGCCACTGTCTCCAAATCTTAATCAAGTCACTTTTACTTCTGAGGCTCCTTTATCAAATTCATAAATGTGGCGCAATCACCCGTCTTGCATTCAGCATAGGAGCCGAGTCTTGCTAGAAATATTTGAAGTGGCACTTCAAGGTGAAACTAATTTGACTAAAGCATTAATTAGAGGAAAATCATCCAATCATTCAGTTCTCTAAAAGCTTTGGGCTGTGATTTGCAACTTTAAACTTGCTACAAGTGTTCTTTCATTCAGAAAAAAAAATGCTCAACGTGAATGTGAAACTTTGATTTGATGCAGATTTGGGGAAAAAATGAGATGTTTTGAATTCTTTCCCTTTTTAAAAATCTCTTAATTGTCTGCAGGAAAAAAATCCATATTGTTATCGACAAGAACGTGATAATATGAGATCGCGTCGGACTCCCACAGCTCCAAAAAACATGCAAATGAGGTCACGCCGGCCGTCACGTTCTCAGGGCACAAACTGTCACCCGTCGCTCGGTTTTTGATCACAAAGGGAAAGTCCCGCGACGATCACCAGAGTCCGTCTCAGCTCGGCGCAGGGATCTTTTCTCTCAAGTCCTCAAGTGACCGCTTTGTCTCCGGATCTGCATCCCACAGAAATCACAGGGAGAGAAAAAAAATAAAGCAGCAGCAACAGCAGCAGCACAGAAAACAAAGAGTATTAGTGAGTTTGAAGCTTTGGCGCATCAAGAGCGTCAGGGCTCCCTGTGGACTATAAATACGCTCATGTTTTCTCGCTTTTTTGTCAGCAAACGTGCTTATTGTGTCGGAATGAAAATATCTCAAAGCCTGGCGAGGGGCTCGGATCGCTGGATGCCCTCCCAGAATGTTATGACAATTTAAAGTATGGCGGGCGGTCTTCATTCACTCTCTGTGCGTCTAAAATTATCCGCGGTGATAATTCAAGTGTCACCAGTGTGTTGAGAGCAGCTCACGCTCAACAACTCCAGCCGAGAGCTTTGATGTTGGAACATTTGTTTAGTGTGATTTTATTTCCTGAGGGAGCGACGGTGATATAGGGGAGGAATTATTTCTATTCAGTTGTTTTTTTTAAAGCGCTTCATTCTGTTTCTGTTGCACTCTGCTGATTGTTTTTGATCATGTTGAACTTGTACGTTCCTTGTTATGTTTTGTTTGTGTGTGTGTGTTTGCGTGTGGGGGGGGAGGTGTTAGTGAGCACGCTGTAAACAGGGTGAAAGCAGTCAGATGCTCGTACCTCCAAGGTAGAATGAAGGAACGCACTTTGATCTGTCGCGTCTCTGTCTTAGTCTGTGTGTCTCTCTCTCTGCCTCTGCCTCTCTCTCTCACACACACACACGCATACATACACACACACACACGCGGATGTTTGAAGATGTTTGACATTATGAAAAGAAAACATCATCTGGACTTGTCTCCTGCAGTGTTTTTTACTTCACCTCCTTTTTCTGTCCTCTGGTGAACTTGGTGCATTTCTGTGTGCGCATGTTCTGTCATGCTGTCTCCTCTCACACGTTCTCCCACTGGTTTGTTATCATATGCTGATCGGAGGGTTCGACTGCACTGCGGCTTCTAATCAGGGACTCCATGTTGTAACAGTAAAACAAGGACCTTTGTTGGTTTGAAACTATGTATTTATTCAACCTGTGTTCTGTGCTGCCGGACGTGCAGCTTCGTGTGCTTCAGATTACATCACCTTCTTCCATCCAGTCGAACACATCGAACATGTGCATCGCTTTGTAAACAACATGGTGCTCTCCGTCTGTACACGGAGCCTCTCCGTGGTGTTATCTATCCAGAGAATGCTCCTCCAGATAGATGGAGCCTCTGCTCTCATGGTTTATGCAAACGTTGGTCTTCCCCTCCTGCGTCTTCCCTTTCAGCGGCCACGGCCTTGGCCAGTGGCCTTGGTTGAGCGTGCGGCATTCGGCCCCAGAACAAACCAGCTCTCCAGGTCCTTCCAGCTCATCGTGAAGCTCCTTACATTCCTCCACAATGTTTTATTTATTTGTCCCGAGACTTCGTTCATCAGTCTCTGTCTGATTCATGTCTATTTGTTAGTAAAATGTCATGAAGACGTATCTTGAAATCTCTGTTTTCTGTTGTAAAAAACAACAGCCAGGTGAACAAGCTTCCTGTAAATGAGTTTTATTTCTTCTTCTTTGATAATAGAAACAGTGTGTGTCTGTGTGTGTGTTTCCAAAGTAGCACTAAATGCATGAGATTTCATCTTCAAAGAGAGCAATCACTTTCAAAGATGCAGCTTCACCTTTAACAAGCAGGGCTCCCACGTCTGTCTCTCTTCACTTTCACTAACCTGCCAAGTCTTTCGTAATGTGATCCTCTTTTATTTTGATCTTCGTTTTTGATGAAATAGCTTTCGTCACCTTTATTTTTTTTGTTGTTGTTGTTAATCAATCGCAGTTAATGAGACCATTTTTCATGGTGCTTGTCAATGGAAAAGTGTCTGCACAGTGACAACTGAGAGCAGCGGTCTTTTTTTGCAGTTGTCAAAGCTTTGATTACTGTTTATTTCGGGTCAGGTGAACACAAAGTTAACTTCTTTAGTCAACGTATTAGTCACTCTATGATTGTTTAATTTGAATGTAATTTAATCTTTTAGAATAGAATTGTTCATCCTTCATTTGCACAACGTCTCCCAAAGAAATGTTGTGTCCCAGTAGTTTATTCCTGCATGTACAAAGGAACCCCAGCAGCTGAGAGAAGCTTGTTTTGCTGTTTTCTCTTTGCACACATGCAACATGAGACGCGCCAACTCCCACGCTGCACTTCTTCACTTTGTCCTGTGTCGAAGAGTAAAAGGTTGTCAGAGAGCAATAAAGCAGGAGCCAGTAACCACTGCTTGTCATGTTTCATTTACCTCAGCCTCCCTCCCGTCTGCGTACTTCATCCCCGTACTTTCCTCCCGCTCTCTCTCTCTCTCTCTCCGTGTCCCTGTGTATCATTTCCTGCTAAAAGCACGGCTTCTTCCACTAACAGTGGTCGAGCGTGTGGCAATGTGGTCGGCGGAATTTAACAGCTCTCGGCCTCCTTTTGCCACCGGGGAGAAAGGGTTTCATGCTCGAAATCAAAAGCAGCCAAAAAAGGAGCAGCTCTTTTCGTTTGTGTGTTTTTATTCTGTCTCTTAATGTTTGCTGACCTGTTGCAACGGCCTCGGCGGCTGAAAGTGCCTTCCATGAACGGCTGCGCCCACAGAGACTTTGTGTGTCCTTTTGTGCGAGTGGTTTTTTTTGTGCTCTGACGCTTCGGTTTTCAGTTCAAACAAACAAGCATTTGCTCGTCGCTAATGTCCAATTTAATTTCTCGCAGCGCTTTTGATGCGCTGTGCTTTTCTTTTTTTGCTGTGTGAGTTACAAAGTCAAAAGCTTTTCATCGTCATTGAAAGCTCTAAGAATAGCTGACGGTCACTCGGCCTTTCTCTCGCATTATCTCCCTGTCGTGGGGAAATACAACACTCTTGATTATGTGTTTCTCGTGACCTTTTTGTGCCGTTAGGTAATCCTGCGTCTTCCTGACCCTGAGAATAAATGCAGGGGTTCCTGCAGCTTGTAGTGGAGCAGATAATCACAGTGATTCCTGTTTCTGCTGCTCACCCGCACTTAAAATCCAAACACACGGATGTAAAAGGAAAAAGGTAAATTGAAAGTTTCTTAAAGAAGAAGAGCAGATGAAGGGAAACGCATGTGAGATGATTAGAGTTGAACGATAATTTGACATAAATCTGGACAGACGTCCGTCCACACTATTCAAATCGGCTGTTTGAATGCAAAGTCATGCGTTTGATGTGATGCGTCGTGCTGAATGGTATCATACTAGCTGACTCGTCCATCCCCCCTCCTCTCCACACACACACACCTCATCCCTGCTCCTCCTGCACTGTGCTCTTTGTCCAACACCACGGAGGAAATGTTGATTTTAATCACCAGACATAATTGATTGCCATCCTTCCTTGTTGAGGAAAAAATAAAAGCCTCACCAGCCACAAAGCAATTGGCAGTGATTTAATTTGAGGCCGGTTGTAGGTGCGTTGTGATGTGTGTGTGTGTGTGTGTGTGTGTGTGTGTGTGTGTGTGTGTGTGTGTGTGTGTGTGTGTGTGTGTGTG
>JAUESF010000019.1:2111172-2137238 GCA_032274765.1 Malacoctenus tetranemus | reverse complement strand
TTGACTCGGTGACTCATGACATGACATGTTGATGCTTCACTTTCTTTCATGCTTCATCAGACAACCTGTGCTGGCCTCCCGAAATACCAAGACACTAGTTTTTAGCTTCACCCTCGTTCTTCTAATCATCTCCCATGAACTTTTTCTGTCTCTAGATCAGATCTAATATTGTCCTGCGTTGACTTTCTTCATAAAGTGTCTATGAAAAATAAAATCCAAAACATGCAGACGGGGAAGAGGATCTGATGGAAGAAAGGGCGCCTTAATATCTATGGAGGAGAACTGATAAACCAGTCCTCACTGTTATAATTCGAGTTCGCGTTGGGTTTTTACGAAATAATCCCAGCATTGAAATGGGCTCATCCACTCGCTAACTGCCCTCGACTTTTGGCAAGCCATTATCAGATAAGAGAGTAATCGTTGGAGACTGTGTGGGCCTCTCTCCAATGTTTCCCTCCATCAGATAAGCAGTTGTCTCAAAGCAGGCCTCTTAGACCCAGCAGACCCTCGCTTTGTTCCTGCATCAGATAAGAGAAAGCCTCACTATTAAGTGACAGAGCCTCTATTAAATGGAACGACCGAGCTCCTATACGGGTACACCTGCTCTTATTCCACTGTGAAAAGGGAGTGGAACAGAAGGAGGGGGGTTACGGAGTTGGAGGTGGTAAAAGAAATGATATGTGATTTAGAAGTGGGAACAGGAAATCAAATGGAGGAGAAATGGGTGTTGAGAGAGAGAAATAGGATGGAAATTACAAAGGAAGGCGGCGAACGTATGAAAATGTAAAGGCGGGCAGACGGAGCAGCCTGGCTGAGGATTGTGTGGGGGGATTGTATGATGGTGAAAGTCAGGGGAGATAAATCAGGGCGAGTTGGAGAACGGCCACCAGAACAGAGGAAGACGGGGCCGAGTGTCACGGCGCTCTGAGAAATGATCTCTCCTCAGAGCTGAATGAGCAGGGCGCCACGTCGCCTTCACAGCGCAGTGCTCAGCTGCAGATAGCATCAACAGAGGCGCAGAGAGATCGTCCAACATCGAATGCATCTGATAATGCGTTGGCCTGCTGCTCGCCGTGGAGCTCCGGTTTGTCTTTGTGTGCATCGAGTGGCTTTATTTTCTCCATCGTGTTTGGAACATGTTATGCATGAGAGGTCAGAGGTTGTCTTGTTAGCAGCCTGCAGTGACTGTGAGATCGTACTTGTACTGTTTCAGAAGTACTGACATAAACCAAAAAAAAAACCATGCTGACACAAGTTCACGTGGCGCGCTTGATAAATGAGGCTCCGATCATTAGTGGCGCTACTAATGTGACATAGTTCAGCTCGTACAGCATCGCAACACTCTGAGATCTCACAACTCTGCCGAAGCAAAGAAGAAGAAAAAAAAAGGACGTTTTCGTGTACATCTGGTGGTATCGATTCGTGCAGTTAATTTGCTGTATCTGTCAGCGTGCCGAAGTGTCTCCGAGCTCCAGACTTCTGCTTCCACAGCAGCTTTTTAGTGAGATACACCTGAAGAAAGTAGTTCTTTAAGAGAATTTCAATATTCAAACACAACCTCTTCTTTCCAGAATTAATTCTCTGATTTGGACCTTAACAGAACAGTCTCAATGAGCCATAACATTATGAATGTCAGGTTTTCACATGTGTTGTTCACGTACACAAAAAACAAAACTCGAGTGTGTCGTCAGAGCCGCCTGGTCTCAACTGAAAAGGCTCATTAGCTCCACAGCAACAGAACTAATGGCTCTGAGTAAAGTTTGGTCCTTCACAGCTTCACTGAGTCTCCCAAGGAAAAGAAGCCTGAATGTTAATTGACTGCAGTCGGCACGCAGCAACTTTACTGAGGGCTGCACTTTTGACACAGTTTGTTTGTCTCCATCATACAGGAAAAATTACAGTGTCAAAGGTTTTTCTAAATGCCACTCTTAATTTATTACAGTAATAACGAGCCCGGGGTTGAATTTGGCCGCGTTGCACCCATAATTAATCAGCACGGCGCTCTTGATTAAGAACATAAGAATCGCATGCCGCTCCGAGTGATTGGCAGGTCTTATCTTGAGGCACCACCCTGCTGGTGTGTGTTTATTGGCCGTGTATTTGATGTCATAGATTACTGTTCCCATTGTTTTTGCCACCATCAACACATTGTTCCCCCCCCCCTCCCCTTTTTTTCCTTTTCCTGGAGTAGATGCCCCCTGAGATTATGATTAAAAAAAAAAAAGATTAATCCTGAAGATTAGTTTTTAATTAAAATGGCGTTGTAGAAAAACCACTTGACACAAGGAGTGAATGAGGAAAAAGTAATTTGGTTGTCGTGTGATGTGTGTTCATTTGGCTCCACGTTTACGGCAACTTGCTTGGCTGCGGCGCGGCGGGTAAACAATTATGCTCGCCTGCATCGGAGGAGACCACAGTGGGCGTCGGGAGAACGAAAGAAGTGAGGAAAAAGGAGTGGGAGTCGCGCGGACGACATGAAAGGCAGGCTGAGAAGGAGAGAGGTAATGAAGTGGGCCGGTATTCCTGATCTGTAGAAATCCACTGTGGGCTGTTTGGTTTGCTCTCTACCAGCAGGAACTTTGGCAAACGCCTGGTCGTCTTTACTTTACTTCATCGCCCTTGTGTCCACACTGAAGACTGAGGAGCAGAGCGTGTAGTTGACTGTCAAACCTTCTCAATCCAGCAATGTCTTAGTATTTTAAAATGTAATATCCCCGCTGAAATTCCCGCATTCTCAATAAATGCAAGAATGAATTCAATTTCCTGTTCTCTCTGTAATAAAACAGGCAGCTGCGTTTTGAACTTTGCTTTGGTTTTGCAAGAAAAGAGAGTAACTCTTTCCTCTTCAGGTGCATGCGCGCACACAATCAAGCACTTTTCCGCAACAAAATGTTGTAGAAGTTTGTGGGGTTTTTTCTGTCTTTTTGTCTCGTTCTTAAGGCCGTCGTCATGCATGGCTCAGGTGTTAACAAAGGCTGATTTGCCACCCTCCCAAATCTCTTTAAGCAGCGGCTCTGAAGCCGGAAACCATCACATTTTCCATCAGAAGCGACTACAGTAGATTTAATTTTTCCAGCTGACTCATTTCAAAAAAGAAGGGGGAACCATGGAAAAAGGGTCTTAAATATGAGCTTGATGGCGGCAATTTTGTGCTTGAATGGAGATAAAGACGCAGCCTTGTTTCGGTATTTTAGTCGAGTTAGTTCAGCCTGTAAGTTTGGGAAGAAAAATGTCACATCAGACATGCTCGCACAACAGCTTTTGGCTCTTTGCTTTACATATTTGTGTTTATTTTCAACAGCACAAGTTCGGAGGCTTTTTAGGGTGAGGAGGCAGGAAAATGTGAATGGGAAAAAAACAATTGGACATTTATGATTTAACAACGAAACAAAGCGCAATACAAATACAATGTACTCAGTGGAGTCAGTTTAATCGCAACATCAAGGCGCCTCTCCAAACAAGCAGATACACCTTCCTCATCTGCCAAGAGGGCTGAAGACGAAACGGCGCCGGCATCTGAGTGATTATGTGTCTAATTTGGTGTTTAAGTGGAGACTTGTTTACAGCTTTTTGTGCCATATTGGTCCTCTTAATCCAGCTCTGTTTGCCTGCAACTCAGTGTGTTGATTTTTTGAATCGCACTCTGCCAGTGTGCATGTGTGTGTTTGTTTGCTTGTGTGCGTCACAGCCCACTTTTATTTTTGTTTTTTTGTTTTTTTGGGGGCTTTACAGCCTCTTCTTCTGTCACTTTCAATCATGTGGCGCTGTAAGCAAGGACTATTTGGAGTGCGTGCGTGCGTGCGTGCGTGTGTGTGTGTGTACTTTGCTGCACAACTGAAGCCTGGGGACAGTCTGGATGGAGGGATGAGGAGCTGAGACCGAGGGAGGAGAGGAGAAGGTTGAGAGACGGAGGGATGGGAGATGGTGGTGTGTTGTCTGGCATTCCGACGCAGCTTTATGATTTAAATGATAAAAGAAGGCTCGGCCATGCATTATGTATCAGCCATTGTACGTGTACGGTAATTCCAATTAAGCTCTCAGCTGGGTCTGAGCTCGGAGGGGGCGGGGAAGGAGGGAGGAGGGGGGGGCGTGAGGACAGATGTATACAGGAAATGAGAAACATGCAGAGCGCGGCTGCAAAAACAAGGGTGTGAAAAATTGACCAGAGCAATCAGCCGGTGTTTAGTGGCCCCCCCTGAAAACAAGCGGGAGAGACAACCTTGGCTGCCTTTGACAGGGGCGAGACGGCAAGAAATGAAAAGGTATTAACCAGAGTGAGAGAGGGAGGGGGGGAGGAGGGGAGGATGGGAGGGGGTTGGACATCTTATGGCAGCGGTTTGATGTGTCAGTTCTCCTGCCACGCCGAGTGTTTGTTCGCTCACTCACGGCCCGGGCCGCGTGTGTGCACGCGCACGCCAAGGAGGGCGCCTCTTGTTTTCGCTCTTCTGGATAGACGGAGTGGCAAGTTGTTTGAACCTTCAGAGAAGATTCGAAGGGGGAGTGGGGCGGGGGTGGGGGGGTGGGGTGGGCTTTTAACCTCTCTTCAGCGCGCGCAGCAGCAGCAGCAGCAGCAGCAGCGGTGCGCAAACGCTCCCCGCTACAGGACGGGTTTTCATGTTCCCTCCGAGATGTTGACCTTTGATAGAGGAAAAAAGGGGGAAGCCATGATGGATGTTTTCTCCCCTCAGTCTGATTGTTTGCGCTGATTTGTGTGTGAAGCCCACCCTGAAGAGACTGAACGAGGAGGAGGAGGAGGAGGAGGAGGAGGAGGAGGAGGAGGAGGGTCTCATGAGATCAGGAAGGAAGAAGGCCATGAAGATTAGGATACAGGTTTGTTGAGCAGATGGTGAGCTGTGCAGTGGAGTTAGGAGATGATTTAGTAATCGGCTTCCACGTGAGGGATCTGAATTGGGGCTGATCATAACGAGCACTGTCCAGCAGGACGCTGTGAGTCCTGGTCGTCAGCTGGAGCCGACACTTGTCGTCCAGACGTGGCCGACTCCCATTGTAGTCCAAGAAACACACACAACAGAGCTGAAAAACCCATTCATATCATCTCTTCAGTGCTTCTCTTTTACACACTCTTGAAGCCAATCTGACGTTCTTTCTTTACTAATTTTGCTTTTCATTCTGTTTTGCCTCCTTCCTCCAGGAAAAACAAAAATCAATAGCTCTCAGTCATTGTCTTTACCTTAACTAGAACGCTGAGCCAGCCGGCTGAGCTCAGCATAACAGCAAAGTACAGGAGGAAAATACTACCTGGACTCTGTTCGTACAGTAATGGCTTTTCTGCTTCTGTTGCTGTGTTTTCGCTGCATCTGTGATTTAAATTTCATGACATCATTGCAAGAGTATTATTCAGTTTCTTCGTACTGAGGGAGGGAAAATGTTTCAGTGTAAGTGTTTGAATGAGAAGTGTGAAGGACATCGAAATAAATCCCTCTGAAATCTACAATATTAGCTGGTAGCGTCTCATTACTTAATCATCTTCCATATTACTGCTGCTTGCTTATGATGGATGAGAACAGTGGACGGACAGCCGTGTCCAGAATGCAACAGAGCTGCTCTCAGTAGAAAAAAGCAGGACATAAAGTTATCGTCTCGGCTCTGATATCAAGATTCACTCCGTCCCTCCGACTCGCAGCCGCTTCCTCACGTCTATTTTCAGCTCAGTTGTCAATCCGACTGACTCTAAGACTCAAATCGGCTGTCTCTCTTGACACCGTCAAACAGTAATAGCCTGGGAGGTGTGTGTGAGGGAGATGGTGTGTGTCAGGGCGCACCGGAGACCAGGCCTGTACTTCAATGATGTATCGTGTTATTTTTCCCTTTCTAACAAACCCGAGTCAGCAGGATAAGCTGGATTTGTCAGGTTGTTTCTTTTTTTTCCCCTCCAAACTTGTGTCTGTGTGATTGTGTCTTAAATATAAGCAGAACTCTGTCCACACGTTGGTCACACGTGTTGGTTCAGGCACTTGTTGCAACTTTAAACTCGTCTCCAGGTGTGAGATCCGTCTCGTCTTTATTTTTATCTGTCTGACGGTTGATATTGTCAAATATTTTACTCACACTGAGATATATATATATATATATATATATATATATAGTCGAAATGATATTCCAGGAGACAGAAGTTCACAGTCATGTATGTTCCAGGCGGAGACACGTGTCTCATTACAGCCGAGCACTGCAGCAGGTGATTCGAGGGGCTTCGGGTCAATCACGCAGTCGGAACGGCGTCTCGAAGCCTCGCAGGGTCAGTCCCCCTCCGAACATCCTCACTAGACTGATATTTTGAGTTTCTCTTTTCTTACTCATCATTTTTCACACTTTAAGTTGTCTTATGTTGGTGAAAATCTGCTGATCTCCCTGCTTTGACGATGGAAAAGCATCGAGAGACAAATTAGTCTTGACGTCAGCAACTATCAGCGAGTGGACCGTCTGTATAGTCAGAAACATTGGGGAGATAAAAGGAAAGTTTGGTTTTTTTGGGCAGTGTTTGATTTTTTACAGACTTGCATGTGGAAAGCGACGGCTTCACTGAAACAAAACCGTCCTCTGCTGATCGTTTTTTTCGGGTCTGATCTTTGGCTCGGATCGGGTCCGCGTCGCACCTTGTTAAACTTGCAGCGCGCAGAACAAAACGAGGAGTCTGCAGGCTGGAGTGTGAAGGTGCTGTGACGTGCTTCTCCCCGGCTCCTGTGTGCAGTCAGCCTTTGGAAACAGTTGGCGCTCTTAAAAATGTATGGATCCGACTCGAAGCCGCGCGCCTGTCTCCCTGCTCTCAGGCTCGGCTTCCTCCGGCGTTGCTCCTCGTGCTCTCTCCACGTTCTTAAGCTTCCCACCCCCTCCCCTTCTCATAGCCCCCCACCCCCCCACCACCACCCCCCGCTGCCTTGTCTTTCTTTCAACTAATTCTCATTACACCCGAATGACCTCCACATCCACCTCTGCCTCAAGTTTGAGAAATCTCACTGTCTTGTCTCCCTCCCCCAGCTTGTCATGATTCATCTGTCTTTCACTTGAAGGCCTAGAAACTCTATTCATATCCAGGCTTGTTGTATTGAGTTTCTACAACAGCTTTTGTGTCAGCTCTCTTCCCTTGGCACTGAGGCAACCATGAACACGTGTTTATCAGAGGTAAACGCATCCAAAACTCAAGTTTTGATACGTAAGCAGCTCTCATCAGCAAACGGTGTGAGTTGATATGCAAACTATGGACTGTGAGGAATCAAATCTGCATCTCTGAAGTCTCACATGAGACTTTTTCAGAAGCTTTGTTGATTTTCAGGATGAACTGTCCTTCAAGGAACGAAGCGTGGAGCGAGGCCGGACGAGCAGAGACGAGAGGAATTCACCCGGCTCCGCTCACCTTCTCCACTACAGGAGGGAAAACACGGGCTCCACATTCATAATTGATCAGCCTCAGCTCCAAAAATACTCTGACAGGGGCTGCCCCCCCCCCCTTGTTGCCGTGCATCCGTGTGCACGCAAAATGCGCACGCGGACATGAGTGCAAGTGCCATCTTAATAAGAAGAGATAGCGAACAGGTGAGGGGGATGCAGTCGGGGGGGTTGAGCCGGGCTGACTCACCCACAGAGGCGGAGAGGCAGAGGCTTTTCGACCCCTCGGCACTCAGCGTTGCCTCGGCGCGGCCCGTGAAACCACTCGCAGCGGCGCCGTCGGCATTTAGCTGTTAGAATTTGCATGTTATTCATTGATGTAACGAGGCGGAAGATAGGATTAGGATGTTACGTAAAGTGTCTGTTTATGGCTCCCTGAGCATGTGCTCTGGATTGTTTTTTGGGAAAATGAGAACGTTCCTCTCGGAGCTGCATTACTGTGTGTGACTCAGGCCTGGTGGGGGGTGCAGGGGGGAGTCTTGTGGTCATCCACCGGGTCAAAACAGGATGTGATCCTCCACTCCGACCTCATCAGCTTCCTGAAACAGTGCAGGAAGCCGTGAAGCCTCTTTATTTCTGCAGCCCACCGTGTTTGGTGGGGATCCAAACTTTCACCGCCACTCTCGGTGTTCAGCCAGCCAGTAGGTGTTCAGAGTTGAAAAGGTCTTTTGAATGAAGTCTCGTTACCTGGCAGAGACGCTCGTTGTACGCGTGCCAAATCTCCGGCTGTGTGTTTTTTTCTTGGCTCACGTTTGCGGGGATGGGAAAAAAAAAAAAGGTGATCGTGCTCAAAAAGGGAAAGTTAGTTTCTTCTCACTCCATCACCTCCTGTGTTTACGCTCTCTCCCTCCTTCTCCTTTCTTTTTCCTGCAGGAGACCGCCTCCTCCTGCGACGCGGAGCTCCTATCACTGCTCCTGGACGCGGGGCTCCTGGTGGGCTGCGTCTCCTCGGCCCTGTACCCGCTGCTCAGCGCCCACATGCTGTCCCAGCAGCAGGAGGGTGGCTGGGATGTGGAGAAGGCGGCCGCGGAGCTGATGGCGGCGGGCCACCGGCCCGAGGCCGGCTCCCTGCTGCTGGCTCACCGAGGAGCTCACCGGGCCCAGTTCACCTTCAACTCTGCCTTGGCTGTCGTCAGGAAGTGGCTGTGAAGGGAGGCGGGCTGCGTAAAGGGATGAGGTTTGGAAAGAGCACGACGGGGAGGCAAACTGGACCGTGGCCACAGTGAAGGAGTGGGAGGGTGTTTGTGGAAGGACTGGACTGGGATCTTCATAAATGACCAGGAATAGAAACGGGCAGCCAATCGGGCTTTTGGGCTCCGTCAGACGCGTCGGCAGCAAACCGCGGCGTCTGCCTCGGAGGTGTCGGCGTGGCTGCCGTTAATGCTGAAACATCTGCTCAATTAGGAGCACGCACACAAATAGACAACCTCTGCTGTCAGTCATGAATGAATGTTCAGACTGAGGGCTAATCAGAAACCGCACCGTTTGTGTGTGTTTGTTTGTGTGTGTGTGTGTGTGTGTGTGTGTGTGTGTGTGTGCGCGCGCTGCCGTGTCCCATTGTGTGATAAAGTAATTGAGCAGTAGCCGGGAAGCAGTGGGTGGATATTAGCCTATTGTTCCGTGACAGGTTTGCCTCTTTAACGTCTCATTGTTAAACACCCTGCCTCTGCTCCATTGTTTTCCCCCTAATAATGTCTAATTAATTCCTTCTAAACAAATTAGCCCTGCAGCTGCCCCGCACTGCGTGTTTGGATGCACAAATACAGTATACGAGACACCCGGGCGATTTCATGTAGCGCTTACTCTATCGAGAAATAAACACGTATGTGTGTGTGTGTCGGGGAAGGTTCGCCTCACTGAAATAACAGCTTTTTTTCCAGTCCTGTCTGTCACATCTGAAATAAAGGAACAGTCTAATGAGATTGAGTCGTTTGTTCTCGGTTTGATTGTGTTCCACTTCCTCCTTCGCGTCAGAGTCGGTGGGAAAAGTGCACAGTGAGACCTCGACTGTCCTCCAAATAAATCCATAAATGTTGTCGGGCTTTTTTTTCTTTTTTGCGTGTGAAAGGAACGATTTGTCAAAGTTGAGCCTGTTAGCCTTTCTCTAAGTTCCGCGTTTCTTTTTAATCAGTGCGTTTTTGTAAAGATTTGCATCATAATTAAAGCACTTTACTATTGTTCCTGGATAATTACAGCAGTCTGACCCGCTATATATTTATCATGGCCCTGCAGTGCACTTTTTTTATTTTCTTTCAAAGCAGCTGAGTAAAACGTTCCCACCGATCGGCACTCGCAACTTTATCGAGGGTTTTCAGCAACCAGCTTCTTTTGTTTTACAAGTCTGCCACCAAACGCTCGCGCCACTTTTTTTTCCTCTCCTCTGAAGCGGTAATTACTGTTGAGTAGTTTTCGAGAAGTTGGTTGCGAGGCGAAAAAAACCCCCAACAATATCTTGTTTGTCTGGCCTCTGAAAGCAAGAGCAGTGTGAGTTGTTTCTCTTTTTTTTTTTTTTCCACAGCGGGTTTTTAAATGAATTCGACACAAGAGATGATAACTGACTAGTCCCCAGAGAAGCCAGTTTAGTGTGTGCACTGAAAATGAACTTCCTGCTTCAAAGAGAAGCATCAGTTGCTTGAAGAGAAAGTGAGAGTGCAGCAGGTTTAAATGATTAAGCGAGAAGAAAGATGTAAAAACTCATTTTGTTTTTCACTCCCATCCTCTGAAGGAGGTTTTACCATTTTAGCGTCGCTGTAACTCGTGGTCCGAACCTCCCTATGGGATGTCACAGAGACGAGCCCGAGGCTTTGCCTGCTCTGAGGTTCGATCAATTCAGATTTCAAGGAAAACCAGAAAGAGACGCTTTCTGCCAGCTTTTATTTTGAAGGCCGCTGCTTTTCTGTGTTGGTGGCACCAAATGTGTTCTTAAAGTTTGGTTTTTTGAAGATTACAGTGAAGCCAATCACTGGGAGAAACATCAGGATTAAAACTGTTATCAGCCGCGTTTCATCGAACCGTCTCGCTCGGCATCGATTCTTGACATCTGGTCGGCACCGTTCCATTTCTTAATTGCAACTGTGTCACATGTGATTTAAGCCACGATTATATATATATGTTCTAACTCTCCTCACACACACATAAAATCCCTTTTTAAGTACTGTTGGTTTGGATCTCTTCAAACAAGAAGCTGATTCAAAGAAATCGTCTGCAGCTATTAAGACCCAAACTCGCGTTGCCACCGGCTCTCTAAAACAATCGGCTCGTGTCTCCGCCGTGCTCGAGCTAATTACCCAGATGTTGGGGACTCGCTGCAACTGCTCTTGATGGCGACCGTATGGAAGTGCGGCGTCGGCTGCTCGGAGGCGCGTTGTGAACGCGTTCAGGCAGTATTAAGTTGATCACGTTTCCGTATTTGCTCGTTAGCTTGCTCCTGCTGTACCTAATCCCTTAATGAGGAAACTTCAGACTGATTTTTTTTTTTATGCACAGCTTTCCTGTTAATGCTTCCCTTTTTTTTTTCTTTTTTCTGCTGCCTCCGACGACGAACGGAAAGTTAATTTCCCTAAACTCCCCCACGGTTATATTTCTGCTTAATATGTTTGTTTGAGATCCCCTTATCTTCTCGCTCCATGACTGCACAGTGGTATTTGCCTGCCTAACCTCTCTATCATTTGCTAGAAAAAAAAAACAAACACTTTTAGTCCAGCTGAAATAACAATATATATATTATTTGGCATTGTGAAGTATTCAGCAGTAATCCTCTCTGGAAGGCAGCATTTAAAACAGCTGCCGAGAAGAAGCAGCTTGTACCCCTGACAGGCCAGAAATTGAATAAAGGGGGGCCGCGGCTTGGTGGTATTTACCCTGACAGCAATACTGCTGTATTTCCAGCTCATTCATAAGAGATGGGGGGGGGGGTGAGTGGGTGGTCTATATATCAAACAAGTGAGTAATGAATCTCCCCACCTGTGGAAAGGGGGACGGAGGGAAATGAGACAACCCCCCTGTGAAAATACGGCCCGACACAAAGCTATCAGATGGGCTCCTTCTCTCTTCCGCCCGGACTGTGTTAAGGAAATGTCAACATTTATACCGTGTGAGAAAATAATGCGGCAGATTAATGGTTTCGGTTTCACCGCGCTCGCCGCCCACCTGCAGAGTTCTGCCATTTAGTGCGTCACCGCGCTGATGTCAGACACCAAACGACTCGGCTCAGAAGACACACGTGCACTGACGATCGGAACAGCTCTTACGTAGTGATGCGGGTCAGCTCGTATGCATCGGTTTACGTTTGCGAAGGAGTGAAGCTCTCAGGATTGCATGAATTTCTGTTGTAATCAGCCCCGAACTGTTGATCTAATCAACACCAGACGCAACGCGGACCTCTCTGGCTTCCAGACGAGTGCGTTAATGTCGAACCGTGAGGTGGTGCGTGGACGGGGAGAAAGCTGTTTGTTTAGCCGATGCAAATGAGTGACGGGACAAGCATTTAGAACGAGCGTCGAGATAACAATGGATTAAGAAAAGAGGCAAAAAAGGTCAACGCAGTTTGATAAGAAAAGTGGTAAAGAAAGAGAGACACAAGGAGACGCGAGCGGATTAGTAAGGAAGTGTGTTTTTCTTGGCACTTTGTTTGGACCGAGCTTGATTAGGAGTCCTGATCCCCATAAACTCCAGAGGCAAGTCGTTGGAAAGAAAACACACACACACACACAAACCCAAACACGTCCCATGATACACCTGAAATCCAACCCTCTGAGACTTGTTTATCACCAGTGTTTCAGCGAGGATTAAATTAATTGGTTTATGTTTGTTTTATTCCTTTTTAGGTGACTGGCAACATTTTGCCATTGTTAAAAAAAAAGGCCTAAAAAAACAAAAACGAATGTGGAAACGCTGAATCTTGAGTCACGGGTCAGAGAGTTAATTATTTGTTTCTTTTCAAGTCAGTGGAGCAAAATTACCTTGTTTATTATTCATATTCGTTGTTTCCTCCACCGAGAAGGTTGTTCTCCGTCAAATTAATCTCTGTGTTTGTTTGTTTGTTAACAGGATAACTCGAACGTTTCTCTACGAATTTGGAGGAAATTTACAGGTTAGGTGAGCCGTGGTGCATCGAACAACTGGCTGGTGGTAAACTGCTCATCCAGTGAGCCAAAACAATGAAAGTGAACATTTGTATTTGTGTCAAAACAGTGAGGCCACTCAGTGGATTTTTGCGCTCTTTGACTGCTTCTTTTTCTTGTTTGTTTACTGCTTTTGTTTTCTCAAGCTACACATAAACGTGGAGTCAGTCCGACCGAATGACGACACAAAGACAGACCGTCCTCAGGTTTACATGCCAGTTGAATCGAGCTTTTATCTCCCGAAAGTGATTCAGATGTTGGCCCACATTTCCCTGACATATTTGCCGTGAAAGCTGAAAAGGTGTTAATAAGCACATCAGCACTCTAATCACAACTCAAGTGACCCAAGGCCTCATTTATAACCGTGTTGCGCCACACACACATTGTGCAGAAATGAGGCGCGGAGATGTTGTGAATTATACCAAAAACTATAACGACAGGAGAACATGCACGTCTGTACAGTGGCTGCGACCCGTGCACAGTTTGAAAACAGTGTCTGTAGATGGTGAAAGAGCAAATTGTCACGTGGAATACGGAAGTCGCTGCAGAGCGATGATTTCACACGTTTGTTTTCACTTTACATCACGCGCCACTTCACGTTCACTTCGTGGCAAACACTCGAAGCAGCTGTTTGTGCGTCTGCTGCTGATCTTTAAACGCGTCCCAACGATGAAGCTTCTCCAACAGATCGGTGCTTCTGACCTCATTTTCTGAAGAAAAAAATCCTGAAATCCCAAACAGGTCCTGGGTCAGTGGGAGGAACGCAGTCTGTGTGTCTGACAGGTGTGAAGCGCCACCGCAGCCGTGCCTCTGTCACACAGTGTCCTCTCCAGAATATATATATATATAGAGAGGAAAGTCGGGATTTTAAGTGGTGACATTTTAGCATGTCTTCCCCCTCAGCTACAGGCATGCTTTAGCAAAAGGACACGCTTTATTTCTACCTTCTCCTTTTTCTTATTGTTGGACTCTTGATTCTTTTTTATAAAATAAATTTATTGCCACGTTTGATATTCTCGACTTCGTTGACGTCAGCAGGTGCGGGGGAAAAAAGCAGGTTTTGTTCAGTCAAATTTCCTCTGATGTGACCACTGGAAAACACAGAAAGGGGAGATTTTTCAGTTCTATTGTCTTCAGCTTTACACTACACAATGAAAAATCTTAAACCCAATTAAGTACGCTATAGGTTGATCTTTTGTGACACTGAATCAGTCAAGTTTGTTCAAATCTTGGTTAAAAGCGATGATAAATTATAATCTAAAAGCGGCCGGTGCATTTAAGAGCGCTGGGAGAAATGTGCAACAGGTGTACGAGTGTGTTTATTGCCAAACTCACCTTCAGAAACAGCCAACTTTCCTCGACACGGAGCGAAATATCTTTGAAAAAAATTAAAACCGCCTGGTGCATGAATATCAATCAACTAAAAAGCGGATGCTGACAAAGCCACGAGGAGGATTAAAGGGGCTCCCGTCGGCGCGTGTCTCAGTGTTTCCTTTCAGCTCGTGCCATCTCATAATTACCTTCCACTGACTCTCACCTTGCTTTTGTGTCGCAGTCAGACCTCCCTGTGTGCACGCTGTACTCTCGCGTTAATTCGCGCTTAACGTGCACACACATCCGTGCGTCGGGGCATTGCCCTTTTTATTTTTTTTGTCTTCCACGTAAACCGTCAGTGTTTGCAAACGTACACAAAAGCAGGATCCGTTCTGAGTGATGATGAAAATGACGGGCTGTCAGCTGCACCTGCTGGCAGGCTAATCGAGTTAAATTGTTAGTTTATCTCATTCCTCTCGGAGCGCCTTTGACTCTGTTTGTGCTCACCACTGTAGGGTTGACTTGCAAACAACCCTGGGAAATGTTAAGGTTTACTCCCCTCCCCCCTCCCCCCCCTCCCCAGTGCCACTGAGGGTTTGGTAAACACGGTGTCACATCCTGTCAAGTGGCAGCTCCCCCCAATTTCTGTTCCTTATCTGTCTGACAAAGCGCCCGGTGCGGGCGGCGCGAGCCATCATCGCGATCCATCCGAGAAGGGAAGGAGTGAGGAACAATAAATGTGTACTCCCTCCCCTCCTCCTCCTCCTCCTCCTCCTCCTCCTTCTCCTCCTTCTCCTCCTTCTCTCCCCCCCCCCTCGGGTGAAAAGCTGAGTGATACTGGGTCTTACAAGCGCTCTCCTCTGCCAAAGGGAGGTTATCTCTCTGAAACAAAGCGTTTAACTTGCGTCTGCGAGTCCTCTGTGAGTCGGCAGCGTGGAGGGGGGGTGGGGGTGGGGAGGTTGGGGGGCAGAGAGGAACCTCAAAAAAACAAAACTGTGTTTGCTTTCCAGGAAATCCCTCACTGTCAACTGATTGAATCCTGGGAAATCTTTCACCCTCCAAGGCTGCGTTTGATTCCTTCACTCCTGTTCCTCTCTCTCTCTCTCTCTCTCTTTTATCCGCTCAGTCTCGTCTGCCTTTAACCCACAACCTTGCCCTCCGCGCTGCGACTGTCTGTCTGCACTTGTCGTTTGCTGAAACACACACAAACAAACGTTCCCCCAGCAGATACTGTCGGAGTGAAGGCGGCTCTGAAAGGAGAGTAAAAGCTGTAGTGCTGAATATATCAAAAAAAAAGGAAAGTGAAAGGAGTGGGAGGTCAAATAAGACGAAAGAGATAGGAAATTACTGAAGGTCAAAAATGATGAGGACTAAACAGAAAAAGAAGAGCAAGTGGAAGAAGGTCTTGGAGGGAGGTGGTGCTGGAGGACTCACTTCACATGGGCGGCTTCACAACAGCATAACAGAAGAGACTAAAACAAGGACACCGGCGCTGACTCTTTCAGCATTTGGAGCGAAAACGAGCAGCAGAAACACCTTTCTAACAGCTGCATGAATAATAATTTATTTACTATGTTTTGAACACTTGTAACAGAAAAAAATGTGACGCTAATTCACTTTAAAAACTGACATGAATTTGAAAAGGTTGCACTGCAGACAGTTATCGCAGCTCCTCTGAGACTCACACTTGTTGAATACTTAGCAACATTTTGCAAGGTGTGATTTTCTTTTATGATTAAATGATTGTTTGCAGCTTCACTTCATCCCTCCAGTCACCATTTACTGCAGATATCTCTGCTCCTGCATGTATATGACTGTTATTTTGAAACTTATTTGAAGACTTGTGACGTTACGGCTCCAATAGGAAGTCACAGACACGTGGGGCGTGTTTACCAAACTCTGGCTGCGTCTTGTTTTGACTACACGTGTGCAGACAAACAGAGCGCCGCGGATGCGCGTTGAACTGACGTCCTGTGGATTTATCCCCCCTTCAAGCAGCAACCAGAAAGAGCCGGACACTTGGACAGGTCCGTGTGACAGATGCTGTGGCTGCTCGCTGACCTCCGATCGGCCTGCAGACGCTGAGTGAAGGTAAACCCCGAACAACTCCTGTCAGCAAATCCACCTTCTGCTACCTGAAACTTTATTTTCCATCCATCAAGTAAGATTCAAGTTAAAGAGCGAAATGTCTAAGCTGCAAGAGCCAAACGCTGCAGGAGTACTTTTTGTATTGAAGTTGATTTTCTTATATATATGTATGAAGTTATATTTGTTTCTGGGTTTTTTTTTTTTTTTTACAAAACATATTTTTTTGCAATCCAAGTTGCTGTCTTTAAAATATTTTATTAAATTTAACTTATTATTTAATTATTGTGGGGTTAATTTTAGACTGTTCCCTTATCAACTGGAGTAAAGTGATATAGTTATATATGCTTGGAGTGAGTTGATTAGTTTGTGTTACTGGTGTGAAAAGTTGTCTTATCACACCTTGATTCTTGGCAGGAAGTCGGGTTTGCTCGTTCCCGGAGGTGATTGGAGAGACTCCTCCGTGTGCGTGTGGTTTTCCGGCTCCTATAAAGTTGATAACTCGACTGTGGTGTTGATCATGTGCTGTGGTTTTTCACTGGTTTGCATGTGAGCAAGTAGGAGACGTACAACAAACAAAAGAAAAAGAATCGACAAATTGAATTATTCAGTGTTGATCCACAGCAGGAAGATTGGAGCAGATTATTGTTATCCTCCGACGCTTTGAGAGCAGATTTTTACTGTGGAGTAAAATAACCTATTAGTAAAAACACCATGAATTTGTCGGCGAATATAACGAAACAAAAGGGAACCTCAAAGTGGATTCTCACACAAAGACGAGCGTTTAGGGTCTCCTCGTCCATGACAGCACAGATATCCACTTGAACATTATTCAGTGTTCAGTAGCAAATTGTTAGCTTCAGAGGTTAAAACGTGGCAGAATGAGGCCGATCGCATTGCAGCCAAAGAAGAAGAAAAAAAAGCGACATTTAAGTCGAGCATTTTGAAGCTTGTTAGTCGATTTAAAGTGAGTTTAAGTTGTTCAGCAGAAAGTGTAACACTTAATAATGCATCAGCATCAGTGTGGTCTCAATGGCAGCAGCGGAGCAGTTTTGATGTGCCTGTTTGAGTGTGAATGAGGGAATAATGAAGGCAATAACAGACGCCTCGCTCTGCGTTACAAAAACTGCTTTAACGTGATCAGACGAGAGCAACGCGAGGGCACGACATCACACGAGATCCTCCACACATGAGACTACATGTGTCAGGATCCAGTCTTTTCTTTAACAGCTGTTTCTTTTAACATTAACAATAGGAGAAGGAAAAAAAAAAACATAGAGCCGAGCTTTGTCTCACACATTGGCATCAACACCCCATCCTTGATTTGCAGTCAGACACGTCTTCGCATCCCCCGAGCTGTTACTGGCTGCCGTATGTTTCCCAAACTGGCAGGTCGTTCAGTTGTTTAGCAGAGAGAGAGAGAGAGAGAGAGAGAGAGAGAGAAAGCAAGAGCAAGCTGTGAAGGCGGCTGCAGAGCTGGTTTGAGACCTGGGATGGAACAGTGTGGGTGGAAGTGCAAAACAGGGGGATCCACAATGACTGCGAGATTGTTTGTGAATGTCTGAGGACAGCGCCGGAGCAGGAGGCAAAGCAGGAGATGGACGTGAACCGAGCTGATCTGCCAAATCAATACGAGCAGCGGGGGAGACGTTTCCACGCACGCGCACGTGCACGTGCACGTGCACAGACACACACAGGCGTAGACTTTTCTCTCACAGCCCGGTCTCTCGCCTGTCTCCCTTTTTTTAAAAAACACATCAAATGGAGGAGGGGAGGCGTGGATGGAGGGAGCAGGAGGAATACAGGGAAGGAGCATGGGAGAGGAATTGAATGTCGGGGTAATACTTCAGGCTAAGTGGAGTAAAAGTTTCATCAGCAGCGCGTATGTATATATGTGCGGGTGGGTGTGTGGGTGCAGTTGAGACAATGAAGCTGAGGTGAGAGTCTGTGCACGTGCGTCCAACTTGGTGCCTCCTAACCTGCAATCAGAGATCCATTGATGTCGACCTCCTCAGCTGAATGAAGCAAATTACCCGCTTTAGCCTTTGTTGTCTGCGACGCTCCCGTGTTTTAGGCTCTGCTGCGTCTCCACCGGCGCTGAGGTTCAGCCCTCTATGGAGCGGGGGGGGGTTCAGGGCCGCCCTCCTACGTACGTGGGCACAGATGGGAGCGGTGGATCAGCGGGTTCTCCTGTTCTGGCTGACACGTATGTGCGATGATTTTACGTTAATACAGATAGAGAAAGTTATATTTGTTCATATGCATGATGAGTCCCTGTCTCACAGCTCGTTATGCATTCACAAGTGTTTACTGAAGGTGTTAGCTTGAAGCAACACCTTCCCAAACAATCCAGCACGATGATGTATGAATGGGCAACAACGGCGAGACCAGGTGTTTTTGTTTCTCAGGGATTTGAGCCAGAGGAGAGTGAAGCAATCAGTTACTATGGCGATGGGAAGGAGGAGGAGGAGCGGGAGCAGGAGGAGCAGGTACATGGGGCCGTTTCATTCGATGAGTGCCACTTCCAGGCTTTGATGATGATGAGGTCTGCTGCTGCTGCTGACGTGAACAAACACAGTGTTAAAACACTGAGAGAATTGGAAAACTCCAGAGGATCAGGCTCCGCTTTTTTATAACCCCCCCTCTCCCCCTCCCCCTCCCCCTCCTTCCTGTTTCCCTCACCCCCTCTTCACAACATAGTGCTCCACCTCCCAACTTGCCTGCCTCCACCGGCGCCCCCGCACATGCACAAACGCCCACCCATCGGGCCCCAGATACCTGCTCCTCCTCTCTGCAGGTGTCTGACCGGCCTTGTGATAAACAGCAAGGATTGCCGTAACCATGGTAACACCCTGACACAGACTTCCATCTGTGTGCCGGGAGGACGTCTGGTCCAAAATATATAGGAGGGCAAATATATGGTTATGATTTACTTGTCGGTGAACAAATCAAACCAATTGTGCGTATCACCAATGGCTTGAAGTGAAGTCGTTAAACAGCTATCAGATATAATATTGGAGGTAAAGTGAAGGAAACTGATCACATCTTTGATGGACCCCCTTTTACAGCCAAGCTAACCCTGATTAGTTGAGGTGATGACTTCCCTCGTCTTTTTCAGAACTTAGAACCAAGAAAAAATGGCCAAGTATGAGTTGAGATCTCAGTCTAATTGAGCATTTGTGGGATGGATAACCTGTTTAAGCCCAACAGCTCGCTGCAGATGTGCCGGCATGTCTTCTCTGGTCGCCTGCAGTCCATGCTGTACTGGATCAGGGCTGTCGCTGCAGCATCAAGCATCTGAGGTGCTCCCAGCGCCACATCCTGATTCGCTCTTGATGGAGTTTGTATTGCCGTGTTGATCTGACGTCCTTTTGGGAGCTCTGAGTGACGTCCTCGACGGTTTGTTGGTTCATCACACAGTTTAGTGGATGTCACACTGTCGCCGGCTGGATGTCAACAAACGCGCTCCAGTGACTGATTCTCTGACTTCCACTGGGTGAGGAGGAGCAGGGGGGAGTTTCAGGGGGGGAAGCCAAAAGGGGTGAGGGGGGAGCGGTAGAGCGAAGAGAGAATGATGGACCAGAAAGAGGGGAAGAGAAAAAAAACAGCAAGTCAGCGATCACAACGGCAGGCAGTGAGGCTTCTGAAGCGCGTTGAAAAAAGGCAGATAAAGGAAGGAGGGAGTGTGGAGAAAGCCGGGGAAGGAGAAGAGGCCAAAATACAATGATGAGATAACAGTCGCGGTAAAAGCAGAGTGGGTGGATGATCCAGAGCAAGACGAGAAGTGATAAATTAAAAAAAGGGATGCGGCGAGAGATGGATGTGCGGGCAAAGTGAGAGGGATGTGCGGCTCGCGCGCGTGTGTGTGTACGGGGGGGAAAAAATGACAGCTGAAAGAGTCGGAAGTGCGTGCGTGTGCGTGTCTGGACGTGCTGGTGAAAGAGAGAGAGAGGGTGAGCGACGAGATGAGACAAAGACGGAGGGAAGGAGAAATGAAAGCGGCGGAGGATGTTGAGCTGAAATCTTAACTAACAGCAGCGTTGGCATCACGCTGGGAAGAGGAGCTGAAACCAGGCATCAGGGCTTTAGGCTAATTAAGGAAAGAAAGGAGGTATGAGTGTGTGTGCAGAGGTGTGAGTGAGCCAGTGAATGTGTGTGTGTCTGTGGATAAAGCGCCGCATGTATTTGAACTTAAGGGAAGAACCACGTATGTGTGTGTGTGTGTGTGTGTGTGTGTGTGTGTGTGTGTTCTCACACTGTAACCACTTACTACTTCCTGTGCCCTCAGAAAACTTCCCTCACTCTCCCTCCTCTTCTCTGTAATTAGCCGCAGACTCGATCTCACTCACGTCTCTGGCACATGTCTGACGTCCCCCCCCCCCCGCCCCCCCCTTTGTGTGCGTCTTTTTTCCTCTCCGCGGATATTTTTATCAACTTAATTACCGAAAGATACTCGTCTTGGCTGCGGAATGAGCTTAAGAGATCAGGCAGCAACACAATGCCGTCTCTTGTTCGCCGGGTCAAAGTGTTGATTACTATTCAGCGTAGCCTAACTGATGTGCGGCTGCAGTAATATTGTGGGTTGTTATTAAATCTGTGAGCCTTAGGTGCATTTTTTGTGTGTGTGTGCGTGTGTAAGTTTTTCATCCTTACTTTGACAATAGAACAGAGTTTGCACAAGCCGACTGTAACAAAACCTCTCTCCAGCCACTCGGACCGAAACAAAAGGCCGATTGTACTGGAAAACCGGCTGTAAAGTTTATCTTTAACAACCACATGTGGTCACACTGAGCTGGTTTGTTTGCATTAAGGAAGCAGCGACTGCATTTATTTTCCTTTTGCTTCAAAAACTACACATATTCCTGCATTTTGCATCCTCTTTTACAAACTATGTTCTGTCACAGTCCTGCATTACTTCCCTCCAAAAATGCAGGTGTGGCAAAGTGTTTTGCTCTTTATTTTTCTGTCTTGAGTGGAATTTTTAAAACCAGTGACCCCACCAGTACTCCCACCCTCACCCTGACCTCTGACCCGGACTAAAGCGTCTCTTTCCAACAGGGGCTACGGCTGAGGAACGCGTCGCTGCTCTTTCGGCATCGAGGTTATCTCGTTTAGCTTCCCTGTTAGCACTCGTCCCTCCTGCCGACACAACTTAGCAGACACTGTTCCTCTGCGGCGCTGCCTCCCTCTTAGACTCACCTCCGGGAATCCTCTTTCTTTGATGATCAGCAGGCAGCTTTACCCCTGCTTCTTTTAGGGCGCAGGCTGATTTTGATGTGCAAAAAAATCCAATAATACCTGTTCTCCAACACACCGGTGTCCTTGCTGCAATCAGCGCGCGCTCACAGCTTACGGCTTGTTTTTTTCCCTCTGCGGCCCCCCGGAGAGCCTCTGTTGCTTCGTTCTCACTCATGTCCTCTCGCCGCGCTTACATCTCCTCTTCCAGCACCTGCACTCATTCTGTCAGCGTCCCGGTGTCGGTGTCTGGGTCACCGCGACCTGCTCGCGTTCTCCTGTCACTCGGCGTCCATCGCGCCGACTTCATCCGTCCTTCCCCCGGCTGACTAAGCACGTCTGTCCGCGTCCGTCCATTTCCAGATGTCTGAGCATGACTCCGGGCGCTTTACTTGTCACGGGCTCCCGCTTTGACCGCTCTGGTCATTTTTCTGCGACTGTAATCTTCCTCCGTCATCCGCGCTCTCACAGACGTCCTCGACTCCAACTTTTTTTTTTTTTCCCACCCTCGCAGCTATACATGGGGCAGGGGGGTAAAAAAAAAGTGGATTTAGTGTGATGTTTTTGGAAGAAGAAAGGTTTATGAGGAGTTTTGGCAAACAGGGAGCGGAGAAGACAAGGCTCATCACTTATAACTGCTTGTGCAGCAGCGGGGTAATTTACAGCGGAGGATGTGCACAGGTGTTCGTGTCAGATATATACTTACTCTGGCTGATAGACGAGGACCGCCGACTCGATGGGATTATGTCAGGTCGCCAGATTTAATGTACTTACAGGTGTCTGGCCTTAAAACAGACCCATAAAGCTAATTAGAGTGGGAGGAAAATGACACCTAAATACAGTCGCTAATCTTTTGTGGCTGTAGCAGAGAAATTCAAAGCGCTCGTTGCCTTCCAAAGTCAAATTGAAGGTTCCGTCTGTGAGAGGCGGAAAAACCCCGGTGGGTTTTTTTTTTTTCCTGCGGTGGAGGTTTTTATAGTAAACATCCGCACACGGCAGCAGAGCAGGAGAACGGTGACCAGAGAGGTACAAAGGAGGCATTTCAGGCTATTGTGTCTGCAAATGTAACACTTTTCCACCTCGGCGAACCTCTTGTTGACTTCAGTTAACTCTTCGAATACACTGTAGCCACATGGTAATAGCTACCGCACCACCAAGATCAGAAAAGACAAGACAAAGTAGAAGCAAATTGGGATCTAAAACTCTCCAGATGTCAACGAGGGAGTAAAGTGTTACCTGTAACAGGGGAAATCTTCTTTACTGGATAAACCAACATGGATTCAATAGGTAACTTAATTCTTCACCATCTGAGCCACTAATCAGACTATTAAGCAGCTTTGAAAAGTTTCTTTGGAAGCCGCAACCATAAAACAACAAAATAAAGCCAAACTTGCAGAAGAAGAGCACAAAGCATGTCAGCAGTTAACATTCAAGTCGAAACAAAAGAGGGAGAGAGAAATAAAAATACAGTTCCAGTGGCTAAATCCAGACACAACGCAGCCATCTCTCCAAAGCCAATGAGTAAATAACAACATGCTCCTGAAACTGCGTCTTCCTCCAGACGAACACACACTGTGGGGTGGGTTTTTTTCTGGAAAACATGCAGACAGGTAATAGTTTGCTTCGTCATCACTGTTCTTTCTAACAAATCCCTGTGAAATCAAGGCGCTACATTTAGAGCCTGTATGAATCAAATCATGTCGAGTTTTTCACCAGAAGTGTGTAGTGCAAATTAACTGCAGACACAGGTTGTTTGTGATGATCAATGTGTATTGTCTCTCTCTGGGCCCCCTGTGGTGCCGCTGATTAGCCATCTTTTGTCTGCTGCAGCACTTCTTGTCTCCTATATCTCACGTTCATGTCTTCAAATGGAATCACAACCGCCTCCCCGGATAAATCAATGCGCGCTCACGGTTAATGCTTCATCTTCGCGTGCCGTCAATCAATGCGCTTGAATAGAATCGGCGCACCTGATTGGCCCTGGCACGCTGCCACGGTTGCACTGGGAGCTGCAGCCTATCAAAAGGTGTTAACCTCAGATCAGACAAAAGACACAAAGTCCTTCCTATTCTCATGGCAATAATGGAAACTGGTGCTGGGAGTGTTTCACAATAAGAGCATTGTTATTGGAAAAAGGGAAAAAAAACTAAATTAATTTCGTTTGGTTTTAGTTTCTCAGGCAAATAAGCTGCCGAATTATTTGGAAAACTGGAATTGAGTTCAGCCAGATTAATGCGGCTCTCTATTACAACTAATTAGGTTGACATCTGTGGCAGTTTGTGTGCTTGTTAATTCACCTCCCCAACAAAACATGCCCCCCCCCCTCCCCCTTTTCTCCTTGTGGTGAGGCTCACTAATGGATGACACATGTACCTGCAGAGCATGAAGCCGGACTGACTCTCCGCCTGTCTTCCCTCAGTTAGTCCGCACTAAGTGGCGCTGCGTGAAGATTATTAGTCTGATTACAACCTGACTGAACCTCCGCCTCCATCCTCATGCACAATCAGCACGCCAACGGACACAATAATGCAAAAGCTTTTTATCAATTTACTCATCCCGTCTCATTGCCATAGTAACTAAGTACAAAAACAGCCAACATTGCTTCATATTTGTGTGCACTAATTTCTCTGATTGGGGAAAACAAGAAGCCAGGATGAAAGTAAACATCAATTTTTGCCAATTTATGAGCTGAAAATGGGTTTTACAATTACCAAAGGCAGTGTGCTGAGAGGTATCCCAATGAAAAGGTCTGTTTGCTTCTTGATGTAGACCACTTGAACCTTTTTCTACTTGTTTGAAGTGAGTTATTTGCTGAAATCTTTTCAAAAACAGAAGTTTGTGTTGTGGTTGTCGGTCAACTCCAACCTGTTATTAGTCTGAAGCTTGCCATCAAACAAAGACTCTGAAAGCCACTTGTTTGCGACAGGGACTGAAAGAATGTCACTTGTATCAAAGCTACAACTGAATGTGTGTCAGTGGAGTGCGGTGTCATCTTTTTCCTCGTAATGCTTCGATATTTGCAAATATGTGAAGAGAAATTATGAATGTGTGTGTGCGAGTGAGTGTGTGTGTGCGCGCGAGTGGATCTTTTTTGTCGACGTATTCTCAAGTCTTGCCTTGCTGAAAGCATGATGACTGTAATCAAGCAGGTGCCTTTCCATCACGCCAAGCTCCAAAGTAGCGATGACATTTCCAAAGGTGCGCGTGAGATGGAATATTAAAGCGCCGTGTCACGCCAACTCTTTTAATGGCTTGTCTTTGTGCCTTAAAAGCTGCTTGACATTTCCTGCCGGGGTCCCCAGAGGTTTGGTTTGGCTTTTTGAAGTTTTGCAGAAGTTTAATCCATTGCTTTGGATTCTTGTGCGCTTTGTGTGCATTTCTTAATTTTTTTTGCTTTCTTTTTTTTTTTTTTTTTTTTTTTGTCAGGCCGCCTCGGCGAAATGAGGTCTAAGTGAGCGAGACAGGAGCTACTTATTTGTAGCTCTGAAGGTGAGCGAGATTATATAATGAGTGGGGAAGAATAAAATGTTCTTTGATGGGTTTAGGAGATGGGAAAAAAAACTGGCATGCAGATAAAAAGTAACAGCAGGACGAAAGGAAAAACTGGACGGACGGAGGGAAGTGACGGCGCGCAGTAGGTGGGTCAGCAGCTCTGTGCTACTCCATCAGCATGTTGACTGAAATGGAGCAGGACAGCCCCTCAGACTGCTGCTTGTGTACATACTCACACACAACATCATACCTGCTGCTGACCTGGAACAATCAGGGCTAACAGCAGGCACGCCTGCCAAAAACAAAACAGGAACCCTCCTGGGTGTTTCTGAGAGGGAGCGAGCAGAAATCCCGACCTGTCATCCTCCTCCTCCTCCTCCTCCTCCTCCTCCTCCTCCTCTCTGTTTTCCCCTCTTTGTAGCAGCTGTTGTCCCCTATCCTCCATTGCTTTTATTTTGGTGTTTTTGCTCCCCCTCAAACTCTTTAGCTTGTTGAGGATGATCCTGGCTCCGGAGACGTGCTCGGAATCGATTGTCTGATTAATACTGGAGACAAACACAATTAAAAATTGATTTGTGGCTCATTATTGACCAATGTGAATAATTAACCAAGGTCTGTCAGACGTGCACGCTGGAGTCTGTTTCTGTGCGTGTGTGTGTGTGTGTGTGTGTGTGTGTGTGTGTGCGCGCGCGCGTGTGTGTGCGCGTGTGTGTGTGCGTGCGTGTGTGTGGTGGGGGGTTATTACTCGTCTTCCCTGTATACCCCGACATTGAGAAGACTCGAGAAGTAGCGCGTTGCTCTCTAACAAATCGCCAACACTGACCACTGTAAATCTTAGCAGCCTATTAAATCACTGTGGTTCACACACACAAACACACGTGCCCTAATTTTCCTGATGACAACAAATGTTGACGTTCAGTGACGTTTGTTTTAGGATTTCTTTTGCGTTCATAGTTTGTTCTCTCCGTTCGAGCTGATGAGACTCTGGAGGAAGAGCGGCGTAATCTCAGTCTTTATGTCAAGTGGCATTTTCATGCCGCGCTCATTAACACTCATCTAAACACTGTTCACTCCACGGTGGTTCCAATTCTTGGTGATGTGATTATTCCCCAGATAATGTCTGTTTGTGTGTTTTGAGGGGCAAACTGTAGTTTCGCTTCGAGCAACAGATGCATGAATTTTGACACTCAGAACAAATCGGGCTGATGGTCTAATTGAGGGCACCCGGATGTCACCGCTCACGCTCGCCGTGTTTCGTCGGTGCAATTTCAGTCCATTGTTGCCGAGATGGTGCATTTTCCTGTGACAAAAATGGGCACCAATAAAAGGTGGTGTTACCATAAACAAGACGTACAGTGATGTGCAAAACTCTGTGCAGCTTGAGCAAACGGCTGGCGTTTATCTCTGGCTGGA
>JAUESF010000019.1:2080057-2094789 GCA_032274765.1 Malacoctenus tetranemus | reverse complement strand
CTTTTACAATATCACTGTTTCACTGTTGTCACAACAGTGCCACGAGGGCTCACGCGAACAAAACGCAGTGGAGTTTCACTGACAAAAAAAACCTTGAATCTTGAATCCAAATATCTGGAGAATAAGTAGTGAGAAATTAGTCCAAAAATTAAGTTACTTGCATTTACTCACATTTTTTTTCTTGATTCTCTACATTTCAACCTGCTTAAAAATCATCCTACCTATATTTTGTGTCATTAGTGTCACGCTGATATGCTGACATTTGATTGTAGTGATGCATTTAGCAGAGCAAAATACATCACAATAACAAAACAATAGACAAAGCTCCCTCCCTCGATGCTGAGCCGTGAACGTTTCCCTAAACGGGCCTCGAAATGTGCTTAAAAACAACCAATTGTACTGAAGTGTTTGCTGATTTCATCAGGAGCACGTGTGGGGTTTACAAGTGTAATGCACAGTATCTCCCTCCTGTGACAAATCCAAATACCTGCTGTAGAAAAAAAAAGACCCATTGCCAACTGTTTGGTTTAATGCCTTCTGATTATATTTAAAGCACTCTGATTCTGCCGGTTGTTGAAAGGTGCGACACAAATGAAAACACTCTGCCTTGAAGATCAAGGACTGATCCCATCTTCATATTAAGGTTCTTATCGGAGTCTCGGATACATTCTCAGTGAAGTGAAAGCCGCTCGGCTGACACCCAGTGAGCCAGGGGAGAGTTGTTTTTTTTTATACTGCATTCCAGCGCTACTCATTCATTGCTGTGTTTTAATGATCAGTTAAAAACACTTTTTTTGTTTCTGGAATGAATTCATCTTTAAGTTTGAGGTCTGCAGCTTAGAAAACAACAACTAGATCACTGAATGATGAGAGGATTTTTCTTATGTTTAGAAAATTTGTGTCAAATACTTCAAGTGAGAGGTGACGGTTACTTGGTTGTTCATCAGTGTTGCATGAAAACTCAACCTGTTTGCTGCATCTGCATTTGCATCCTTTGCAGGACCAAACAACCTTTTATGTCACTCATTTCACACATTAATGCCCTAAAAATGACTCGATAGCAGCTTTTACTCATCAAGCATGTGCTGCTTTGTGCGTTCACTCAACGTTTACTTGGAATTATTAGCACCGGTAAAGGTCAACAGTGAGCTATGCTGCATGTTTCCAGAAATCTTCAAAGAAAAAAGGAAAAGTGCTGATGTTAACTTTCATCACGCAGCTCTAATACACTTAAAATGAGCCGCAGTCGTAAATATGCAAACACTCAGGGCCGAGTTGAGCTTCATGCTTATTCACCGGCTTCCCACCTCCTAGATAGTCTGAGCACGCCACACGCTGACTGTCAAATGACCACTTGCTTGTTTCTAAGCTCCAGTCTCAAAGTTTCACACGGCAGGACAGAGAGAGGGGAGGAAGAGAGAGAGAAAGAGAGCGAGATCCTCGCCGTCCTCGCTTGAACTTCTGCAGTGTGAAACACACATAAAAGGAAAATCTGTGTTCAAACTCTTCCTGTGAAAACGACTTCACTGAGGGCATCTTTCAACACTGTGCCATTGTAAGAGATGCGAGAGAGAAACTGAAGCGTAAGGAGTACCGTCGCAGGAAAATATAGCCCTTTAATGCGGGAATCACTCGGGAGCATAACATGACAAAATGTTAAGAGAATGACATTTAGCGCCGGGAAGGTTGTGAAATGCTCATTATGACATTTACAGTAACCTTTTGCGGTGACTTTTTAAGAAGGGTTAAAACCACAGAGACGGAAGGATGGGGCTATGTTAGGTCTTTCATTAATCAAACTGTGATTGCGCTGGGCCGCAGCCCGGGGGCAGTTTCTCTTCGCACTCGTTAAGAAGCGAGGGGCGAGGACGCCGCGCGCACGCATAAATCTGCGGGCCGGCCTGAGAGGTGCAACGTTTGTCCTTTCGTACAAGCCGGGCCGGGGTCAAGTCCTGTGGCGGGGGGGGGCGGCCGGACACTGCTCGCGCTGCTTCCTCCTGACCTCCAACGGAGGGGGAAGCCGAGGCAACTCGTTATCATTAATAGTTCAAACTGCAGCTCGTGATAAGAATATTATTCAGTTTTGCATGAATGTTTTATCGCCTCTAAATGTCTCATTATTATGTACGAATGTGTTTGGGGAAACTATGGCTACGCAAAGTAATTATTTTGGGGGAAAAAAAGCTGTTAAATGGGACAGATTTAAGAGGAAGAGGTGCTCTTTGGAAAAACAGTTATTAGAAAAAAGGCAACAGTCACGGATCACATTCAAATGACACCTCAAGCCTTACTGGGAAGAGGAAATGCCATATTTGGTCAGCACATCCTCTCCTCTTCCTTCTTTATTTCCCCCAGCCAAATAAATGTCATCCTCAGTATATGTGAGCATCACAACAACCACAGCGTTGTTGTTTCCACTCCAATCACGCCGCTTCGTGTTTGGGACGGAGCGTAAACATAAAAACAGCAGCGTGTGTGAAGCAGCGTGACCGGACGAATGGAGAGGGACCCCGGCCACATCGGAAGCGGCTGTTGACAATATTGCGCTGACATTTAACAGTCGCTGCCTCCCGACACAGGTGGAGAGGCGCCGAAGGGCCGAGCCCGCGCAGCTGCAGCCGAGCCACATTTCCTGAGGCCATTCAGTCTCTAAACTTAGTGAAGCACAGTCAAATGTTGGAACACCTGCCCTCCGAATAGAAAATTTATGGACTGTGAGAAGTGGTGCTGCTGGCTTTTATCACCTAAAAGTGTTTTTTTCTTCTTCTTCTTCGTTGCCTCTCACCTTTACAAATTTAGAAGAAAAAAAAGCATGCGGCTCTACAAAGAAGTTACCACTTTGTGGAGCTGTTTTAACAGCAGCTGGTTCTCCCACAAACCAAAGCGAGTCCTTCACAGATCATTCAGCCGTCATCAGCCCATTAAATGTGTCTTGTGGCTTGTAATCGAAACCGCAGCTCATACCAAGAAAGATCCGTCTCAGTGTGTGACAGTAAAGATGTTAAAAACTTAAATCTGTAGATACACCAAACACTGTACAGTATATATTAAAGAGGACAAAAGACCCCAAACAAAGCAAACAGGCTCTAACAGTTTACAGCACCTATGCCAGCATGTTGATGCCCAAACAATAAATCCTGTTCAAACAGTCGCGTTAATTTGCATGTCAGTTGGTCCACCTGCTGAACCTAAAGCTGGAAGGACCAGCGTTTGCATACAGTGTTATTTAGGTACTCCACAGATTGTGAGGGAGATACTACAGAGTCATGCTGGAGTACTGAGACATTAGAGGGCTCATGCCAAAGCAATTATTCAGTTATCCCCCCCACATGTTTGGATCTGTTAATCATTGCTTCTTCTCCTTGGAGTCACCTTCTGTGGAGACTTGTCGTAACACAAAAACTGTTAAAAGATAAAGTTTTACCAACGTTTTGCCCCCTTTTTCTTTGCCCACGAGTACTTTAGAGACCTAAACTTTCCTTATAAAAAAGCCAGAAGTCTGTTCATGCACACAACTTCTCACAACCCATGCTCCCTTTTCTCAGGCTTATATTTCCACCAACCTGAAAGTGCAAATGAGTTCAGCTTGAAAAAAACCCTCCCTAAAACAGAATATTATAAACGGATGTGTCACCCGATGCAGCAGTGTGTCTCACTAATGCGTTTTTAATAGGTTTGCATTACAATTGCTGCATACAACCCATAATAAGTTATATCAAGCAATGGCTAAACAGGTGCTATTCGTCAGCTGGATGAAGGCATGGTTGATTTTCATCTTTTTACGCGTTTTGTCAGCAATAACATCTAATTCAATACCACCAGATTCACCCTCTTAAATTGGAGTTTATGAATGCAACAGTATGAGACACAATGGTGCTGCCTGCAGGCTTAAAGCTGCAGAACGCAGATGGGAAGAGCCATTGTTCAAACACCAAACAGCCAAAACTACACAAACCTTGAGTGGATTGAATCAGTCTCTGTCTAGAAATTTGAGGGGAACCAATAGGAAGGCCTAGTTGGCCATGTAATCCACATTACAAATGTGTTGCAGCGTGTAATCAGTTTCAAATGTCAGCATGTAGGTGTGAATTCAAACATGTAATGTGGCGAGCCGCTTTTACAGCAGATGTTTCGAAGGAAACTATTGTTCCCCCCACGTTTTAACAGCATGTAACCCATTTGCTGCTGCCTCATTTACATCACCAGCTGTGTCACTGTTCAATAAAGCGCCCATCCTAAAGAACAGCAGCCGAGGGGAGGAAGGGGAAAAAAAAAGGATCCTCAAGTCTAGTGGGAGTCCAGGCCCGTATCTAGATTAGAGGGAGATCCTCTTAAAGGCATCGCACAGACAGGATACTCTGTCTTGTTCCCCCTACTCAGAACATCTCCTCTGAGACCACTGATTTAGCTGGCAGCCTGCTAGCTGGGATCCGCTTTGTCCAGATGCACGCACACACACACACACACACACACACACACACACACACACACACACACACACACGCACACGCACACGCACACACACACACACACGACAAACCTGTGTGTGCATTGAATACATCCATGCCAAAGGAACAATAGCTTGTCCCTGGTGAGACAAAGCATGTGTGAGGGGGAGAGAGAGAGAGAGAGAGAGAGACACACAGAGAGAGAGAGAGAGAGAGAGAGAGAGAGAGAGAGAGAGAGAGAGAGAGAGAGCGAGAGAGCTAGTTAGTTATTAAGAGTAACATCTAGCTTTGAGCTGTGAACGGCTTGCTCAGTCACACACAAATGCACGCAGGCACAAGACCTCAGTGGGTATACAGTAGTGTCTGGAGTTTCCCTAGTAACCGCATTTGCTTTCACACTGTCACAGATGGATACAAAGATGCTGATCTTCATGACAATATTCATGCACACAGCATATGGCTGATAGACACACACACACACACACACACACACACACACACACACACACACACACAGCTGCATGTGCATAATAAACAACCTGGCGTTCACAGCCCTGCTCGTCAGGTCACACACAGACACACACCATACAGGTTATAGACAATATTCGTGCATCGCACTCTTTTGAGTCTAAGACACAATTAGTGTCTTGTCAGATGGCAAAAGTCTTTCCTCGAGCTAACAATGTGATGTGGTTCGACTGGAGTACACACGAAGCCACGCAGACTCACACACTTGTGAATCCTATTCTGAGGCCTATTAGTCACAGACCAGAAACACACAAACGAACTCTAACACTGGCTGCCCCACTACCCTGATTTTTTTTTCTACCTCCAACACACAGGGGACGTCTGCTGACACAAACACACAGACACACACACACACATGCATGCACACATAATCGCCCACCTGAGGCAACCTCAGTTTAACACAGAGCCTGTTCAAGATGAAGTGCACCACAACAGAAGTCGTCAGAAGAGAAAAGCAAACCAATAATACAACAGTGGAGACGATGTTCATCGGAATCCATCTGGACACCATGTTTGTTTGCGAGGAGAACATGTTTGGCAACTAAAATCTAGCCCATAATACCTGTTTTCAATTTGAGTACTGCTGTAAACATCTTGATCTTCCTTTCACTAAATTTTTGAAACAGGCTTTGGTTTCACGAGAAACACAATCCAATACAAAATTGGAAGAACACTGGCTCGTAGAAACATGAGGGAATTACAACAAAGAAAACAACCAGAGGAGAAAAGTGTCGATACGTTCAGCAGCAAAGCCAATACTATAAAGTATTTGGGTCAATTGCTGGGGTAAATCCTCTAAAGGCATATTTACATGATTCACAGCCTATTAGTTGGTAGTCTGACATGAAACACATCTGGAGGGCTCAGACTCCAACATCTGCACCCTCAGACATACAGGAAGGGCACGAGACCTGCATGTTGTCAGGCCTGTCGGACCACCAAACACCAAACAAAATCAGTTTCAGTCGAGACAAACAGAGGCACACTTTGGTATCTCTGTGCTCTCACTCTCTCTCTCGCTCTCTCTCTCTCCATTACACAAACTCTTTGTCTGCCGTCCCCCTCAGCCAAAACAACAGCAGCTCGCTTACTCATTACCACACCGAGGCTCTAGCCATAAGTACACGCCCGAGTACGAGTGCTCAATCAGCCCTGTTGTACAGTGACACTCGGATGTTTTGAAAAAAAAAAAACCCACCCTTCTCCATCATCCCCGCCTCCTCTCCCACGGAGGATCAGGAGGGGGATCACAGGTGCAGAGAGGCTGGACAGAGGCGCACAGCAGCGCCGGGCCGGCGCTGAACCTGCTCTCTGCTCCTTTCAGATGCAATCAAGCGAAAGTCGAGCGAGTCGGGGGAAGGCAGGTGGCCGTCGTTACACCCGGCCAGGTGATTGAACCATCACCACTGATAGAGAGGATCACACGCCGGCACGAAAACAAAAGGAACACTCTGACCCCCGTCATCACTAATAACACCAATCCAGGGACAAAACGACACAACCCGGGTTTCACAGCAACACGGGGTGGTGTTTTTGGCCATATAGTGCAGTAGCAAAATACATTTTAAGATGCCTGAATACTTGGGTGATACTACTGGGAGGCTGGACACTTTGACATGCCTATAAAGGTCTAAATATCAACAGGATACAACCCACTCAAGGAAATATCGCCTGTGGCCACATTCACTGTTTCCCCATTGACTGCATACAGCTGCCTATATACTGTAGCTCCCAGATCCCATATGGATTTTTCATAAAACCTTTATGGGTTTGATGCAGATGACCATTTTACTGCCTCCAAATACTGTGGAGATATATGAAGCCTATTTGGCTGGAGGCAGGTCAGGAGGCAGTGGAACATCAATAATTCATACATCGCTGCGTGTAAGTGTGTGTGTGTCGTGGTGTGTGTGTGTGTGAGGGAGAGAGAGAGAGCAGGCAAACGAGTGAGAAATCATGTGTGACCAAACAACACCTGACAGAGCGAGATCTTATTTTCATATTTCAACCTCCATTTATTTTGAACCAAAAAAAGAGAGATCAGGGTTAAATCCACTAAACTTAAATACAAAAATAAGGGACTCAAATTGAAATCAGTATATGAGTACAATTTACACATACATCCGGTGCTGAGGAGCAGGATGGCAGCATTGTGAAAATGACAATACTTTTTGATATGGCAAGGGCGGGAGCTTGATCAAGCCAGAGGAGGAAATGCTTCGCTTAGGCAGCTGCGTAGCCAGCAGGAACTGTCAGGAGCTCTATGACTTTAGTGGCTTGGATCTGTGTCCGTGGTCTGTCCTGGTCTTAAAGCTAACAGTAAAAAAATAGAAGGGAGACTTTTTCGAGAGCCATCCCGAATCCTATCTTTCACCCTCCCTCCCTCCCCCGTTCCTCCCCACACCCCCTCTCCCGGTCTCACCGTCTGGTCTGCTGCAGCAGGCACCCTATGCAGAGAAGGGGCCAGTTTCCATTATCCCGAGAAATTAAACAGAAACCGAACCGAGCCGTGTGCGCTATGTGGGGGTCGTAAAGGTGATTTTCGCATTTCAGAGCAATGTTGTTCTTTTTTTGTCGTCTTCTTCTTCTGCTGCTTTTTCCCCCCCTCAGAAATCGTGTGTCCCACTCAGCACGAAATCTAACATGAAGGGGCGTTGTCTGTTTGTATGGCCGCGCTCGCTCGTTTCTCAACACTCCGCAATTTGATGGGAATTCCACAGTCGCGCCCGCGGACCCGACGTTCCCCCGGGTCCATCCGAGACAAGGCAGACACAGTCCAAAAAAAACCCAACAGGTCCTTGCATGTGCGTGCGTCCGTGTGCTTGTGTGTGCGAGGGTGCGCGCGCGGAGCGCAAAAAAAAAACAAAAAACCGTGTGCGTCCGTGCGCCTTGGCGAGAGGAGGCAGGGCGGGCGGAGGAGACGGTATCAAACGGAATCCCTGATCACTCCTTGCCCCCGTTAACCAAAGACAGCTCTTTGAGAATTCCACTGGCGTCCACTCGCCGCCTCTCCCGGATCATGTCCTCCAGGCTGCGAAAGACCAGAGTGTGCACCCCGCTGCCGGACAGATGAACTTTGAGGAAGTACTGCTGCTCCGCCGAGTGCGCCTCTCCCCCGGCTTTGAACTCTCGTTTCCCAAAGCGGCACCAGGCGGCGAAACTTTCCGAGTTGGTCCAGCATATCTCCTCGCTGCTCAGGCCCAGGTGTCCCGCCGCGTTCTGCATCACCAGATCAGAGGGAAGCGGCCGGTAGCGGTACCGATTGTTGACTATTCTCCCGTGGCGCCCGCTGCTGATCTCAAGCAGGCTGTCTTTGCGGATCTCGCCCTTGTGCAGGTGAATGACCTGGTCGTCCTGCTCGAAGATGGCCCAGTGGGGGGCTTGCGCAGTGGCCACGAGCTCCAGCAGGTCCCCCGGTTTGCACATAGTCAGCAAAGTTTTGGCCGAGTATACGTTCAAGTCCTCGTTCTCCCGCAGCTTGGAGAAGATGCATTCCTGGGAGCAGAAGGCGGAGTACTCCACTTCGCTGACCGAGAAGGGTCCCTCCTCGGCCGGGCTGTGGTCCTTGGTGAAGCCGCAGTCGGACGGAGTGCGGTCGTCCACCTCCTCCTCTTCGTCAGAGAAGAAGTAGGCGACCCCGACCCGCAGCTCGTCCTTCTCCAGCCCGGACGGATCCCCCGTGGGCAGCTCGCTGTAGTTGAGGTGGGTGATCCGATCCAGTTGATTTCCCATCAATGACCTGGCAAGGCAGAGGCATGGACTGCGGTGTCTGGGAGGGACAGGGAGAGAGCGTGAGACGCGGAGAGGGGGCTGTCATCGCCGGCGCCACGCGAGCAAACACATTCAGCCCCCCCTCGGAGGACGGGACCTATTAGGCACAAACGCTTGGCTGCAGTTAGATCCTTTTTGCTCAATAAACGGAAGCCTGCTCAGGAGGAAGCGCTCGCACACTTCTCAGCGACGCACCTACACTGGGGAAAAGAGCACCCTCGTATTATTGAGCCGAAAGAGTACACTGACACAATCAATGATCCGCTGCCCCTTGCTCCCTTCACGCACATTAGTCAATCATTAGTTCCAAAGGAATGTGATAAGGCCTGTGACTTCTCTGCAAAGGAGGCGAGAGAGAGAGAGAGGGGGGAGAAGGGGAGCTCTGTATGCGGCTGACAGCTGCTGCGTAAAAAGAAGTAGGGAAAGAGAAGCCAGTGTAAATAAAGGCCGGTCTGGCGTCTTTACGCACAAGGCAAGGCAACGAGAAACTGTGGCAAACGGAGGATACCTGTGCGCTCCCACGGCCAGATGGTTAAATATCCTGCTTGTCCATTTGAACAGAGGATCTGCACGGTCCCCTGCTCTGCCTTTCCTCCCCGCTTTCCTCCTCTCTGTCTTTCACGCTCGTCCCTTCACTCGTCGCACCGCGCACCCGGGCGCTCCGGCTGTAGTGCGAGCTCGTACTTCGCTCCCTTCGGGCGCCCGCTCCGTTTAAGTACCACGGAGAGCTCCGCCTCGGCCGCCGCGCTCCGCCTCCGCCGCCGGTGACTGGAGCGCAGTCACGGGTCCATTAGAGAGCGGCCAATGGGCGCCGCCGAGCGCCGTGCCAGTCAATGAGACGCTCCAATCGCGCGAGTTTGGGGCGGCTGGCTGCGATAGGCGGCTGTTACCGTGGCATGGTTTTTGTTGTCAGAGAGCTGTGGAATTCTGTACATGATCAGCAGAGTCTGCATATGTAAGTTGAGGGAAACACTCAGTGGTGATAAGAAATTGCATATCTTAAAACGGGTAAATAGGAGAAGCCAAAGCTCATGTGTGCTATCAATATTTACTCTATCTAGTAAAAAAAAGACGCTCCAAAAAAACCTGTCCCCTTATCATGAGCGCGCAGTGACTGCAGGACATGACAAATGTGGTTCCACCTTCTTGAATACATGAGTAGGTTTCATCCTCCAGTTCCCATGTGTGACTTGTGAATTATTTCCACATGCTCCAGCCGCTTCGCTACACCGCATCACTTGTACTCTCAAATCCGTCACTGTGCTTTGTGTGTGCGCGTGTACGTGCGTGCGTGCGTGTGTGTGCCTTCTGGAAAATATAAAGGGAGGAGCTGGAGGCAGGTGTGTTGGTGTGCAAAGCAGGAGCAGAACAAAGGAGTCTGGAGGGATAATAACACAAAGTTAAAGCGCGTTACTTTGCAGTCTGACTGTGTTTTAGCAACAGAATTTTGCTGCAATGAATTGTACATCCGTTGTCACCCCGTGACTTACTTTTTGCATGCATAATGTAATTTACACTTGCACATGGTGCATGCGGGAGAAGTGTCTGTACAGTTGTGTCGTCTCCACTTTGCACTGATGTCTTTCTTTTCATCGCCGCCGCCCGGAGCAGATAGCCATCTTGGCGTTTATATCAGCACCCTCTCTTCAGAGTGACTGTTTCCTGTGTTTACCTCCGCATCACAAATCCGTGCGTCTCTCTGCTGGCAGCATCTGGAGAGCTCCAGAGGAGCGCCTCTCCTTTCTCCCCCTCTCCCAGATGGCACGAGATAGCAGCTCTCCAGTTGCTGACACGGATCGGTCCCTGGTCTTTGTTTCCACTGGTGACTGGCAGAGTGAACGGTGGCGTGGTTGTTTTGTTTTTTTCTCTTCCCCCAGCAAGTGAGCTATGATTGTACATATTTACACAAACTTGCCCATACCCCACGCACACAAAGGACACAAACACAGACAGTCACCCGTGCAGCTGTTTGTGTGTCCTCCTGTGTGTTCACACCTCCTCGTGGGAGCAAGACGGATTGCCTTTTTAGTCTAGCCACACTGCAGAGGGCTGTAATTCATTTATGATGTATAATTCCCCTTTGTGTGTATCCATGTACTTAAACTGAGACTGAGAGTGAGAAAAGTGCAGGAGGTAATATGAAAAGATTTTTTTCCCTCTCTTTCTTTCTTTCATGAGCTGCTCCGTGGCTTGCACACACACGCACACGGTGTCATGGGACTGTCAGCAATGGCTTTGGCTTGCAGCTCCTTCGGGCATGTGGTCTTGCCACCTATAATCTACAATGAGCAGAAATGAGTTTCCTTTGTAGGGGCTGCCTTTCCTGGACACACACATTTCACTGTACCCGCTCCCTCTCTCTTCTTTTGCGCTCTCTCTTTCCCCCCCTCTCTCTCTGCTACACACACACATACCTAATCATATATGCAGCTGTTGTAATAATAAGGCAGGGTGCAGACAGTGCTGGAATAACTACTGAGACAGGGTGATATTTCACAACCCCAATAATTGGATACGTCTCCATCCCCTAATTACTAACTAAATCATATACGCTGCAGTGCCATACCACCGAGATAAAACGGACTGACACGCACACACTCGTGTACAGCTGTCCACAAATTTACGCGCAAATGGATTCAAATGACATGTGTCCGTTGGTCTATCTATGTCTTTCATGTAAGTGATTAAGAGATTCCCACATTAGTATGCAAATGTGCAGAAATTGAGTGCATGTGTGTATCTTGTGCATGCAGCCACACGCGCTTGCTATAGGTTTTAATGATGGAGACTGAGGGAAAAAAAGCTCTGGGGGGGAGATGCATGCAACAACTCACTCGCCCATGTGGCGCATGTGTCAGTGTGCATGTGGAGCTGTAGCAGAGGGAGGTAGAAGAGCAGAAGTGAGATTTGCTCAAACTAATCTTTACACTACACCAGGACGTAGATTGTCAATATTTCGTGTGCATGACCGGCACGGACGCGTTTCAGCTTTTTCTCAAGAGTCGTCAAAAAGACTCATTTTTGGTCGTGTGTTTCTGGCTCCTGCAAAATGACACACAAGGAAGCTGAAAAACACAATGTAAGCTTTTTGTGTGATTTTTTTATTGATCCCTGCAGGAAGAGGTTTTTTTTTTTTTTTTTTTAGCTGGTGCGAGTTTCCAGCGGGGTCAAAGAGCAGGGTCAGCCGCAGAGACGTGTCAGGTGAAAATATTAGTGCGCTTAGCTGCCATGTTCTCATTGTCGCCAGAGACGGATTGCTCAGTGGGAGAAACCGGGTTTGTGGTGTATTAGCTGAAAAAAAAGCCCAGCATAAAAGCCTGCTACAAAGCCAAACGCTACGGTGTGGCTATAAATGCTGCAGCTGCATCAAAAGTCACAATTACCATCACTCAGTGAGACGGTGTCTTATAACACTTATGTAAGCGTTAGATGACAGTTATTTACACCTGTGTTCTGTGTGTGTGTGTGGTGCCCTGAAGCGGGGAAACGTTGCAGGGACGATTTTTTTTCTCTCTGGTGGATTTATGGTCGCTCGTGGTTGTGTTTGGATTCAGTAAACGACTCTGATCACAACAGGAAAACATTAGCCGGTTGTTGTTTTGGAGCATGAATATTGTTGGGAAAAAAAAAGGGAACAGATGCCTCGAATGGGAGCAGACAATCTATAAAAGCAGTATCATCTGCGCTCATGACTGCTCAGGTGTTGCAGATGGAGGCCATCATCATCACAATAATCATCATCGTCATCATCACCACCACCTCTATATAATCATGTAATCACAATGAGGAATTTACAAGCCGAGCATCATCTTTATCGCGCTGGGACCAGAACAATAAAGCTCAGATTTATGCTTGGTTGTATATATTTTCTATAGCAGCTTTTTTGGGGGATATAATCATGTTTTTCTGCTCTCTGTCACCTTGTTTTGGCCATTCACTACCACAATCTGCCGTAGTACAACAGGCTTTTAGAATTCCTCTGCAGGGTTACCAACATTGTGAAAAAATGGCAGTTTATCAAACTCCTCCTCTCGCAGAGATTGTCCAATCATGGCTTAATAACAGGGCACGGCGGGATTGGGGACCTGTGCACCTATCAGGCATCCGACTCTGTTCGCAACTGTTCTCAGTGTGTTGAGAGTTTGAAGGGCACTTTTTTTTCGGGAAGGCCTTTTAAAAGAAAAGTGCGAAAGTGCAATAAATGGATTCAACTGTGTGCTGATAAGCTGCAATCATAGCACACCTGGCTAAACTACCAGGCCATCTACAGATACAACCTCCCAAATCACCCTCTGGTGCGCAAAGTACTGCCACACACTCCTCCCGCGGAGAGAAAGTTTCCAGTCAAACTTTTTTCAACTCTACAGTTTGTCGCTTTATCCCTGTAGCAGACGAGTGAGTCATGCTGTTGGGAAATCTAAACGCTGAGGTTAATTTCTAACTACATTGCTTTTCTTTAAAATAAAACTGTCCCTCGAATAAGACAACATGTGTCAAAACATGATGTGGAATCATTTTCACTGTTATTTAAGTCACTGTGTCGTGATGCCAAGCAGCTCTGTTCTCTGTTTACACGAGCCATCACTTGAGACAAGGCGTCTTGTACTCTTACCATGCAGATCTTCACATGCTGTCATTAAGTGCTCATTAAGGATCCCTCTGCAGACTGATGAATTTAAGATGAATTACCTGAAAAGTGAGAAAGACGTTGGCTGATTTTGTCATCAGCGTTAGTGCCATGCAGATAAAAGTCACTCAGTCGCACTGGGTTCATATTTACATCTTATTCCTAAAGTTGACTGATGCTTGAATTGACTCAACGGATTTTGTTTGGTTGAAACTTGGTATTTTTTTGATCCGTATCACAAATTTTCTATCAGACTGTGCAAAAACCCATTTTGGTGACATTTCTGTGTGATATTGTTTCACTTCCACTGGCTGTCAGAAGAGAAAAGACTTCAAAAGGTCAGTTTGTCTGCTCACTTTAGCACACATTTCTTTAATTATGATAGTCAGTCTGTTTCTCAGTGAGTTTATACTCACCGTTCAACCAATTGAATTGGATGTCTGTCTTTGTTTCCTCCTCTCTGTCCTCGACCTGCTTTTTCATTTACCTGAAATCATCGAACGTGCAGCCAAATAAATACCAGAATTGATGAAATTGCTCCTGGGAACTCGGTTGTCCTGGCAGCGTAACTGGGAAGATAAAGAGAAGATGTTTGCCATCATTTTAGCATCTGTAGTCCCAGAAAATTGAAGAGACACCTAAAGATGGTGGATGTTGCTACAAAGCCAAGAGGTAGGCCAAACATACGTGCTTAAGTCAAAATGTAGCTTGAATAGAGATGTTGAGTAATGTCTATTGAGTTGAGTCTTCTACTGGCTTGAAGACCCTGGTTCCCATCCAGACAGCCACATATGGCATCAAGCTGTCCCAAGGCGTCTTGCAATTCAACAGGGGGATAAATTTGGAATAGTTCGGTCACGAAACGTTCCCCCTTTTGCCAAAACGAAGGATTGAATTGGCAAAAGTGCTTCTGTGTAACACCGGCTCCAACAATCTCCCTGCATGCGTTTCCAAATGCAGCCGGTGTTCCCATTGTGATCCGCGGCAACTTCATTTGTCGAACAGCGTTGGTTCTTCTACAACAAGATTCATCCCAGAAAAAGGAATTTGTGTGTTTGTGATTTGTAGTTTTCTTTCACTCTCTTCATCTTTTTGTTCATATTGCTGGATTCTGTTTGTCAATCTACCTGCTGTTTCACATTTGCATGTGTGAAACATTCAGAGTTGAGTTAAGAAGGATCTCTGCTTCGTACAGTGATTATTCTCATGATACTGTTGTTTTCATAGGACTTGTTTATTTATACTACTTCCGCACTGTTTGTGCGTCTGTATGTCATAGGACTTTCGGTGTGTGTGTGTGTGTGTGTGTGTGTGTGTGTGTGTGTGTGTGTGTGTGTGTGTGTGTGTGTGTGTGTGTG